>JTDE01000484.1:218479-238967 GCA_014338405.1 Paragonimus skrjabini miyazakii
CTTAAACAACTCTGTGTAGTTTTGTAAACTGTGTCGCCCGGAAGACTAACGGGTAGTCAGATCAGTATACAAAAGAACTCACATATTTCGAGCGATTCGGAATACAGTGAGAAGAACTAAGTGGTGAACAGTGTTTCGTCTATATTCCACCAAACAGTTAATTACCGAGCTGATTAAAATCAAGTTGGTATGGACAGCTCGGATTGCGCGAGTGCCGTCAAACGCCATATATGGTCTAGTCCCATACAGATGAGCGATGCACATAGTGACGGGAAAATATTAATATGGTTTAGAAGGAAATTTTAAACAGACAGTACAAATGCAAAGGAACGAAGATGGAGCATATGTGACATCCAGCTGTTCACATTCAACAATTGCGATCTTAATGGTAAACAGAAAAGCAAACATACAGAATGTCATATAACAGGCGGCCGTAACAACACATAACAAAACATTTTCAGTAACAAAAACAACGGAAGCAATAAATAGTTTAGTTCATCTTCGGTAAGTAGATACTCAACGAATGAAGAGTATATGGCGCATATAAGCTGAAATAAAAAGAACTGTTGTGTGACGCCTGATGCCAAAACAGATATCTCAACTGTTTACAAAAGGAAAACAATGACGCTCTGAAAGCCAGGACCAGTCCAACACGTATATCGTGTCAAGTCAGGTAAGTGATATAACTGGTCTGCACGGTACGTATTCTAGAAAGTGTAAAGCACTGGTGTAAGGTTAAGTTGGATTTAACTCCACAGTTGTTGCTGTAGACGGTTACGGTGTCACCACCCAAGTGAGTAGTGTTATTTCATCAACCAGCGGTTTTGTGAACAAACGTGTTTATGAAGATAGCGCACGCAGGCGGCTATTAAAAAGTCTCACCGTCGGGTGATGGGAAGATGTGTGTTTGATCTTGCTCTTCGGACAGAAGGTCTGGATAATTCCCGGGGAAGATGCACACGAATAATTGGTATTCGACCACTGCTGTCTTCACCAATCAGACTGTACCAAGCGGGCTGAACGTGTAGACAAGGAAAGAGTCCATCGACGTATATTTTGAAGGTTTGAGCTCGTAACCGAAGACCGAAATACTAAACATACAGTCTCCGTAGCTGGGTTGCATGCTCCGCATGCCAACAGGGTGATCGTCGTATCGCGCACTGGTCAACGGGGTCAGACGATTACGTGGTGACGAGCAACGACCACCATGGTCGTCTCACTGGGCAATATCAAAGGCTGCTGATGGTCTGGTTGGAGAATGCGCGACTACTGATAACCATACTCACTCAGAGATGACAATAGCACAGTTAACAGTGAGTTTGTGCTCCTAAGATTGCTTGTTATAAGGTATGAATTTCCAGTTTAGTTTCCTGTAGTAGTTGTAGTAATTTTCTGATATCATTTCGTGGATAATTGTCAGATTAACAGTACCCATAAGGACGGCTGGAAGCTGTACTATGTACGTTGAAGTGCGCATGATGAGGGAGAAATGAGAAACGATGTTTAGTGGATATTTCATAAAGATGATGAGGTGGATTATATGGAAGCTCATAAGCAAATTTATTCTAACCGGTCAAGTGATGAGAAGCCAGTATAATCTAAGAAGAACCTAAATGAGAGTCCAATTGAACCAAGAAGTTGCTTGAGTAAAAAGAAAAGAAAAGCCGTCTTTAGTGGATAAACTGGCAAAAACGAACAGGAAACAGTAAAGTCAACCTAAACCAGCCTGTTTATTGAAAGTTACACAAATCGTAAATAGACGACAAACCAAAGAAGGACAAACGTTACAGTTTAACCTGAGATAGCAACATCTTGCTACAGTCATCAGAAATGCAAACGTTTAAATATGCTTTTATCATAAGCACCATAATGTTTACCTACACTGAATCCATTAAATAACGACTAGAAAGCAATCAAATAGAGTATAACCATTCCGTGGAAAATGGACTATCAGTCACAAAGTAGAGGATTCAAGTTCTAGTTACTGTAACCATACCAGTCATTAAGGTTTGGACAGCCGGATTATATAAATCCCACAAATTATCTTGTATGCCACATGGTAGTGTTCATTATCAGGTGTAAAAGATGGAAACAGACAAGCGTCCTGACGTATGAATCGATACACAATCGTTTCAAATAGATAGAGATTCCCCGGAAACTACCAGATGCGCTTTTGCAACAAAAGGCATTTATTTCAACGCAGACAAATCATCATCGTTCAATCGCGCAACAAAAAAAACGATCCACCAATTAATAAATTTACAGCAGATGCACGTTCTGACATATATCTTATTGGACCATAAGTAAATTCAAACGCACATGGACCATATGGTTTAAGACCAATTAAGGTGACTGATTGACTGGTCATTAAAAAGATATGAAGCAGGCGATAAAAATGTCCGAGACCGTGAGCAACGATTTTCCGTCAGACGGACTAAAAACTAGCCGGTATGAGACAGGAGAAACAAGACACACGAACATACGCACGAGTTGCAAGCTTTTCGTGAAGAACTTCGATAGTGATGACTAACTGTTTCAGTCAGCCGGTCGGCAAACAACGATTATGATGAAGGTCACGCAGAGATATATCTCCATCACGATTCAAAAAGCGAACGGGTTTGTGTACCTATCGTCTACATAGAGAGTCAATCAACATGACCGACACGATACGCACGTCATTGTAGTGAACAAAGAGACGAATGAGCATCACCTGCTAAGACACATGGTCGTATTTTGTATCCAACAGGCACTGGATGAAAAGCACACGATTGGTAATGAAAACAAATCAGGGAAGACCAAGTACGTTCGAAAATACTACAACAACTGTGTAAGTCCAGTTCATAGGAAGACCATCAGTAAGAATCAAAGGATGGAAAGAAAGGGCAGATAAGACTGTCGAATATACAAAACGGTGATCGGGAATGCCGTAAGAAATTGATGTAGACGAATTAGTTAGCCGTGTCCCATTACAATAAAACAAAACTCACTCTGCTGCGAGCGGCCACAGTGGGTAGTTTGGAAAATTACCTAATCTAAAGTGGAATCATGAAATCCAATCAGAGATGAGACAAACTGCTCCTCAGGCAAACCGGTGTGCCTGGTAGATCCGCTGGTATTTACATTTTATCTTCGGTTAGTGAATGGCATGAAACTGTCCGGTGCTGCTTGTTAAATTTTCGTGACGCATCTGGTCCCCTCAAACGAAACATCCTTCCCGAACACTTTCAAATAAATCCAAACAGCGAACGAGGTAATGCGCTTTGAAGTGCTATCATTCAATCGGTGTGTTGGTTATCTATCATTAACTTAAGATTGAAATCTTAAAAATGCTAGCAAGTCACTTAGTTTCTCATCAGAATTCAAGCTGTAGTCAATGTTTGACAATGGTTCCTTTGCACACGGACTTGAAATTCATGCCAATATGTTTCACAGCCAACTGTCTTGACACTAAATCTTGTCCTGACATTATAATTCACAACCTGACGCCTTCCGACGAGCGTTTGAGCTTTTTTCAAAAGCCCTTTTGTTTATTATTGCATTCTCTCACGTTCATTATACATAACTCATCTGCTGCGTTTGCGGGTCTATATGCTGAAGATTTTAGACTTGAAGACCCTTATCTTGGGTGTACAGCTAAATTCAAGGGATATCCCTACCTGACATTGTTCCGTTTCTTCATTTTAAGCACTTCACCGTTCCCAGCAAATTTTCCCACCGAAGACTTCTTGTTTCCACTCATCTAAAATGCAGCCTACTTAATTAATGAGCTCTTTTCACAAACTCATCATATGTATAAATTACAATATGCACGCAAAGTGTCAGTTTGTCCTTATTTATGGCGCATCCTTTATAACAAAAAAGCACATGTGCTAACGAGTTTCAGAAACGCCCACTTCCACAATTTCAAGTGTTCCTTCTTCATCTCCAAACAATTCACGTCTGTACTTTTGTTACTTGTATAAATATGGGGTAGGAATCAGATAAACCATGTGATCTACTCCTTAGTGTGATGCGCGAAAACCTATTTGTTTGTGCGGGAGCCGATCCTTTAAACAGTATTTAGGAAAATAGTTTTTGTTATTTCGGATGGAAACGGGGAAGAATTAAACCAATGGCGATTGGTACCGACATTCGGTTTACGAGACGATTGATCTGAAATGGATTCCACTATACAGCTACGATCGTAGTTTGGGTAGTTCCGAGTGCTCCGAGGAGATGAAAGAGCCATCGATGATTAAGTTCCGGATCGCACGACAGCAATCAGATGATTTTCGAATGTAAAGACGGAACTTTCCGACGTCACGGACCCCCCCCCCTGAAGACTGCTAGCGAGCAGCAAAATATGGTCATGTAGAGACAGAAGTCAACAACATTCCAGTAACTGCTGATGTTGAACGTCAAGGCTCCTACAATAAACATTAGTTTAGTGAATATTCGTGAATTGCCTGACAATGAAAAACAATGCTAAGTTGATTTAACCCTAAAATTCTTATTGAGTTTCGACAATGAAAGTCTCACAAGTTTTTTGCACTCATCATTGATGACGAGGCCTGTGTACACATAAACTAAAGAATGAAGCGATGCCACGTAGAAATCCAGGCGCCATAAACCGGAAGGAAAAATGATGATTGCAGCTTTCTTTCCGAAAACAAAGTACCGTCATGGTGAAGCTAGAAGGGGATCAGATTGCTAAGTATACTGAAGTGTACCAACTGAAAGTCCTTCTGGTCTCGATGGGGATCACTGTAAGATGAGATCGTATCATTGATACTTGCATCAGAGTTACACATCATTCGAAATTCACGATAGCGTTACTGACACATTTTGAAAGCCTTTCATTGTAAGTACGCCGTATTTGCCTAATGGTTCATGAAAGGATAACTCTGGAATTTTCAAATGATACAAGTCACATAAACTTCCTAGTTGAGTAAATTTATGTATCTATTGCATCGGTTGAGTATGTACAGTTGAAAATTTACCTATAAGTTGAAATAACGCTATAATGAACTAAAGTATGCAAAGTCCCGCTGATGGCAGATGATGACCAGGTAGTCTAATTGTGATCACGATGAATACTTGGTCACCGCATCTTGACCCCCAACAATTATTAATGACAAAGTGCGTATCTTTAAATGCAAGCAAGCATGAACAAACTTGAAAACTGAACAATCCCAAACTAGAGCTGGAAGTGTGCGATGCTTGCAGAGGATGCAAAAGAAGTACACACATATTTTGGAGAGTTGGTTCGGAGTTCGCACGTTACAATCATTTAAAAATTCACGACAGTTCTTCAACCGTTTGAAGATTTAAAACGCTATTCAAATGTCGATTCAAATCACACCTGAACAGATGGAAGTCATCTACACGAATTCATATACTTTACATGGTTTTACATAAATAGCCATCTTTTTATGACTTCAACGTTATAATTAAATGAAGGTTTTTGTGAACGTCCGCATCAAAATGGACAATATTTAAAGCATACTAATTCAAACGGAAACTAGGAGAAAAGGTGATCAAAATCGGAAACTGTTTGGGACCTCAAACATCCATTAGTATGCTGAGCAAACTAGCAGATATCGCTAACCTTCTATGACGCATTGCGCATGATATGACTACGGGACTGGGTTGACTAACACTTTTGCACTGAATCAATGTTCAAATGCACAAGTATTTGTTTCTGTTTTTTCTTTCCTGTTCAATTTCCGTTTCGTTTTTCTGCAACCATTTTTAGAATATTTATTCCAGTCTTTCTTCTTGCAAATTTCTATGGAACTTACATATGGTAATGTACACAAATAAGCAAAGTTCTTTGATGACAAGAACTGCAATGTCATTGCATGCACTCCGTACTATCTAGTAGACAAGTCACATTGCAACCAACCTCTGTTTCTTCAAGCTTTCGAAAGCAAAAAGTAGCATCTGTTGACATTCCTTCCAAAAGCCAGTGTGTCCGCTTTTTACAGCCATACGTCAGTGGAGGTGCTAATCGGTATTCAACGTTTAGTTGCAGTTGTGTATCCAGTAATCATGAATTCAGTGCTATAACTTTGGAAGGGACGAGTGAATCTGGAAAACTATCCTTGAGAAAATCAGTCTTCCTTTTCATGTCACATTTCTTCACATTTCACAAATCTACACCACCACCCCGAAACTCTCCAGTATTTTGGGATCACGCTACAGTACTCCCAAAACTCCATAACCCATGCCAGCCCTGTGATTGTAACAGTACATTATTGAAGGACACTGCAATAATAAAATCGCTAAGCTGCTCAGGTAATTTTGAAGTGTCTTTCTATGCCGTTTACCACACTGACGCCTTTCCCAAGAAACAGCATGATTCATTGTGTATTCCTGCTACGTACACAGGACTGTTTGGATGAATGCTTAGTAATTCACAACACATATGTGCTCAGGAAACCGATATCATCACGAATGTTGATCGTATCATGAGAGATACTATTAGTAGCGAGAGGATTTCAGTCTTCACATTCGGCATGTCATTGTTTCTTCCCTGGAGCGACGTGATTAAAAGACGAGCGGTCTTGTTATCCTATTACCCTAGTGATTGGCCTCAGTAACCGTCGTGTTCCGTCGATAAAAGCGAACACAGAGGAGAGAAGAGATAAGCACCGGACAAAAAGGGACAATTCTGAAACCTATAGTTATCCTGGAAAATTATCTTGGAAATTCTTAAAACGGTAAGACAAACGAACGATACCTGTTAAAATACAATATACCCTATATTGCACTTTATAGCATGGTCATGAGTCCAAACGTGGAGGTGATTAAAACATTGTCCTTCTGTGTGAAAGAACTTATGCACGAAGAGTTACCATCTGATTATTGTTTAACCTCGTACACACTGACGGTATCTCAGTAACGCCGTCACAAGACAACAAGCGCTGGATCGTTCAAGACCGACTAACTTGCTGACTGTTTCTGTCTTTATTGTCAGACATTATTGTAGTTTGTCGCGGCGTGTTTTCCCTCACCACTGTATTGCGACTGACTAGCCGTGACAATAGGTTGAAAACGAGTGTCACTCAACAATATGCGTCTTTCTGTAGATCCACAGTATCCAGAAATACTAGAAACAGTCCTGATAAAACCTAACTATAAATTCTGGACGCACGTCAACCTTGACGATAACTGCTGAGTAAAGTTGTACTGGCGTCTGTGAGGTTCAACGGGGTTCAAATGTATTCCCCAAAAAAATTACCTCCACGGAAGGAACAATTCTGAATACTATCTGGAAAACGGTTCCTGATGGATGGAGCATCGTATGAGTAACGGAATACACATTGGAACATAAACATCTCGCCACACAATAGTGGCATTCACTTTTGTCGACAGTATTGTATGGCTGCTTTCGGTGAGAGCGGGAGGATACAATGTTATGAAAATTCTGGTATCATCCTCAGCATTATTGACGACGACGTCAACAACAAAAAAACAACAAGAGAAATATCAAGATAGGTAGAAAAGCAAGCCCTAGTTTATCAGTAGTCGACAAGGAGTTGATTACATCCTGCGAGCAAGTAGCTAAGTTGGAGAGTAAAGTAAGGGGGCATTTATAAGATAGAATCTTGGCTTAAACTTTCAGCCATCTTTGTCAGTTCGTGGCGCTAAAAAGAGTACACCGTGTATAGGAACGTAGTGAACCCATTTAGTCGAATAGAAAACGATGTACAATGATCATCCGGAGTGTACTTGTGAACATATCTATACGACTAAACACCGGAACAAACATTCGGTCTATATATCATGCCAATGTCTACTGTCATATAACGTGGTAAGAAACATATGTTCCACGGGCAGGCATACTGCCTCAAACTTAAGGGCGACTTGAGATGGTCGTCAGGAACATGTCTGCCACGCGAAGTCGACTGCCACTTGGTACATTGAAGTTTGGGTCAACTTCCGAATCCAGTCGTCGATAAACAGTCGCTGATGTGTCATTTCAACGGACAGCACAACGGACTCGTATTAGTTCACACACCACATGCTTACGCACACAACCACGTATACGTACAGTATGCAATGCACATATCATATTAAACGAATGGCCGCATGGGTGTGCTGAATAGATACCACACAATCTAAAGTTGGTGTGCGTATATGGACACATGGCATGCGCATAGTCACCATGAAAATGTGACTAGTTCGGAATAAGTGCAAAAAACTACCATACGGTTTGTGTGAAGTAGTTGGAAGCAGAACAGTAAAAAAAATAATCAGAGTTATCGAGGTGGTCAGCAAAAAGAGAGTACAAACATGACTAACGTTGTGATATCAAGAGACATTAAGCTGTACTTAAAGCTCATGTGTAGTACACACTTTTGTCTGGAATAAAAATTGTAGGTCGCTGTGAAGCTGTAATACGAGCAGAATACTCCTGTCCGAAATAATCCAACTGAAATGTCTAACCGAATGTAAGCATTGCGATCAAAAGTGGCTGGTGCTTAGCTTGTAATATTCAAAACTTTTGATTAAACATTAGATCAGATTAGGCAACGTTGGGGAGCCAAGAAGGTTAAAAAGATGCAATGTAACCGTGTCAGTAAGTTAAGAACGTAGAGCGAATGAAGTATAAATGTTCACTGTCAATACATTGGCCTTAAATTGGTACAACGCAAGTGGCAGACGATAAAGTAGACAAAATTCTAGCCGTTCTATCATGTGCGAACATAAGCGAAACAAACCAGTGTCATATCATGGAAAAGGTTACACTTAGGTCTCAGTACAAACTTGACAATCGCACTGAATATCAAATGATTGGTGGAAAAATCACCCCATGTACCAAACGGAAAACGTATCAGATAAAAGGGCAGTTTGCAGCGAAGCGGTCGAATTCTGTGACCTCAAAAGCCTAATATATCTTTCCGATTCACTCAAATCACACTCAAATCAACTTTCCTTGACTTGATGTCGGGCTAAGGTGTTTCAAGGAATTTCTCTAGTATTGTTTTATATTTACAAAATGGTCCAAACTAAGCGCATCGTGGTTGTGTACTGGGGTACACAGTGGAAACAGATATGTCAAACTGAAATTCCAACACTATGCAAGAATTGCACTAACCAACCTCCTAAATGAATCAGACCGACGGCGATCGGAACACACAGGGGAAACAGACAGAAGAGATGTATCCCAGTTAGAATATATGTCACCAGCTTGATAAGCACAGTCACGCCTCCATTATGTGCGATGTGTTCACCGGCCCGACTTGATTAGGACACGCGTAAAACCGCACACAATTTTGGGATCGCAACAAGATATAACAGCTTTCACTCTTCACGGCGATAAGGATATGGAACAAGACCAACGACGCCCCCTGACTGATCCCAACCTGATAGCGAGTCATTGGAATGTGGTATCAGAACAGCTTAAAACTGGAAAGTTGTAAATGACATACGAATTCATATAGTGGTGATAAAACAGATAAAACCGCTGTCTAATAGCACAGGACGGTAGAATTACCAAGAAATATGCATGTAAGCAAAAAGAAATGTGTTCTCAGATTTTAAGTTAAAAATGACGTTCTAGTATTATTACCACTAATAACAAGATATCAACAGCTTGGTACTAAGATTTAATTATCATACAACCAGGAGAAAAACAAGCTTTAATTTGTAAACAAAGAATGTGGGAATAGGACCCAATTTCTGATAAAATCCGTGCGTTTAAATCCACTTATTCCACAACAGGGTGCCTATACAATGCAAACGTGCAGTCAAATTGAAAGTGAGGGTAAGGCAGTACTTCTAAAATAGTTGTTACCTTGAGGCTCTTATTATCTTGTTCTATGAATTTCATGCACTTCGCAAACAACTTCGCTAAACAACGATAACATTTTCAACACTGACACTCATTAACCAGCACTTCACCTAACGTCTCCAACGATAGACTGTGAGTTAGGTGGGTAATGACCGAGGAAACAAATCCCACCTAGAGTGTGTACCTTACTGGTAATTGTTTACATTTCCCTAGGCCACTATTTGTTCAACCCGGACCTTACGTCAGTCGACTGGGACATAGGCAAACAGCGCTCGGTGTGGCAGTCAATTAGCTGGTAGCCGTAGTACATAAACCAACCTTTCAAGTTCATCCATCATTAAAGACTGGGCAAATGAACTTAATTGACTTTTGAAGCCAAATATTCGTTTCCCAACCTCACCGTTGTTTACGTCCTAATACAACCCGGTGATCATGAGTGAACGCAGGCAACAGAGATTGAACAGTTGAAGACCATACATGTTCTACACTATAAATGGACAGGTTTTGCAATCGCAGGGTAGTAATTTCTTCACAGACGTCTAATATACGTCCTCCTTATGCTTCATCGAGATATCCTTTATTTCAACAGACGAAAATCGCGCTAGCCTCAAAAATACGGACCACATATATAGGTCCTATGCCTCATTTGCTGCTGATACCATTTTCTAAGCACACAACTCGAACACAAACTTCCGTGATTTTACTAACAAATATAAGACCACAAAAACCATAACAATCTTGTAAAAGCACTTTGCACTTTGAGACAGTTAGACGCTTCTTAAAACATTTTTCAGGGTGTTAGCGCTAGCTGTGACGACAGCTTCTTATTGGAAGTCTACATCAGCATTCTGTGAGTGACGTGGACAGTTCTCCAGTACTTCGTCCACGGTAAAACGAAACGAAAGCGATGAGAGTGGACAGCTTGGCGTATGCCGCTATCATTGCTGAAACTGCCAGAAGGATCGCTGTACGCCTAAACTTGAGATAAAGCACAGGAATAGAGGAGCTGCAGTTTCTTGACATGCAAGCTGGATGTATCCCGGCGTTTAGGCGAGTCTAAAATCGACCAGCGACGCACTGAACTGAACGTAACTTTGTAGTTGAGTACAGTCAATATTGTAAACCAGCAGTACTTAACACACTACATCAGCAGGCAAATGAAGTACGCTGCAATGGATGAATCATAAGGCAGCTATCGAAAGATTCGTGAGCATCCCCTATCCACCTATGAAATAGCCTTGCAACGGTTCCAGAAAGCCCATTTCCAGAGTGTGGTTTCCACACTGACCATCGAATTAGAGCCGGGTGAGGCCTTCCGAATTACCGGCCATGTTTGTCGAACTCGCTCCGGGGCTGTCAAAGTGTGACTGTTATCAACGGCATAAATTATTGCCATCAGACTCTACAATCTATTACTGTATGCCAAAAAACAGTTTGTACAAGCCATTTATCTCCTCTGATCAAGCATTCCAAAGCCACTAGAAATCCGACCCAAATTGAACCAACGGATGCGTATCTTATGGTAGGCACGTGTGACACTTACACTCATTCACCAACAAACCCACCTTTCTCCAGCTAATTGTGACCAGCCCAACTTCCGTGATTTTTAAACATTTATTCGACTTGTTCGGATTTTCACAGATAATTTGCACATACCTGGTGAGAATTACCGGAAACAGCTGTTTGAATAACTGACCTGTGAATTCTGTGGAGACGTGGAGAAAAAAGCTCATCTGCATTTCCTCGTCCCCGATGAAGCCCTATCTTGCCCTAGCATCTGTTTCCTGGGCCGCACTAAATCTACGATGCACGACAGACACTCCAACTTTAGCCACGACTGAGACCAAATAAATTCCCAAATGATTTTCACAGGAGACCTCGGCTCACCGTTGAATAATTGTCGACTAACTCCTGTTTTGAGGGACGTTTACATTCGTCCATCATAGATGAAACGGTTGAAACTACACCTATCATCCTGTGAAGTGCTTACATATCAACCAATCTCTGTTGAGTAGTACAGTTACATAAAGTAATATACATTCAACATTTACCCAGTTTACGCCGACGCTTTCGTACACTGCGGACCAATACAATAAATCATCCGAGGGCATTGAATCACAGGCCAATAAAAAAGTTAGCGGTGTCGGTGTTCCGACCGTCGTTTAAAAACTCACTTCAAAAGCCAGATTAGGAAGCTGAGTCAGCCTACGTCGAGCCTCTTGCATCCATGCATCTGGGTTTGACGTCCCATCCCCACTGGGCTCACCGGGAATTTTCAGTAATGAAGAAGATATTAGAAAGTGTCCATTTCTGGGACTTTTGCAAGTCTCCGGTGCTGGTTGTGTCAAATTCTGATGAGCAGTGACCGACTCACCATTGTGCAATTTCAACGAATCTGTACGTTTGGGTAGAACAGGCGATGAAACAAGTGTGGAGGCGGTGGATCCTAACAAAGCGGATCTGTGATCTGGAACACGTCGAGTGAGAAAGTAGGCAAGACCGTCGGTCACCTCGTAATAGGCGTTCACAAGCGTATCCACAAGAGGCGACCACGCAAAGCGCAATTTCTGTTCATATGTTAGGGAAGATGCGGACATGGTGCCAGTAGCGTCGGCTGTTGACAGAGCCCGTTCGAGAGCAACCTAGGACGAAAATGGCAAGATTATACTTTAAAATCTGCTATATAGGTTGATTCAAACCATCGTCAGAAACAGAAACGGTGAGAAGCAAGACAGATCAAGCAGGGTCTTGATGATAATCTATCACGACGCTATTGATTAAACATTCCATAGTTTCATTCAAATGTTGGTGTTGGCACTTCGCTAGAATACAGAGTACGTCACTACATTATGGGAAACCATAAAAAAACGATCGGTCCAGAAATCCAATCTAAAGATTTAATGATTTGAGTTTTCGCTTGTGCAATGAATCCGGTCTTGTTATTGTCATGAGTGTAAGTCACAAATGCTGCAACTATTGATTCAATTTTTGAAGGGGGAAATCTAAACCTAATGCTGTGACATCGGGTTTGGTAACTGGTTTCGCAATCTTAACACAATCTGGAAGTGGCTGAAACATGAGAACCCAAAATGCACGTTACAGTTACTATATGACCTCAATAGATAGAGCCGGAAGTGTTACCGGGCACGATTATTGGTATGCAAACTCAGGAAGCACAGTCAAAAAACAATCACAAATTTCAGAAAACATACTACCAATCTAACTTGTGATTCAAACGGCAAAATAAAACAAAACCACATGACGGAACTTCAAGGTTAGCAAAGCCAAACAACAAAGCTGCGAAACTTACACATTGCCGGTACTTAACCACAGACCTAAGCTAGAAGATCACGATTAATGTCAGGTCGTAAGCAATGACAAACCAACACGTCTGTCTGGCTACAGAAATTTCTTCGAGAAACCTAACTACTACACTCCACCACGGACAAGAGTGTACTGGACATCCAGGATGACTGGACCTCATCTCATGGGTACATAAACTTACGCACAGCCTACTCACTGCCAACTTTGAGTGTAGGAATTCTAGATTGCCCAAACGACGTGAGACAGTACTGACCAACCATGGAGATAGGGTGCTGAACGGGTTATATTATCGCCAAAGACATCAACCAATAAGTTGTTGAAACTTGAATTTGACTGTCACGTAAACCGAAAGCACGGGTGAGATGAAGAAGAAAATGGATGAGATGGAAGTTATGAAAACCTTTTGCGCAAGCAGAAACAATGCACATGAAAGTGTCTACACTTCACAGACACTTTTCGTAATCCAAAAGTAAATGAATAACGGAGTGCACCTATAAGATAGCTTCCCTGAGGCCTGCACTATCCCGCTTCACTAATAGTCTTATTTGATCCACCAACTGAAACTTTCGAACCACTGAAGCTGACTAACCAGAATTTCGTCCACGCCTCTACTTCCAGATTATGTAGATGGGTGAATGAAGGTGACTTATGAAGGTTAACTCGTTGGTAACTTTAACCTTACTCATAGACTTGCCAGCAAAATCCAGCTGGATACACAACCGAACGAAACGATTCGTCGGAACAGTCCCGACTTAAGTTGAGAAGTTAGAGTATTTCTTTCAAATGAATAATTTCTCAAACTAACCATGACTGGAACTTCTGAAGACTTGTAACTTTATTACCTCTCAGCGGCTAGTATCCACATCCAGCTGGATATCCTAAAGGCATGAGGCTTCAGTCAAGCATATACACGCGGGAAGTATGTGGAAAACTGGATGAACAGAACTCACATCCACCGGAGTCTGCCCCAGTGCATCTCGCACGCGAACATCGGCGCCATAAGCAAGCAACACCTCGACTTGACCCAGCTGTCCGTAGTGACAGGCCACATGCATTGGGCTGGTACCTTTAACTGGATGTATGAAGTTCGGATTAGCTCCCTGAAATTCAAAAGAGCAATGACTGGTACGAGGTAACAATTAATGAGGAAAACAAAGTAACCAAAGATGCAAAACACAGTCTGAGTTAAAAACATTACACTGACTTGGAACTGTTAACACAGCTGCAAATATGTAGGTAAAACAAGTGAGGAGTGGAGTGAACTAAGCCGTTGTACGTCGTCAGATGAAGAAAAAACTTACGTCCATCAGACAACTTCATAACCACCAATATCTGAAAAAGCTGGCGATGAATAATGACGGACGTTCAGGTGCTCCAGCAAGTGTCGAGGCTGCAGAGAGTCAAATGAAGCAGAAAAGCCAAAAGCAACCAAAACTCCCCGGTATAACATTGCCGATGTGCATCAAGGTTTGGACTATTTGTGCGAGCTCCGTATGCGACCACCACGTAAACATTCCGCGTAAAACAGGGATAGATATCAATGACTAACGAAGAAACATCACGGAAGAACCTATTTATCAAGCTGTCAGAACACAGCTACAGTAAGACCGATAAATCAAGCAGAATCTAAGTTTCAACATACTATAGAGCATGAGGAAAGGTCCTGACTGCTAAGTTTACAGCACTCATCTTCCAATAATGTTAGCTAGGCAGCAGGGAGGCGAAAACCAGCACAGTATCCCATCACAGTGCACGAAGGTCCACTTATTACGCTGTCACTATACAGCATAAGGAGAGGGTTAACACTATAGGTTTCCTGACAAAGAGATAATGGTCAATACAATAGTAAACAAACGGACGTTGATATGGTGACAATCAAATTAGGCCCAAAGTAACCAGATAAAATGCAGAAAATATGATTAACGTTTAAATGCCACAAAGTACCGACGTACCAAGGCCAACAAATAAAGACTCGTCTCCAACACCCCAGTGCGCACACTTGCATGCAATTGTTGATTCAGATCATCCATATTCAGATTGCGCGGCTTTTTGAAAAATCCTAAAAATAAATACTTCTCTCGGATAAAATCGGTTTTAGTCGGGTGCATCGGATCGGCGGGTTTGGGTTTCCTGCTACTGATTGTTGCTGGCTGCTTGTTACTGCCTTCTGGCGCGGTCGAACGGGCCGCGTGTTGACCGGCTAGCATTGGCTCATAGAGTACGTGTTCCCAGTAACGATTTGCACAAGCCGCAGCCAAATATCGGACCATATCTAATTGTGTTAGGCGCCAACGAGATTTCTTCAAATGCTTAACCTGGAAGAAATAAATAGTGCGATAACAAATAAACCACTTACCTGACTAATATGCCTCCCCAGCTGCCTGTGTATCGCGCTACACTCATCACACAGAAGAACGCCCCGATTAACCGAAGCCCATTGTGGAAAAAGAGCAGTACAATCTGCACAAACGTCTGACTGAGGATCCATCGCATTTATGCAGCAAGAACTTATCGTGTGAACATCGGGATTAAAAGCTGAAATATACAACAAAAACATACAACAAAATTTACAGTGATACTACAAAGGGCATATCCCAATACAGACTGCCCTGAGTGGCTCCGGTTTGCATCACAATCGACGTCATGGAAATGAAAATGACCATGACCCGGAAATCTTTATTTTTGCTTGGAGGGGTAAACCATTAAAGAGAACAGTAACTCAACTAACTATGTACCGCACTATTAGTTTCTGAGGAACTACTTGACAGAGATAAAGAGAAGTTTAGCACAGTATTCGTTTTGTGGTTACCAATGAAATATCCTGCATCCAAAGGAACGTCAATGGAACCACAAGGGCAGGTAAACAAAAAATCACTTATATACGCCAACTATTTAGGAAGTGAGTGATGTTGGACAGGATAAACCTAGCAGGATCCTATATGCGCCGTAACGAATATGGGTTAAATAACACTTCATATACTATACATATCTAGCCGTACACATGTGACACGAAAATCTATAACTGGCAAACACAGTGACCATTACTAGTTCACATCCAAAATGCCTTGCACTAGACACACTTTTAGCAGCTACGGATCAACGTCACAACCTTATCTTAATGCCGTCTAACAGGGGTTGTATATAAGCCCAAACTGGTCGGGAACTACCGCCACAAACGCTTGCGCCGGATATTCAAACAAGTCGGCAGCTGTGAGGATTACCAGTCCTCGATAGTTTCAATCCTGCGACGGTCAACCCATTGAGTGTATGTCTGCTATCGAGAAACAAAACCTTCTTTGAGTTCACCTGAGAGGTACAGCTCACTAAAGGCGCGTACTGTATTACATGCAGCGTACAGAGTTAGACACTCCGCCTACCGTACTGATCTATATTTTATCGGCAGGCTGTACATAGCTTAAACTACTTCTTGATGTACCACTGGGCGCCATAGATAGCGCAACCATTGTTTTCGAATAGACCTGCAACTCCACCAGAACGCCCCTTAACAGACGCGTTCGCCAAAACTCCAACAGAGCAAAGTTAGTAAAAATCAGAATCCAACTGTTTCTAGTTAAATGAGAGATCAACCCTTTCAGCTCCTCTAATGCATACTGGAAGAATCGCACATCCCTTCCCGAAGAGACCGATCGTCTTGTAAGGTTTCGCTCAGTTCGCCTAAACTAAAAATCACTTTGTTTAAGTCGCCCGGGAGGGGTCGCAACAAGAAACAGGCACTGTGGGACTTATTTATTCTCAACCAAATTCCCGAAACATAATAATTACCGGTAGTTACACAACCGGTGTATAACAGCCGTGTGTCACGATCGTCGTGAACAATAACTGCAACTAGTCCGTTCTTCTGTCGTCTATCCCAAGAAATTCAACGGGCTGGTGACTTCATTGAGTAAGTCCACAACTACTGTGTCTGGCCCCCACAACTATACACAGTAACTAGCATAACCCAAAGACAGCTGAACTACTTCGATAGCAATACTCCTCAGTATATGGACCGTTGGTCTTTGTTGATGGCTAGCCATCATCAACAAAGACAGTAATACATCAGCTGTTTTCACTGATGCTCAACTGCCATAAGCCATCAAGAAAAAAAATCTTAGCCAAAAGAAGAAGCAAGGAGAAGGGCAGAAAGGGATTTTACCATTAAAAATAACTTCTATATTCAAGTGCTCGATGTTAAGGTGCCCACACCGTGCAAACAAACAAACGAGTTATAGGTAGAAGTGATACGTCATTACGGCTTTCACTCTCCAGTAACCGTGAGTGCACTTACCAGAAAGATAACTCGGCCAAACAATAACAACATTCACATCGTTGACTCGGATCACCCACCGTCGTATCTAATGTCTCCAACTACCGACTCAGTGAGTTGCGACGGCCCCATCCGAAGAGACAAACCCAACCTACAGTGGTCAACCCCTTGGTGAACAACTGCATTTTTCTACGCCAGGTCGCCATCTGTCCATCTCGCAGTCGGTTACAGCACTGGCAAAAAGTGTTCAGTGTAACACACAACTAGCTAACATCCTTTGGACATGACCTAACCATCTAAGTCTGTGTAAACCTGAAGATTAAACAAAACAAATCGATTAAAAATCACCACCAAATACCCGATTCCCAACCTCTTTGTTGATTACCCGTTAGATGCGAGCGATCAAACGCAGACGTTGATGGTCAAAAACCTGAAGATGATTCATGTCTTCTACCCTGTGCGGCCAAATTTCTCAGCCGTAAAATAGCACAATCGTCTCATATGCGCGACCATTAAGTTTAAGACCCCTACCTCTGTCGCGACGGATGTTCTAGATAAGGGAATACCACCCTAGATTTAGAGACAGGTGCTTCTATTTCATTCCCTATATCTTCGCTATAGCTAATGCAACTTCCCAAGCACACCAACCGGACAAAAATATCTAAAACTTCACCATCCAATATTGGATCTACGTAACCATGGCAGTCTTGCAGAAACACTTATCACTTTGAGGCTGCAAATCGCATTCCGGAATGTTCAGCAGCCAGCGAAATTGCGTCTAATATTGTCAGTTTTGCACACTTGTGGTCACCTAACCAGGACCGACTTCGGACTTTCCATTATTCAACGTCCCAGCTAAGCTGCAGGTCCCGTGATATTGGCGTCACACTATTACCTCTGTGGAAAGAGCGTGGATGTGCCAAGTGAATCACTTTCAAGATTATTCCTATACTCGTAGTATTGACGTCAGCTCCTGGACGCCCGTAGCACCGTTGATGTGCGTCTCCTACGTCACGGGGTGCATTTGTGACGGCCGTTCAAGGGATGATTTTCAGGATTATTGTCAAGTAAACGATTTTCACGTGAACCGGTTTTGCGTCACCAACCTGTTAGCAACACAACCGAGATTGTGGGCATGTTACAATACTTTGTTACAGTTGTTGCATCTTTGGGTTAGCAATCAATTTACGCTTTCCAATTCAGCTATCATACGCCAATTGTTAGATGCATAAAGCCTATCATACGGACCTTCCACTCTACTGCTTCCGACGCGAAGTCGTTGTTTTGTACGGCCGAGACTAATTGTTTGCAACAGTTTGCACCTCCCAAGTGACATTGTCTTGTTTCACTTTTTGACAGGATGTCACACCACCATGATGAATAAACTGCACGATGCGTGTTAAGACAGCCAGGTACTAGAGCGGCTCAAACACTACTTAATCCACAGCACGTCAATGGCGCTCCCTCCATTCATCTGCAGGCTTCCAGTGTAGTGATCACAGGTCCCATCTTGGCATATATAGAGTGACAATACAAAAATGCAACAAGTTTGAAGTCACTAGACCTAGACAACTATACAGCTGGTCGGTAACTTCCGCGAACTTCCTTCCAACGCTGCAAACCCTAAGGTCGTGTATACCAGACATCTGCTTACAAGAGCATGATGTGTTGATGATACCTCTCTTCACATAGTTACCAGGGAAAAAACCATAGCATTCTGATCACATCTAAGTTGTCCCACTGCTCACAATCATTTGCTGCTACGACGAAACCCAGCAGTAAGTTAACCACGCTCAGCAACCTGTAAGGATGGTTGCTCATGGAAAAGTTCCTCCAGATCCACAGCCAACTCATTCGACCACTTTTGCGGACCAATATCCAAACGTGTGCTCTGCAACCAAAGAGGATAGCAACGCCAGAGGTGGTCCGAATCGGGGCCGAGAAAGGGTACAAAAACGGATGCAGTACTAAAAGCAGATGGTCTGATAATCCTCCACCTTTTTCCATCGGTATACACAGAACTAAGGAGTGAACTCACACTGTCTTATAAAGACATCGGTGCTTCATACTACCCAAATAGTAGACTAATCCAACGAGATAAAACGACCAGTCTGCGATGTCACAAACCCATCAAGTACACCCCACAACCACTCATTTTACAGATAGCATAGTTTTGTTGTTTAAATATCAGTCTCAAGAAACACAATCCCAGATTCATCCAAAAAACGACTAGACGAGCGGCACTTCTCCAGATAACCTTCATCAACCTTCTCTCGCTTGGAAACTCAATGTACCTTCGCAGTACTACCTTCACTATTAACACAAATCTTCCTTTACGATTTCGTCATTTATATACCCGTACCTTATCCTGGCAACTACCGCCATGCATCCTGCCTTTCTAAACCTCCCATTTTCCCCCTCATCCAAAAGGTTTTCATCTTCCTCTTTTAGTTACACTGAACGAACCTTCCTGACCTATTCAACTACGTTGACTTGGTGGTCATCCTTGCTTTATACGTTGGTTCAGATGACTATGCGAATCAAGCCCTTGGTAAAGTTATGCCGAATAGGTAGTAGAGCATCAGTCAAATGAAAAACAACTAAACACACAGTTGTATTTTGCACTACTGACTGCATAAGAAAGATCAGGTCATGGGGCACGACCATACGAGTGTACAGCAGAAGTATTTTCAGAGTTACAGCACTGCTGTCTTCCGAAAAACACGTCAAAGGCGGTATCCTTGGAAAACGGCACTAAGGTCATCTAAAGGTTAAAAGTGATGGCCGGCATAATATCCAATATGGTCTAGAAACGGTCGGAATCATTCATAAGCTCGATGTATCCTCGAATATATCTACTGTATGCAACAGATACCTGAAGCAGAGACCGCCGCTTTATTCACCACATAGGCTAGCCTCTTACCGTTAATTGAGTCAATTTCTTGAATCACTGGCTCCCAGGAAAACTCTAGCACATGATGCCGCGCCGGTCAGACTTTCGAGTCAGTGATTCAGGATACCTATCCAAAATCCAACACCTCTCAGCGGCGTGAACGAACACGAAGTGTCAGAACTTACCTTCCTCCAGACAACTACATTATTCATCCGTTGCCACTTTC
>JTDE01000485.1:0-39132 GCA_014338405.1 Paragonimus skrjabini miyazakii
CTGAAGAAAGTGGCACTGAGTTCATATCAGGCCTCCTATTGCAGGCATACAAAGAGTCATGCGTACAGAACAAACAAGCAGGAAAACACGGTTGCAGCCGGGATCCTTAGAGAAGCCACACGATCGCCGGTCACTACAGTACTTTGTCTGAAATTCTGACTTTAAAATTTCATAAGATATTTAAAAATCTAGGATTCACGCCAAAAGGACCGTTTTGCCTTTCGAACGACCTTCAAAGCGAATCTCGTGAAGCGGATAATTGCCTTTTTTTCTTACAGGGTTGTTTACTGCTGGAACAGTCTTTCTGCTGAAGTCTTCAGTAGCGCTTCTATCGATCGCGTTAAAGTTTTGCATGATTATCATTTTCCAAAAATTCCTATTTGGGAGTAATGTTAATTTGTTGTCATATTTACTTTAATTCACAGGAGCAGTGCACCACTCTGTTTTCAATGAATGCCCTTCAGGTCCCGCTTGACATTGAACAAGAAAAACCTACTGGATCCGGGACCCTTGAGCTTCTGCCTCAATCCCGTGTATCCGTCGCTGAATGTTCGGTAGGCGCGCGGTCGACTCATTCAACTAAAAACCGTCTTCTACCACAGTTCTTGTTTTGTGCCACCCAGAAGTGGATGACCAACACGTCGGAAAGTTTTCTATATACTACGACTGTAACCCATAAAACCCATGAACTGAACCGAACCAGTGACTTGACCTTGATTCTATGCTGGTCGTGTGCGCAAGTTAAAGTTCAGGCGTGCATTAGTGGTTGGTACCCTTTGGTCGTTTTTGCTTTCATACCCGTAAAAAATTCGAGTGACTGAGCATTCTGTTTGGCTTATAGATAGGTTATTTACTGCGAGAATGTGTGTACATATTTTAGACATCTATATGTCAATAAAAATGTCTTAACTAAATATTAATTAATATTTACTTAGGGAGACCATTCAGCTACAAATGCGTAATTTATAGATTGCTTAGGTGCGTGTATATATCCATAGGTACACACATCCGGATATACGTGATTATGGATATGCTATATACAATATATATATTTAATATGACCTTATGTAATTTCACATATATGAAAATTTCGAAGCATGCTTATAAATAGATACATATCTCCATATGCATCTGCGAAAGTGCTTCCGTGGTACGTGCCACTGAAGTAAGTCCGAATGCTTATAAGTTGTCTTTTTTATGTATAACTCAGCAACATCGTTTTTACTGGATCTGGGTGACTTAAGCCTCTAACCCGTGAACAAATCGCTAAAAACTATCTCATCTAAATTTGTATTTTATCGAACTTTCTGTTTTTTTATTAAAAAGAAACTAATCTATCTGAGTAGACGCAGGGGAGATAAGGTGAGTTGTCATCCCTTGTCTTACAATCTAATGGAAGTCATTTAAAATCGAAAATTTGAGGTAAACTGGTGTCCACTTCTTGATAAATTATTACGCCTTCTGGTTTGTTTTCTCAGGCGCATACCTCATATCCGCTCATTACGTCAATATAACTATAGTCGGCGTCTGCATTATAGTACGTATCACTTGGGTGCAGCTGCCCAACCAACACAACGGTCCTATAAGTGTCCTGTGATTTTTCCTCGAGTGTCTTATCAACGTTCCACGAGTGTCTTTTAAGAGTCTTAAATGAAAATTTTCCGTCGTTCATTGGAAAATTCCGGCTTAGCACGGCTACTGCAGTATTTTTTATTTCCAAATATCGGTTAATAAGTGTACAAATGACAACCTACTATGTACGTTGTCAGCATCAGTCTCCCGAATTAACACGAAACAACGAAAAACAACAAAAACAACATGGAATTATGTGAGTGTATACTTACGGTGAAACGTGGAAGCCCAATCATGATTACGAATACTCCCGTTCTACGTCCTGCACACAAATGTGCCGACGTATTGTGTTCTTTGGCAACCGTGCATGTTTTTTTGAATCCGCTTCTCACTTTTTTTCTTGACGGCTTTGTGCGGCGATTCGGGAGACTTTTGGTGCATTATGACATCTGATGCAATATGGTTCTCCGTCGATGTATGTGCTAACCAACTGTAAGCGACATAGACGTGGGTACCGTCGACAGTTTGTTGGTATTGTCTCTCCAGTCAATATTGTTTATAAGCTCAGTCGTTATGAACGTCCCCATGCTACTTTTTTGCGATTGACCTATGGTCCTTCCTCCGATTTTATCTATGTAATGATTCCAACCGTTCGTTAGTTACGGTCAAAATAACTCACGGTCTCTAGATAAACATCATGATACTCCAATTTTTTGTTCAGAATTTGCACGTCCCTCACGGAACTCATGGTAAATTTCTTTGGGGAAGTCACCTGTAAACTTGGCGGAACTTCCGACTAGCACATATCAATGCGTTCAGTTTCAGGCGCATTGAGTTCCAGTCTTTGCACATGCGCGTATTGGAATGGACAAGTTTTCAGCATTTGGAGTTAATTACCACTTAAAACACCACACAAGGAATCAAGGTTTTCCTTAGTGATCAACAGTAGTGTCGAAGTACCATCTGCGTTGGACTTAATCGGACCTCTCAGTAATGAGCTGCACGACAAACTGTAATTACTTCAGTGTATTGTTCCTACCTTGAAGCAAAGGGGTTGCTATATTAAAGGGATACGTTCGTTTGTCGACTTGTGCTGACGAATGCGGTGACCACGCACTGCAATCGCGGAGGTGAAGGTGAATAATCGACGTCGAAGGTTAACACTTGCCTGTAAATTTTGTTTCATCACTGACGAAACCTGGCTCAGTCACTTGTTTTTTCGAAAAAACTGGAAAGAATGCAATGTGCGCTTTCCCTCCTTTTCCATTTGAGCTGCGACATCCGAAAAAGATAACTGAGACAGTCCATCCAGGAAACTCTAGAATTGCACTGCAGTCTGAAAGTCGTCTGTAAAAAACCCACTGAACATTTATTTACCTGTGCTTCTAGAGACTTTCCCTGTGTAATGCTTCGATATAAATGGTGTCCCCAAACGCTGCAGAAAAGGACGACGTAACTGCTTCGATCCCATGCGTGGCCAACACACTATATCCTGACAAGTAAACCATGTCTTTTGGGCGATAGTAACCGATCCTCCTCAAAATCACTGATGCTGTAAACCTAAAGTCGTTGATTAGTATTATTGTAAAGCTTATAGCCTGTGCAGAACTGAACGGTATATCAGTGCTTTATTGTGTATAAAATGGAATTAACAATGACGGGGTTTTCCAACTGCAAACGCAAACGTAGAAATAATAGCCACAGCATTTTATCATTTTTTATCAGTAATGCGTCCGTCACGATTATTATTGTGGTTAACCTTGTACATATTTGTGAGACGGCAAATACTGGATCTCGAAAGCCCACGCCGCTTGTTCTTGTTGGAATTTTTAAACTGGCGGAAGTAAACCAGAGCATTATGACGAGCAATGTGTAACGAATGGATCCTTGAGGAGTAACCGAGAGAGGGAGAAAGGAGACAACGCCTGATAGGAAGGCTTTAATCAACCAGAAAACGAGGCATATGATCTGTAACGTAACGAACGGAAGGGTAGGTTAGAATAATAATAATATATGGAGGGACCAGTAGAATAGGGAAAAGGAGAATACGGTGTAGAAATAAAATATGACATTGTCTACAATTTTCGTCGATATTATATCGTAGTTAACGTCAAACAGGGAGTTGAGGGAGAACTAAACCAGTAAACGTGCAAAGGCCATTTTTGGCGACCGTCCCACAGGACACTCCTAGGACAGTCGATCGTTCTATGAGAGTTTCATGTGCTGGCTGCGTGTTGAGGTTCCACTAGCCAAATGAATCAATAAAATCGTGGCAGCAGGTTGTCGACTCTCGGAAAACGGGGGCAAGTCACTTGCTGTTTGTAGTTCACTGGTATTGATCACTTCTCTCTAACACTCAAATGGGTACTTTACTTTATACACGCTGGGTACTTCTGTAAAATATTCACCCATCTCTTAGCACCGCAATCATTCACACCATCCATTACAGCGGTTCAGGTATTCGTCGAGACGCTATATGGTGCATCTCTCTGAATACTTTATCAGATTGCGTGCAATATGGCGTTCAAAGCAGACAATACTTTTTGGAAACCTTCACTTGACGCACATTATCAGATTGTTTATTCGCACTTCGTATCATTTTTCGACGCTAATCACCATACAACTCCAGTAAAGCCGTTCCTCAACTGCTAGTTCTCAACCTGTATGTGCGTGTCGTTTACAGCATAACACGAGGCCCCTGACCTTTTCTGTTACCTTGGCGTGGTGGTCAGGCTTGTGTGCTGTTTTGATCCGGAGAGCTGTGCTGACTACGACCTCGGTCGTTGCAGGTTCAACCATGACAGATTGGCCAAAGAGGAGCAGCCAGACAAAAGGCAGATGCGTCCGTTGTGAGGCGTTCGTTATGTATGGTGTGAGTGTGCTGTGTTTTGTTTCAGTTTTTTGCCTGTTCTGATTTTCTGGATGTGTGATTGGTCTATCTGTGCAGTATTATCTCTGTGTGAATGTGCCAAACGTCTTGGTTTATGACTGTGGAGCCTGGTCTAGTTGGGTGATACTGATGCCTATGTGTGCGTGTCACCTGCTGCCTTGCGCTACAGGCTTTTGAGCCAAAGGATTCGATTGAGGGCCCTAATCGCTCTCCTGTCTAGGTCTGGGCGTCCACAAAAACCATGACTATACAACAGAAACCAAATCCCATACTGCATTGGCCGTCGCACAGGATAAACCGGGTTGCCCTATCTGCTGCACACGGCAAGGTGGATAGGCGAAAATATGCTACTGCCAATCACTCACCCTCATACTGTCCCCCCAACATGAATCCCCGAGTTTCAGTTACCGGAAGACCAATCTGAAACAGACCGGGGGACGCAACACACTCTGTGTTAAAGCATAGGAAGTGCACACGCTGCTGGATCGATGCAGCTACAAAGAAAGGCCAGAACGGCGCACTGCACTAATCGTGATGGAACTGCATTGCTATGGAATCGACGCAGCAGCCTTGAATGAGACAAGGCTTGCGGACCAAGGTAAGTTACGGGAAGTAGGTGCTGGGTACTCCTTCTACTAGATAAGTTACCCAACAGACGGTACTCGGGAGCGTGGTGTCTGTTTTGCAGTCGCTGATCGTATCAACGCTCTGATGATAGGCGAACCGCACGGCATCAGCCCTCGAATGCTGTCTATGCGCTCGCGAATCGGTCGAGGTAAGTGTGCTACATTTGTTAGTGTTTATGGTCCAACTATGTGTCACACTGATGATACAAAGGACCAGTTCTCTGATCAGCTGTCCGCCACAATCCGGTCGGTGCCTGTGACTGATCGACTGTTTATTCTGGGTGACTTGAACGTTCGAGTCGGGCGCGACTCGGTAGCTTGGCCGGGAGTCCTCGGACCCTACGGCATTGGTTCAGTGAACGAGAACGGTGAGCGTCTGCTCCGCTTGTGTGCTACTCACGAGCTGGCTATCGCGAAAAACCGATTCCAGCTAGATGCGAGCGACATCACGACGTGGACCCATCCACGAAGCGGCCATCACCACTTGCTTGATTACGTGATTGTGCGACAGCGCGACATTCGTGAAGTGCGTATCACGCGAGTGCTGCGCGGCGCTGAGTGTAGCACCGATCGTAGACTGGTCAGGACTAAATTATTTATCCATGTACGCAAGTCTGTCTATTGTAGATCTTCCGGACAACGGCAGGAGTTGGATATCAAACGACTGGAGAACTGCGAGACGAAGACTGCTTTTCAATGTGTAGTTGCCGCCCTTCTGCACTACGTTCCTGTGTCCACTATCCCTGAGGGTATGTGGCAGTTCATCAAGGAACGGATCACGACGGCAGCCATCGAGACGATTGGTGTCAAACGCCAGAAACGTCCGGACTGGTTCGACGAAAATAGCACGGTTATCACCGAACTGGTACGAGAGAAGAATACCGCGTTTGCTGCCTCCACGGTGGACCCGGGCAATGAAGCGAAGAAAGCCACGTTCCGAAGTATCCGCCATCAACTGGCCGAGTGTGTTCGCGGAATCAAGGACAGCTGGTGGATGAAGCAGGGCGAGCGGATGCAGGGTTTCGCAGGTCGTCGACAACATAAGAAGTTCTACGATTCGCTCAAAACGATCTTCGGTCCATTGACCCAGCCTACTAAAGCACCGGTAGACGTGGACACCGGCTGTTCGTGCACCCAGCCAGAAGACAAAATGAAGGTCTGGCGTAAACACTTTGGTAGCCTACTAAATCGTCTTGCTACCATTGATTGGGTAACGGTGAACAGCTTGCCATAACAGACCATCAAGCCCTCATTTGTTCTCGCTCCTGATTTACCAGAATTGCAGAGAGCGATTAGTCAACTTCGCAACGGGAAGGTTGCAGGTGAAGATGGATTGCTAGGCGAGATCCTGAAGAATGGTGGGCCGGCGATGGAACGTGCACTGCTCCAGCTGGTTCACTCTATCTGGGAGCACGAGGTGATGCCACAGGATCTCAAGGATGCTGTGATAGTACCTTTATTTATAAGTAAGGGTAACACGCAATGCCCCGACAGCCATCGGGGCATCAGTCTGCTGAGCTGCGCAGGCAAGGTACTCGCCAGAATTCTTCTGAACCGGCTGAATACGGATGTCTTAGAGGCCAATGTTCTTGAGGAGCAATGTGGATTCCGAGCGAATCGGAGTACGATCGACCTGGTGTTCGCTGCTCGACAGCTTCAAGAGAAGTGCCGGGAACGGAACCAGCCCCTGTATGCCCTCTTCGTCGACTTCACCAAGGCGTTCGATTCTGTGAGCCGCGAGGCGTTGTAGACGGTGCTCGGTAAGTTTGGATGTCCAGGTAAGTTCGTCAATTTGATTAGATTGTTGCATTTGGGTATGAGGGCGAAGGTGCAATCGTGTGGATCTACCTGTGTTGATTTTGACATTGTCGCTGGCATGAAGCAAGGTTTTGTCCTGGCTCCATCCCTATTTAGTTTATATTTGACTGCTATTCTAACAGTTGTTTTTCAGGACTCTGAGGAGGACGGTGTTGAAGTTGAGTACCGGACGGATGGGCGCATACTGAATAATCGACGTTTCGGCGCCCCATCCCGGTTACATACCCCAATGATGCGCATGCTTTTGTTCGCAGATGACAGCGCGCTGTTTGCACATAGCGAGGACGAACTACAGCGACTGGCCACGGCTTTCGCGACCGCGGCATCCAAGTTTGGACTGGATATCAACACAGGTGAGACATTTTCCTTCTTGCAGCCTTCTCCGGGCGGAGGTGCTGTCTGTGCACCTTCACCCCAAATTCGCATCAATGGAGATGTCGTCGGCAGTTGCACAGATTTCTGCTACTTAGGCAGCAATCTGTCCACCGATCTGTCCATGGACCGTGGGTTGAGAGCTCGTGTGGCATCTTGAAAGACGTGTTTGGAAGAACCACAGCTTGAAGTCGAGCACTAAGCTGTTTGTCTACCGCTCAGTGGTGCTGTCTATACTGCTGTACGGCAGTGAAACGTGGACGTTGTATCAGTGAAACGTGCGCTATCTGAGCCATTTTCATTTGCAATGTCCAAGACACATCTTGGGTATTGGGTGGTCGGACATGGTTCCGAACACTGAGGTACTGCGGCGAGCAGACATGGACGGGATGGAAGCCTTGCTGATGTTGAATCAGCTTCGTTGGCTAGGTCACATCCGTCGGATGGGCGACGACCGTATCCCGAAGCAGGTGCTGTATGGACAACTGAAATCAGGAAAGCGAAATCCTGGTGGTCAAAAGCGAAGATACCAGGATGCTGTGCAGGTAAGTCTTTCACGTTGTAAAATTGATTTTAGATGTTGGGAAGACTTAGCGTTGAACCGGACTGCCTGGAGGAATACGATTCGGACGGGCGTCCGCGAGTTCACCGAACAGTTATTGCGCGGCCGAGACCGAAAGCGCACGGTACACAAAGGAACCATCGGTGCCATAGGTCATGGTGACATGACTATATGGCGTTGCGATGTGTGCGGACCGCGAATGCGCTGGCCGCCTTGGATTAGTAGGTCACCAGCGTACTCATAGTGCACCGTCGGCGAAGAGACAACGAATACGTTGGGCTCAGGTAGGTCATGTCAATATATCCATTCTACTTCTGTTAACTATTGCACCGACCAAGACCAAGGTCGTTTGGCAATTATTCCGCTCTTCTTTTCAGAAACTTGGGTGTCTGTGATCTTCTACCTACTCATTTCTTGAGCGTTGTTGGTGTACTGAATAATGAATCGTCTGTCTGATCTTTTCGTAGTTCAAATTTGGGTTTTGTTTCTCCACTTTATCCCCTCCGGAATGCACTCGTGTACTGAAATGCTTCTTGTATCACATTTCACACATCTTTCTTCCTAGTATAGATCTTGTCATTGCAGTCTCTCTCACCGTTTATTTTCCGAGAGATAAGGGTTTCCTTTTCGTGCTAGCCATTCAATTGGCTAACCAGCATTGGCCGGCTGGACACAAAGGCCTCATTCACACACTTACTGGTCTTATTCCTTCGGGTTTACATCGGATACGTGGTGTGTGAGTGGAACTGCAAGTGGTGCAGCGCAAGCCACTTGGGGTGATGGTTTAAAGCGCAGGCGTCCATTGGCTTCAGCCACTGTGACAGGCTAATCCGTTTCGGATGCCGCCAGCCATAACACGAGGCCATCTGTGTATTTCGTCTAATAAGTACTTCGTCTTCACTCTAAACAGCTTTTGCACTACGTATGATTTCTCTTGTTTGTGACTTGCAACTTATTGGGTTGTGCACTGAGTCGGTAAACATATTCAAACTGTTTTTCAGCAGCTATCTTTTACACGACCAGATTACAGTTATCATCTTTAATCTTATTAACTCGATTTACGACCTTCTGTCATTGAAACTGTAGGGAAGGCTCACATTAATAATTTTTGGATGTTTCGCTGAATGCACTATCCTCATCTTTCGCTTCGTATCCGGAAAATAAACCTAAATTGTGGTTCGCGCAATCAACAGGCCTTCCACGCTGTCAGATTACATCTAACTTGATTTTTTCGTCATGTAATTGCAGCGCCTCTACCTCGTCATTGTAAGTGTGGACTGTATTCTAGGATGGCCAGGTCCTATGTAGCTCCAAGAATGTGTAAAAACACTCGTAATTAATTGCGTTGTTTTGTCAGACTGTTAATACTTTTCAGCACGACCGAGTTCTCTAGTTGTGGGTCTTCTCAACTTCTTCGTAACGTGTGCTGGTTTATTGGTACGACCAACGGAATTATCTCGAAGGAGTGTGGTACTGCTGTTCCATATAGCTGTACGAAAAATTCTTAGCTTCTACCCCCTAATGACGCTATGGCCTCACTTTACAAGGTAGTAAGTCGCAAGTCAATTCTACCTAAAAACAGACGTAATACAAGAAGCCGTTAAGAATGAAGGCCAGATGTTTAGCAAGCGGAGCATGTGTGATTACGCCATAAACGACACTGAAACGGCGGTTGAGGGATGATGTTCATGGATGATTTGACGGAAATTGTGCAAGCGGCGTAATTCGTCCCATGCGGAGATGCGAACAAATGATCAGACGGCATACATTATGGGGAACCTTTTCGGTAGCTTTAACACTGTGTGCAGCCAAGATGTTTCGAAGTGTTTTGCACATCATACCGCAGGCAAATCGGTGAAATCTGTACAATCCATTCATATAACACATTTAACCGCATTTGGGAGACATAAAACACGACACTACCAACTGGTTTTGAGTCACCAGGACACCATTGCTACATAAACTGTTTGGACCAAGGATCTATCTAACCATCTTCATGCTTTGACGACCCACCATCTGAGGTCACGCTGGACTTTCCTCGCTGGACAACAGAACAGCCATCCAGGATCATAAACATAAACCTCGACAGCCAAACTTCAATTCTTACCACCGCTACTGTCACAGACAATTTGACAGGCACCACCAACGATGCCGACAGCCTTACAACTGCAATCTACTCAACAAACAAAGCAGTCACTTTCGTGACGTCTAGCGAAGTTTGTCATACCACTCCTTTTTTATGTCAAGGTAACTACTCCTGAATGCTCCACATTCCCAACACTAGGTATGAAGTCAGCATGCTTCCACATGAATCACTTTACTTAGGCAGGTCCGTTACAGTGAATCTCCGTGCAGCCAACGGGATGATCATCAAAGTTTACGATCAGCGCCCTTCTACATTGCAAACGTTTTCGCTCTATCACTGACGTCTAAGTGATGGCAAGTGACATCGAAACTCTTCAACGGTTCGTCTTAGTCGTAGGCTGTGGAAGTCACGTTCTGGAGAATTAAACAACAAAGCCTAGCGTCGCCGAGATTTCGATCAATGCGGTTTCAGTTAGTTCCATGTTTTGCAGCTCTAAAGAGTTAAATTCATAAATTCTCTTGATCCAAAATTTTCTTACTGCTTTTCCGCGATCTACGTCTTTGCCTACTCCCACCAGTGCTAAGCAGCAGTTCGTCGTGAATCGAGGATCTCCGACATTCGTAAAGACTCTCTGCTGACTGAACTGGACAGCATAATTAATTCAGGATCCATTAGACCTTAGAATACCCTTTTATCTTCGCCTCTCTAAACGGTGCTTAAAAGTCCGATGACTGACGTCTATATGAGGATTATCTTTCTAATAACTCCGCGGGACCCGAAGTATATCTTATTCCGCATTTTCCAGGTGGCACGACTGGTTTCCGTGGTATCGTATTTTCTCGAAACTCGATCTGGTCCATGTTTCTTACTGGATCCTTATCACTACATCATATACGATGCTTTCGCTACTAAGCTCGCCCTTCAGATGTATCGTTTCTCGTTAACTGTCACTAAAAACCGCAGAGTTTATGTTTCTCAAACCATCCATAAATGTAAACCCGTTTTTCTGCGTACAGATGATCAATGATATCTCCTGGGGTCTTTTTATGAAAGGCTTTTAAAAGTATTTCAAAGGAGGTGATTACGCTTATATTACAAACCCCGTAAGTATGTGCGGGATCATTTACATTGATCTCCTCAAGTCTACCTCCTGTGAGTCCCCCGAGTTACTTTCGCAATCATCGGTCGTGCAGCTTTTAGTCGCCGACTTCCTGGCCAGCACTTCGAGTGAGTCTCTCATAAAACTCAGGCCTACTTTATCCGAATTTTTGACTACTACTCGTTCTGGCCGTGAAGTGTATAAGTCCAAGCGTTTCTTAAAATGGTGGTATTATTTGGTTGTAAGTATGTCGCCTTGTTTTTCAAAAGTAAACGTACCAAAAACGTTTTTTAAGCAACAGATAGGCTTTTTTTTACAGATTTGAACGTTGCCCGTCACCATGTTTTGCAACTTTTAATTTCATTCATCGTCACATGTTTACGTTTTTAGCCGACCCTACGTATGTGACACAGCCCCCTTATTACGAACATTTACAGTTTCATAATGGATGTCGTTCGCCAACGTTCCGTTGCCTCCTCGTCTCGGACATTCGAACTGTTTATCATTTGTTTCGACACCGTCGAAGGAAGGTACTCAACTGGGAACTCACTAGGAACTGTGGGCACTGGTGCTCCTCCAACTGTAGCATCTTAGTTGCCGCACCAATAGCGCGGTTGACTGACTGTCAGTCGGTACAGAGTGAATCTGATCAGACCATGGGTGACTGGTCTAACCTATCCTCGTCGGAATCCAAGGGTTAGTATCACAGTATATTTGTAAGAGTAAGATGCACGTTGGCCTGAATATTTCACCGACTTGTCTGTGGCGTGCTGTGTAAAGTAGTTTCAAAACTTATGGTTGCGTGTTGTACCTAGGTTTGTTTGCCTTCAATATCCGACTGCATTTTCGCTAATCAGTTTGAATTGATACTGCTGGATACATAACACCTAACTATCATTTTTAGTTACACCATATTACGATGGAAAATTCGATCCGCTGCCTGCTTTTTCATTTGTATATGGGCGGTCCACTTGTTGCTCTTAAACGTGATTGTTAATTTAACTCCATCATCACACATTTTTGACTGTCCAACCTACATACATCGATGGAAAGCACAAAGTGGATGTTTCGTTTTAAGAGCGTGCAATTCATTCTCGCGATCTGGCTCACAAATCTCTTGTTTATGCTTGATATAAGTGGGTGTTAACCTCCAGTCCACTGACAACAGCTCGGTTTGTGATAGATAGCACTTGTCCTTTCACACCCATTTGGTAATGCTATGTGGTGGTTAAGGGACAAGCGGAAAGACAGTTAGTGTTGACTTCGCTGTAAATTATCTCGGCCTGGTTAATTGATCTATTTTTTACAATCTCATGAACTTCGCGGCGCCAGTCAATCTGCACACACACACTTCCAGTTAAGTCGCCTGTCAATAGCTGGTCCTCAATGTGCCTAGTTAACCTTAGTACTAATGTCATTTATAGCATAACACAAAACCGCTTTTATGTTTCGTTCAATAAACATTCGGTTTCCAATCTCGTCAGCCTTTTATATTAGTCTGAGCTCGCGTATGTGTGGATAGCGACTCAAAGCTTTGTACACTAAAAAACCATCGCCAAACAGCATGTTTGGTAAGTTGTATTCCGTTCACTTTTTCTGTTTATTTTCACAAACTACTAATCTTGCTGGTATTGTTGGTCTTATGGACTTAGTTAATTTCTAAGACAAAACAGGTTGGCTGTGCGTTATAGGCCGTGCAGACAACTCAAACTCTGATGTTCGTGCGCGTGTTTGAAGGTGGTTGGTCCTCGCATCACGACTTTCGTCTGTAATGTTTGTTGTCACCAGTACACAATAGGTACGACCCGGGGTTTCCAGTAAATCTGAAGGCTCTATGCACACTCATACCGACTCTTGTCTGTTTCGGTGTGGCCTTACAACGGATGTCAAAATCATCTGAGACGCAAGCAAACGAAGTGAACTCATTTGTTTTTCACCTCCTCACACACGGGTCTCTGATGCGCGATTGCCCGTCGATGTTATCCCGGCTGAACCCAGCACAAACATTGTTCATCTTTTTAATCATCAGTACCCGATCAGTTTTACCAGAACAGGCCAGGCAAATGCTTAGCACGATACACTTGGTCACGAGTCACAACTATACGAGAAATTGTGTTTAATAAAAAAGTGGTTGAGAGCGGTAAGCGAATCTTCATTGGACGGAATATGCGAATGGTCACGCTTCGCGCTGTAAATGACACTGATTGAGATGTTGGCTGAACAAGTTCGGAACTAGACATTGCGAACTGCTTTTACCGAAATTGTGCGCAGGTTAATTTGCACTATACTGTGACTTGACACGCAAGCAAGTAATCAAACTTTCTGTCCAATATAACATACGCTAAACGTTCCACAAAAAAGAAGGGAAAATTGTCTTTTGTGTAAGGTAAAAAAGAGGAAGATGTAGAGTTTAAAGAGTAGACATAGGTGTACGTAGCACATGCGCCATATCAGACATCGTTTTTAAGCAAGGATGTGTATTACCCTTCAGAACCCAGACAGGAAGCCGGAAAAGCCATGAAGCAAGCTTCAACGATAGTGTTCTCCTGCCTTGAACTCATATCATGTACTAGCCACAAAGCTGTTGTCCCCAGCCTAGCTCGCCATTCCCAAACATGGCACGATGTGACAAATGGTGAGCTGGGATTCATAAAGTGTGATCAAGCCAACAAAGTCTGTGAGACAAAATCACCGTACTCACTGGGAAACAGTCTATCCTTCCCAAAGGTACGTCGGCAAACTTTGTCATTGCTGACACAGTGTTACCAGTAAACACTGCTAATGCTCTGAAGACACTGGTGACCGAAAACGGACATTGTGAGCATACTCCGGACAGATGGACCATGTTTCACAATCATACAAGAAAACTGTTCGTACAGTGGCGTTGTACATCCGATCTTTCGCAATAGGACTCAGACCATGCGGGTAACACAAGCAGCATAGCATAGGTTGTTAAGTGCCTTCTGGGCGTTAGACATACGATTTATAATTTCATCGAACGTTATGACAACGCTGATGCGGTTCCAAACGGCTCGTCATTAAGGGTGAGGACAGGCGCAAAGTCCCACCAATCTCGCAGCATGCAATTAGAACATGCAGAGGACATACCAGATCAATGTACTGAAGCCCCTAATCTGTCTAAAACGTTCTGGGCTCCTGGCAAACATTCAGAAATTAAAACGGTGTCGTCTGCATGCTTTAAGTCTCAAAATGTTGCGCTCAACAAAATTTATTCATTATCATATCTGCAGTCTGCCACCTCACTCTAGGATCTTGTCCATTATAGTGTTGAGTAGAAAAAGGGAAGCTGAACTACACGGTTGCACTGGAATTGTGATATGGAAGGTCAGCGATAAGCTACCGTATGTCTTGCTCCGGTCTGGAGTCTATCGGTAAGTAGTTTTCAAGGTATTAACACATTTCCCAAGCACATCCTTTCTTTGAAACATTAGGTCCCTTTTAACCATTTGAGTAGAATAGTAGGAAGACACAAGTTACGATATGAATTCATCTCGCACACTCTCGTCAGTCGTAAACGTGTGACTAGCAAGAAAACAAAACCAAACAAGACTCGTTTCATTCAGAAATGGAGCAAATTTGCTCCTGCGAAAAATGCAACTTTGGACGTCCCTAAGAAAGATGTTTACATCAAACTCCCCTTCAAAGGGAATGGTCTGGTGAACACCTCACACACGCCGCACTAAAACGGGCGTATAATGCAGCGAAACTTGTCCTGCTCTCACAAACCACTAGGTTACCTCTACCTCCGGTCAAAAAGCTAACCCCTATGTTTTCTACCATCCATTGCATCTATCAGTTTTCCTGCAGTTGCGGAAACACATACATTGGTAGAACAGAAAGGATGCTTGAAACCAGGGCCAAGGAGCACATCCCAAATTGGTTGAGAGTTGCAATGTCTAACACGCCAATGAGTGACACTCAGCGAGGACGAAACGCCGCTTCATCCATTGCGAGGCACTTATCGACTACAGGTCACAGTGTCAACATCGCATCTTCATTTGAGATCTTGATGAACGCTCACAACTCACAACTTCCCAAGTATATTGAAGCTTTGTTGATCAGCCAGTCTTATGTGCACAAAAGCAACTGACTATCAACTTTTGTTTACCGTGGTTTTGACCGTGAGTGCCAATCACGATCCAGCCTGATTTGTACTTTTGACCGTTTTATTTAAGTCTTGTTTGGTTTTGTTTTCTTACTAGTCACACGTTTACAACCGACGAGCGTGTGCGAAATGACATCCTTTCTTGACAGACAGTCTCAAAGTGCATTTCCACTGAATTGAATCAAAGATCCTTTCGGTATTTAGAGAGACCATTGTCGACCTCCCTTATGAGTTGTAGTGTCCAAACATCTGTCAGGGTGTGATAGTGTGGTCGGTATAGCTACTGCGAAGGTAAAATCCAATTTACTTCTTTCCAATAGATTGTTCATTCGTTGTGCTTAATCTGTGAAGTGCAGTGACTACAGGTGGTTTCGATGCAGTAAGCATTAGGCCAATTCCTTGGTGTTTTTTAAATGGGGATGATACTCAAGTCTCCATCATTAGGAATGACTTCTGACCCAGAGTTTCCGGAGAAGACTATCAGCTCTTTGACTAAGGCTGAACTCCTCTCTGTAAAAGGTCAAGAAAGAGTTCGTTCGAACCGGGTGCCTTGTGACGTTTCGAGATTTTTATCTCATCATTATCCTAGACAATAATACATCAGTAGTTCACACTGATGCTTAACTGCCACGCAACCACGAAGGAAAAAAACCCTTTATAGGAAGAGAATAAAAAGGAAGGGACGGGAAGGAGCCTAACTACTAAAAGTAGCTACGTCTGTATTCAAACATACGGCATCAAGGTGCCTACACCTTGCAAACAGACAACTATACTGTACGTGATCTCAATTGAGGCTTCTGTTCCCGAGGGTGGAGGAAAGTGCGTAGGCTAAAAAGACAAGAAATGCTCAATAGCTTAATCAACAGCTTCGGTGGCTAGCTGAACTGTGGTCAACTGTACTCGTTCCAACGTTTTCAGCGTCCCTGCGCGTTGCATATGAGCTAGCCATTGGCCTTGCAGATTGTCTCATATATACCCAACTTCTTCTCACCTGTCGCCCGGATGAGCTAGAAAGGCCTTCGGGAGTTCCTTGTAGTGGATAGTGCGTTTTGTCCGCCGAGCTTTACGCTCTCCTCAGTTGCTTGTTGATGGCCAATTGATTAGTTTCGCAAGCTGAATTATACTTGCTGCTGGAGGAAATATTCTAGCAGGCGTCAAGAAGTTCCAATGATGAAACAGATGCTGGCAGCTGAACGAAAAATAGTTTCACTCTAATTTATCACCCGCCGGCTGTGAGTAAAGTTTTAGACCATAGGCAAACGCGCCCTGGTATGCGTAGGGCACCTTTGACTGTTGACTTAGTTACATCAATTTGTGTTTGACAAATACACGTGAAATGAACGTGACACATACCAATGCGTGGTCAAGGTCCAGACAGTCGATCTTGGTTGACTTACTACCTCAGAAATAACCACCATGGCTATATGCCATGCAGCCACAAACTTGTGATGTAGCACCCTTGTTGGTAGATTTGGAACCACCCACTGAGACTGAGGTTCGCAATTGACTGTCGGCTCTCAGTCGTAATAGGGCTGTTGGTCCAGATGATCTCTTGCCGTCACTTATCAAAGAAGATGGAACGGCGTTAATAGAGGCCTCAACTCAGTTATTTTAACTTGTGTGGACGACGGAGACCATCCCTCCGTGCTGAGGTCACTCGATACTAGTTCCCGTATCCAAGAAAGGAAGCCATGGCTCTTGCAAAAGCTATAAGGGAATTAGTTTGACTCTTGACTAGGGTTTATCATTCATTTTACTTCATCGACTCACCACAGCTCGGGAGACAAACATTAAGGAAGAACAGGCAAGGTTTCGCCATGGACAGTGTAGTATCTTGAAGTATACGGTCTACGAGCGCGTAAACAGACAACAGAATAACGGTTAGTGAAACGGTAGATAACGGAACGACGTTCAACGGTTTTGAACGACTGACTACGAAATATGCACGATTAATACGTATCTTCTCGGCCAACCCAACCACTTGAGGCTAACGAATGAGAGAAAAGACTGGCCTCCGGACAGAGATACTTTATGTCACTCAATCCGAAGACAACATGGTCACAAACCCGTTCTTATTTATGGGGTTTGTGACTAGCATCAAGCAAGGTCAAAGGGAATGGACCAGACAAAAATCTAGACAGTACAGTCTAGGCGCATAGTCGGGATGACAACAACAGTTGTCACGAGGGCGTAGGTCGAATGTGAAGACCGGAGCCGCGCACAATCATGGCAAAGGTAAAGGTCACTCACACGTGAACTTTGTCACTTGTGGTCACACAATGTTTTCGAGGAACTGGCAACTTCCCCGACAGGCAGGGATGTACAGATTACATTTTTACTCTTCGTCAAATTCCGGAGCAGTGTCAAGCACACCACCGGCCAACAGTCGCCGTATTTCTCGACTGTAAAGTTCCGTTCGATTCGGTGGATCGATTTACACTTTTAGAGTCGCTTAAACGCAGGGGTGTACCGACCAAGTATGTGAACATATTGCCGGAGTATTATTCCCATACTTCAGCTCAGGTTGGGGTTTACGACGAACTATTTGACAGTTTCAGCACCATAAGCGGCGTGCATCAAGGCTGTCCCCTTCCATCGTTTTTGTTCAATTTCGTCACAGACGAAATAATAATAATGCGGCACTCAAATGATGCCAGCATGGACTTCCTACTTGATAAAAGACTGACTGATCTTGATTACGCTGAAGACAAGGTGTTGCTGTTTGACCATTTTCAAGTGGTACAAACGACGCTGAGCTCTACTTCGCGTTCTGCTAAGTACTTCGGAATGCGCCTCACAGCCTCAAAATGCAAAGATTGCTGTGATTGCGTAGATTTAATGTTAGATAACGAAGCCATGGGGGTTGAGCGGTTTGTATATCTGGGAAGCTGTATCAGCGGCGGAGGTGTAGGGAATGAAATTGAAGCGTATATTTTCAAGGCTAGGGCGGTGTTCGTTAATCTGAGACACTGATGGCGACAGAGAGCTATCTCTCTGAGGCTTAAGGGTCGCGTATATCAGACACCAGTGAAAGCTGTATTAATTTGCGGCAGCGAAGACTGGCCGTTCAGGGTAGGGGACGTGAACCGTCTTCAGATATTTGACCACCGATGTATGCGTTCAATCGTTGGTATCAGGTGGCACCAACGAGGAGGTTAGGAAGCGAATGTTTGGCACTGATTTAGATGGTTAGGTCACGTACTAAGGATGCCAGCTAGTCGTTTGCCCCACTGAATACTGTTTGCCGACGCTGCGGCCGACTGGCGCAAGGTACGAGGTGGACAGATGATGACCTGGCGTAGATAAATGAAGTTGTTCACGAAGGGGTTGGCCACTGTAGATCAGATTCCTCTCCTGGACTGGGGCCCGCGCGACTCACAGTTTCGGTGACTTAAGAAGTTAAGTGAGATGGCGGCTAATCGGGCTTAGTGGCGTGATTGTTGTCATTGTTTGTCCAAGTTGTCTGTGAAGTGAGTGCGTTTAATGACACTGGGCAGTGAAGACGGTAAGCATGCTGTCTTGCTGATGATGCCTTACTTTCATTTACAGCTCGGTTGTTTGTTTGCAAGGTGTAGGCGCCTTGATGTTGTATGTTTAAATATAGACGTAGTTATGTGTAATAGTTCGGTCCCTTCCCCTCCCCTTTTTTTCTTCTCTTTTCCTAAGTAAGCTTTGCTTTTTTCTTCTCTTTTCGTACATAAGCTTTGCTTTTTTCTTCCTCGTGGTTGTTTGACAGTTAAGCATCAGTGTGAACCACTGATGTAGTATTGTCTATGATGATGATGATGATGACTTCATGCGCTGTTTTTTGTGTTAACTATGTATGGATGCGATTACAAGTTTATACGACAATGTTCTAGTGGAATTTATACACCCGAGATCTATTAAAGTCAAAAGACCGTCTTAATCAACACAACGATTCTGTAACGGATGGTGTCAGACAAATGCAATAATGAATAAGAATAAACGTACATTCAAATTATTCAATCTGAGGGAGATAGTCCATCAACACGTTGCTTCAGATCATAACAAGCAACGTAATCAGACGGGATAATTAAGTATGCTACAAATCTTATAAAAAATTCGGTCAAAGTTGGAGAGGAATACACGAAACTTACACTATTCCCGATATTAGTGGTGGCACAGGGTGACAAATACGTTTCACTCCTCGTAGACACACTTCAGTGAAACCACTTCCATTTCAGGCCTGCACATGTGCCAAAAGTCTCTGATTGGGCCAACTGGTTGTTCGTACGGTAGCCACCTTCACCAGACCGCCGTCGCCCACTGCAACAACCGCTTCTGGTCAACGACCTCCGGGTATACCTGCATCAACTAGTGATACGAGGTCATCTTTCGACAGGTTGGGCATCAGCGCTTAGTTGTCTGTAATGTGGGCAGAGTGGACCTTGTTCACTTTCCCCAAAACACATCCGTAGAATAAGTGACCTATCGCCATATTCTGTCGGAACGATTCTTGTTCGTTGTGTGCAGAATCAGGAGAGATGAATTGTTTTTAAGCTAAAGTAATTTGCTTGGAGTAAGAGCGTGTTGATCGTGAAGATCATTGGTCTGTCGTTGCGAATCCTCTCAGCTTCTACCAGCGTCTTATGGGGAACTTTATCTGAAACTAGTTGTCTTCGTAGCACCACCAGCGGAGGCTATTTTATAGGTCAAGTAGTTCTCTCCCATAGACACCCGTGATAGGCTGCCTTCGGTGGATTAGAGATCCAGCCACACGTGAAAAGTGTCCTAGTGATTTTGTTCCCATTCTGGGCTTGGAGTAACACTTTGATGTTGTTTTCTGGTTCTCTAAAATTCTTACAATTGTCGCTATGTAGCCGTTGTGGACTTCTTCTTTTTCAGACAGCGAACTGGTTAAAGACACACAGAAAGAATCGGTGTATGGTTAATGTGTTACGTCGATGTCACTTGTCTTGATGTCAAATCAGTTGAACCTACAGCACTGTCGCTTCTCTACCGCACGTACTCCGTTGATATATTGCTGACCAAAATAGTAGCCCCTGGTATTGTAAAAGGATTGACATTCGCCTTGATCCTATTCTTGGGTAGCTGAACCATGGTCTGTTGACATGGCGACACAATTTCTTGAAATGTTCGTGTGCGCAGATAAAATTCCGAACTTTTCGTGTAAGATAGAAAGAACGCGATTCAGACTTAAATTATTGATACTCTCGTGACCACCAATGCGGTCCAAAAGTGTCTTGCTAGTGATATGAAAGAGTGCTTGGCCTTGAGCAGGTTGGTATTTTGTAGTTTAATGGCGACACGCAATAGACTGTTGAGCATGGACGAGTTTAGTTTCCGTAGTTGACTGGAAAGACCCAGTCAGGTTTTTTTATAATGTTTGTTTTAAGTGACGGACTTCTCTTGGATGATTACACGATAACTACTCTTTCAAAAATGAATGTTGTATGAAGAGGGTAATTTCACTGGAGTCATTCCAAAGTTTGGTGATAGGAAGGCGACCTATCTGCTGTATGTTATTCTTAGTCTCGAAGTATCGCTTGCACCTTATAAGTCATACAAAGATGTGCTGTACCTCGACTCAGGGATACCATTCTGTAAACTTAGAAGTGAGAGCGTTCGATTCATGAGGCCAGTTGGTGACAGTGATACCACAATTGATAACGGACGATTCAGTCGGCACACTCATCGTTTTCACACTGCTAAACTAGTTGACTTCATCTTCACAAAGGAACGTGAGACCATTTAAGCATCGAGTAATCTTGTGATATTCGCCCTCATATACCGTGCGACAAAGTATCTGTTGGCTTACATTTTGTATCGACGTACTGCCATTTTTCTAAGAGATATGGCATCAATTGCCATCAGATAGTTCGCAAAAATCATGGGAAATCTTTTCGTAATTTTGTGGACGCTTTGGGGTACAGTCATATATAATCAGTCTAAAATGTAATGGACACGATCGGTGTGTGTACTTAGGGCTTTGCGTCGTTCAATAATTTCACCTTCAGGACATTCTTGGTTAGTTTCAGTCATGATGAAATGGCCATACGGAGAGGAGCAACACAGGTTTTGGCCATGCTAATGTTACAGCATTTAACCTGTTGAGAATTTTTCGTGGGTAGGTGGGATATTGATCCATAGCCGACTTCTGAGGCATCACTAAAAACATGCAAATGGACATTTGCTTCTGCGTCAATTTTATTGGGTCCGATTTGTCTCGGTGTTGATACTAGTTCAAGATGGGATAAAGCACCCGGCCAACAGCTTCATAATTTAAACGCAACACTGTCTTGACTTAACTTTTTCACAGGCATTAAAGTAGGTTGTGGGCGCTCTGTTACCGATGGAAGAAGCAACCGACAGCAAACTCCTTCCCTTAGATGTCTTATGTACTGATTTGGCCCAAAACTTGTAGGCGTCCGTTTTGATATCTCATAGCAAACCGGGTATTCTCCGAATTTCAGAGACTTGAAAATTAAGTTGTCCCCTTATGGTTCCGTGATCGCTTTTTTGCAGCGTTGACGAGAGCTGTTGGTCATTACTCAACCATTTTGTCAGATTGAATCCTTCTCTCCCCAACATATATTTTAGCTGCTTGGAGAATCTAATCACTTCCGTCACATCTGATACGCTGAATAAACAATGATTGACGTTGTGGTCGTCGTAGCTGTGCGTCCTGCACGACGCCCAAATCGTAGTGTTCATGGTTGTCTGCTACGGTTTGTCTTGGTGCAAAGTTTGCGCGGCTGGGGGAGGAATAGGCACCAAGGAGCTGAATACATGCGGATGTCCTAAGAATTTTCTTTCAAGTTACCGTGTGACCAGTATTTACAATCGTTTTTGGAACTCAAATTTGTTGAAGCATAGCTATGGTCACGCCTGATTTTTACTCTTTCTAGCTTAAATATGAGCAACACGCCAACCAATGAATTCATCAGATCAGGTCTAAGGAATAATTGTTCCCTTAGAGAATGCTGTGCATATCGTGCGACGCACTCGGAAACGGTACGTTGTTCACGAGACCTGGCTGGATGAAAAACTGGATAATGCAATAACCACCATCTGTGTAGGGTATTATCTGGAACAAGTTAAACACGACCCTTTTTAATATAATCACAAACGATGGTAAAATGCTCCACCAACAATTCCACATCTCTGAAGTCGAATATAGGGTATTTGAAAGTGCTGTAGTACAGAAGATCGATTGTCATGGAAGGTACTTGTTCTGCACGCCATGGACGACCGATTTCATAATGGCCATCTTTCAATAACATGAATTGCTCTAACTTTGTCATTTATATACACTCCTCGATGGACATATCTCGTTCTTTACGCAGGTTGAATCTAGCGATTCCATATTGTACAAGCTCTCAGTATCACTGGTTACATCGTGCAACTAAAGGGAGCAAATGTCGAATCTAGATTCCTTTTGTGGATTTATCATTCCCGTAAGGGCGACATAGGGTTCACTTCATTTACCATCCCATAACCCAATTAACTTCATGTACGTCTCACCCGATAAACATGTCTATCTCGGAGGATGGACAATTCGAAAACTGAACATCTGCTGCATTGGACATCTTGGATGGAGAGACTCTATTTGAAGAGCATATGAACTGAACCACTACTGGTCATCGGCCCCCAATGAACTGCCTTGTGGGTTAGGTTACTTTTGAACCAAGGGTTCTGGGCGGGGCTTCCCAAATCAACCCCCTTCTTCGGCATGAGCCGCCGTGAAGTATTCTGCCTTCGCAATTATTAACTCATAAACGTACACTAATTATGAATTTCGTTTTGTCTTCCTGACACTTGTTGGCCGAGTTGTTGTCGATCAGCGTTTCCCCCATGTTAGGCTTTATCGCATCAAATCAATTTGTCTCTTTTTTCACACGACTCTTTCCTTGGTGACCCTACAATCCCGTTTTCGCGCACACATCAGAGACTTACCTCATTTGCCACTCGCGGCAAAAGTCAAAGCCATAATTATAGTGCATCCAACACCATGTTTCTTTGGCCTGAGGGACATAAGCCCCTACTCGCCGCCCGAACACCACTTAAGCTTGCCGCCCTTAATGTCCAAACACCTACGCAAATAGGTCAGCAGGCAGCTCTTGCGCGTACTTTGGAAACCCCGTCATCGATATTTGTTGTGTTCCTGAAACACAACTTCAGAATTCAAGCTCAGTGCTTTATCTTCAATCTCCGTCAACCACTTTATCATGTGGATGCGATGTACCCTTGCCTGAAGACCCTGTGGCTCAAGTCACTGGTCAAGCCGGTGTTGGAATTGCCCTAAGCCCATATAAGACGCTGCTTGACTGGATCTTTTTCAACAGCCGCATTCGCGCTGTCAGAATCGAAAGTACGATTAGAGTATCAAACACAAACACTGTCTGTTTGTTGTTCCGGCATATGCCCTGACAGACTATAGTCCAGGAGCAATCAAAGAAGTCTTTCTCACCAGCTCATTAACCTTCTACACATCACACGGCGTACGAACATTGTTGTACTAGCTGGATACTTGAACACAAATAGGCAGGCTAAACGTTGACGAGTATAATTCAGTTGGCCCACACTCTTACGGTACTCGTCAAACAGATAACGGTGAACGTATGTTGCAGCTCTGTGCTGATAATGGTCTGTTTCTGACAAGCGCTAATTTTCGACGTTCTAGGCGTCAGTGCGCTGCCTGACGACCTCCATCGCTGAGTCAATCGTGGACACAAATTGATTATGTGATCATCAGGTGTTGGTGACGTGGCTGTCCCCAAGGGTGTACATCAAGCTGGAGCGCTTCCGTGAATTACGATCATGCATTGATGTATGTCAAGTTCGCTCTAAGTTTTGGTGGAAGGTCACTTTGTCGTCAATCACAAATTGACCTCTCTAAGCTGGCAGGGATGCAATCACTCCACAATTACCAGAGTACGCCTGTCTTTAGTCTAAGTCCTCACTCATCAGAAGACCTTGAAGTGCATTGAGCACATATGCGGCATGCAGTGCATAGATGCGGCACTGCCTCGTGTGGTACTGTTGCTCGTTCAGCTGCCATCTGTTAGGTCTCTGTGCTATCCCTGGAACTTCTCGACGCTTGCCTGAATATTCCATCCACCAGCGAATATTATTCGGCCTGCGATGCTACTCGCTTGGAACTCAGGGAATAAACACGAGAGGACCGCGAGGCGTAGCGGACACAACGCGCCATCGAGATGGAACAAGCAGACTCTGTCGGGAATTTTCGAAGGTCTTTCCATCTCATTGAAGCCACGGGTAGCAGAAAGTCAGGTTTGAACAAGGTAATCTGCGAAGCCCACGAAGAACCGATTGATAACCTGCAACGATGCTTAGGACGCTTGGCTAAGCAATTCCAACAGCAGTTCACCTGGCCACCCACGCCATTGAACACACCTTCAGGCTCTGCTTGTGTTCACTGGTCTGTTGACTATTCTCCACCATCGGAAACGGAAGTCTCGTTTGGGGTCAAGTTCTTCAAAAGTAACGAGGCACCCGGCCCAGACGAACTCCCCCTTGTTCTTTTTGTGGATGCATGTCCAGCCCTAGTTGAAGAGCTGATGGCTCTGCTGTAGAAACTCTGGATCAGTGAGGTTGCTCAAAATGACAGAGGTTTGGCTAACATCACCTCCATTTTCAAAAAGGGCTTACGCGCTTTGTGTGCAAGTTGTCGAAGAATTAATCTGAGTTTTATTGTGTCGAAGTCACTTGCAGCCAGTGTACTTTGCACAGTAGGCGGAACGCGCGAACAACATATCCTTGAGGAGAAAGCTGGGTTTCGCCCTTGCCGTGATTGCATTGACCACATCTCCACACTCCGCCAACCTATCAGTTTGGCGGAAAGGTCTGTCCTTCCTTAAGTCATCCGGGTAAACTTCATTATTGTTATCATGTTCCACCACCTGTCACAAGCACTTCGGAAACCGTTATTGAAGACAAACACTGAGTCTCTTCCAGCTAAACTGTTTGTATTTCGTAGCCGTAAATGAAGTCTGCCACGTAAACACAGTGTGCACACACACAACTACCAATAAGACCTCCTACTTGATACTTGCCAATGTCATACCTGGACACAACTGGTTACATTCATTCTCAGTCATAAATCATGTGCCACACATAAGGCTATATATATATATATGCATATATATGTGCATTTATTTATACACCACATTGATAGAACTTCGCGTGGCTGGTTGTTTTCCATGTAAACGTGGTTCATTGATTGTGCACCTCCCACTTACTCCTCATGCGACAGGGACATTAATCATTTGCCCCATCGCGCGGAGCTGGTCTGCTATCGTTTTTACTGAGTATTCTGTTGGCTATACTATTTTCTTTGTTTTGTTAAGTCATAACTTCCAAGTCATTGTTGTTTCGTCGATAATCAAATATGAATTTTCCTGTCTTTTTAGCCGATGTTTTCAAAACCAATGCATTTTCCATGAGATTTTCTAAACGACCAAAAAGATGTCTGACGCTCGTCATCGTTTTATTTGTGGGATTCCTCTACGGTTCGCGTTTTCTTTCAGCCGTTGTCATTTTATGATCTTTCAGTATTGCGAACATATCGAAAATCAACATCGGAAACATACTCGAGAGTTTATTCCAATACAAAAATATACATACTTACCGCAACCTATCCTCGATTGGTTCAGAGAGCAGAGCTTACTCGTCTTTGTAATACGTTGAGGAATGTGAAAAATATTCATTGGATTGTCTGTGAAGACAGTGAATCTAAAACAAAGTACGTTATGCTTACTGCTTGTTTGTATTTTTTAATTGTCTAGTTCAACATTTGTCTACAGTTTAGACACTTTTGTGCACATAGTTTTCTTTTCAATGAAATGTGAACAAGCTGCCCAATGTTTTGATAGTGCAACACAAATGCCTTAAGGGATGCTGTTGTCCGCAGTTTGTTACGGTTGGTCGAGCTTAGTGGCGTAAATGTTGTTGTTGTTTGGCTGGGTGGTCTGTGAAGTGACTTAATGACGCGGGGTAGTGAAAGCCGTAAGGAAGCTGTCTTGCTGGTGACGCCTTACTTCCACTTAGAACTCGGTTGTTTGTTTACAAGGTGTAGGCACCTTGATGCTGTATGTTTGAATATAGACGTAGTTATTTTTATTAGTTAGGTCCCTTTCCTCTTCCCTTCTTTCCTTCTTCTCTCTCCCTACACAGGGTTGTTTTTCCTTCGTGGTTGTTTGGCAGTTAAGCATCAGTGTATTGCTATGTATGATGATGATGTTACCAATTATTCACACCAAGAAACTTGTGTGCATCGGAGTCTGGAGGTTAAACTTTTTCCTGATGCTTGTCCTCAGACAGGCAATTCATCATCTGTCCCGTCCTTGTTTGGATTCTTCAGGCATGTGGGGATCGAACCGGCAACCTTTCACATTACAAACCGAGGTTCTTAACTGCTCGGTCATCACTACTGTGATCTTCGCTTATTGGAAAATTGTCTTCAGTAACTCGTGAGTATTCCGCCATCAACAACGCTCATAATTGTGATGTATATGCTCACATTCTGATCGGACTGTTGGTTAGGACAAGTCTACAGCTTTATGGCGTGACTTCAACAAGCTGTAAGCACATCGGTTCAAGGGCTGAATTAACCGATTAGTGGATCAGTGTTTCAAAACCTAATCAGGGACAGTCAAGCCAAGCAGGAAGAAAGGAGCAGTTCTTGCTGTTCTCCGATATCATGGGCATTGTGGGCAACTGCTAGGTTAACAAATTAATTTGGTAAATGTTCTACGGAAATTTGTGTACCAGGGGCTCACGAAAGTCAAAAGATTGCCTTGGTCAACCTGTCATGATTCCGTAATACCTAATTTTAAGCAAACGTAATTCCGAACGAGAATAGGCATACATTGAAGGCATTCAATCTGAGGAAGATTGTCCACGGACACCTTGTATCAAGCGGTTATAATATGCATATTTATACGCAAAACGATGAGACTAAATGAGGTGTTAAATGTGCCTCAATATATGAAAATAGAAATGGAATTGTATAGGGTAAAGGTGAAAGATGTGGGTGCCAAAATTTCACTGATACATCCAGAGATTTGCACCAGAAACGCATTTGACTTCCATTCTTCGCCATATTTGGTAGCGTCCTCAATCAAAGGTGCTTGCTGTCTCTCAGACCATAACCAGGAAGGCAAGAGCGCCCTGCTGAAATAAGTTTCAGTGTGAGTGCCTTCATACCTCGAATCTAAGTCATACGCCTCACCCAACACTAGGCATAGTGTAATAGAGGTTGTGCTGGTATCCGTGAAATGTCGCCAAAACAACGAAGCCTGTGAGATTAGATCAGTATACTTACGAGGCGACAGAGTATGTCCTTCTAAAACACACGTCGGCGAACCTCGGTCATTGCTAACACAACGCCCCAACCCCGCGTCACCAATGCTTCAGAGATAGGGATAGTCGAGAACGAACTCTCGGTGACCGTGCGATACGCTAATCAACTAGGTTTTGGAGCCGTACAATAAGATCACTTTTACAGCAGCACTATCCACCCGGACATACAAAGAGGGACTGGGAGCATGCCGGCGCCACAGATGGGGAGAGTTGGCAACTTCCATGCGAACCTGAGCAATGCGATTTTTGATCCTCTCAGACATTCCATCAGCTCTGATACACTTGCCAGAGTATTGGAGCTTCTCGACTGCTTTCATTAATGGTGAGGGCAGATGAAGAGTTCTGTCAATCTTGCAACAACATCTTGCACTTAGGAAGTACACATACCGTACTAAATTGTTAAACTGAACCCCTCAATTCGAGACAATGGCAAAATTAGGAGTGCAATGAACAAAAACAGACACCTCAAAAAAAACTTAAATCTCTCGCGGTATCATTGCTGTCACAAGGTGGCGAATACGATTCACTCCTCGTTAACACATTCCAGTGAAACCACTTCCATTTCAGGTCTGCACATGTGCCAAACGTCTTTTTGATTGGGCCCACTGGTTGTTCATACGGTAACCTCCTTCACCAGACCGCTGTCGCCCACTGCAACAACCGCTTCTGGTCAACGACCTCCGGGTATACCTGCATCAACTAGTGATACGAGGTCATCTTTCGACAGGTTGGGCATCAGCGTTTAGTTGTCTGCAATGTGGACAGAGTGAACCTTGTTCACTTTCCCCAAAACACATCCGTAGAATAAGTGACCTATCGTCATATTCGGTCGGAACGATTCTTGTTCGTTGTGTGCAGAATCGGGAGAGATGAATTGTTTTTAAGCTAAAGTAATTTGCTTGGAGTAAGAGCGTGTTGATCGTGAAGATCATTGGTCTGTCGTTGCGAATCCTCTCAGCTTCTACCAGCGTCTTATGGGGAACTTTATCTGAAACTAGTTGTCTTCGTAGCACCACCAGCGGAGGCTATTTTATAGGTCAAGTAGTTCTCTCCCATAGACACCCGTGATAGGCTGCCTTCGGTGGATTAGAGATCCAGCCACAGCCACGCGTGAAATGTGTCCTAGTGATTTTGTTCTCATTCTGGGCTTGGAGTAACACTTTGATGTTGTTTTCTGGTTCTCTAAAATTCTTACAATTGTCGCTATGTAGCCGTTGTTGACAGCTTCTCTCAGCAACAGTCGTCGTTGCCAACATCGTCAGAAGCAAGATCACTAACAGTGACAGCAATATATCAGCGATTCTTAATGTTTCCTGCATGTTACCCCCTCTTCCGATGCTGATTTTGCTGTATGTTCTCCGTAATCAGATATATATTTTTCATCTATTTAATCTCATAAGTGTGCACTCTATTGTCATCAACTTTGGTTAACTTGTAATTCTGAGTGTATGAAGCAAAAACTATTATTGAGTGACTCCAGCACGGAGAGATGGTCTCCGTCATCCACACAAGTTGAAACAGCTGAGTCAAGGCCTCGACTTACACCTCTCCACCTTCTTTAAAAAGTGCCGGCACGAGATCATCTGAACCAGCAGCCTTATTACGATTGAGAGCCGAGATGCAATTGCGAACCTCAGTCTCAGTGGGTGGTTCTAAATCTACCGACCAGGGCGTTACATCATAAGTTTGTGGAGGCAGCACGGTAGAAGCAGGAGGCCAGCTAAATTGACCTTCAAAATGTTCCGCCCACCGCTCTAACCTTCTGGACTTATTATAGATTAGTGTGCCATCTTCCGTGCTGATAGCTTCACTGACAGACGGTCGCCTGGGACCAGTAGAACGGATCAGCCTGAATAGTTTGCCGGTGTTCCCTGAAGCAAAGGCTTAGTTTTCTTTTATTAATTTCCAAACATTTTAGTGGCGTTTTCTTCTAGGATATTCCACGTCACTTTTGAGGTGAGCGGCGGCCCGAGCCACAGTACCTTCTGGTCAGGCTCATGGCTGCTGTGATGATGATGTGCTGTCCGTAGGGCTTACGGGCATCTTTGATTTTCGTCAACCAACGAATCTGTAGGAAGGCGTACGACTCGCTGGGGTGATCAACTGCTCCAACGAGTACGAATGTTTTGCTGGGTACGTTGAATCGCTTGGCCTTATTTGAATGGCATATGGACCAACTACGTCACCAGGTTCCTTTAGCTGTAGGCAGACGTCAAAACTGCTGTGTTCGTCTTTGAGTCCCCGTCTGGGCAGATCTACTGCAGCACATTCGCCTTTATTGGTGAACATTCAGATTGCTACACTGTTTCTGTTACAATCTCATGCCGAATTCATCGGAATGACGTATGAACCGAACCGTTACTGGTCACTGGCTCCCAATGGACTGCGAACTCCATAATTCTCACCGCTGCCTTGTGGATTAGGTTTCTTTTGAACCAAAAGCTCTCCATGGGGCCTTCCGATTCTTCCACACACACACCGGAGGAGTTTCGTACCCTCACAATTGTGAATTTTCGAATCTATATTAATTAGGATATTTATTTCATGTTTCTACCATATCTCTGGCCGAAGTGTTGGCTGCCTTCTTTGCTTCTGTGTCCCCTTTTAACACACCGTATCAATCTGTTTCACTTTCCCGTCTCGTCAAATATTTTTTATTTGGTGACCCCCAATTTCATTTTCGTACACACAAAAAATCCACCCGATTTTGCTGCTCGTCACGGATGTCGCGGTCTGATTGATCGTGGTATCTTTACCTGATGGACACAGACCCCTACTTGTCCCCGGTCGTCATTTAAGCTTGCCATATGCAATATTCGAATGTTTATGCCGATGAACCTTCTGGACACATGGACTCTGTCAATCTTTTAGCATACTAATCTCTTCTTATAGGCTTCGTTGGCTTGGCCGTATCTTACGAATGTCAATTCACCGTTTACGACGTTGTGCGTTGTTTGAGAGTGATCGGCTAGGCTGGAACCAGCAGCCTGGTGACCAGTCTAACAAATGTTACAGTCGTGATCTACTTTTAAATTGATTTCTGTTGCGTATTTTTGAACCTGCCTGTTGGTTGTTTTAGCATCATATATAACTTTGTTCTCTTGTTCATCTTTATTTTTCTTTCAATCCATCTAACATATTTCCTTCTCTGCTTTAGCCTTACCGCGACTTTGCTGGCGCGATGTGGTGTACCGTATACACATTTGTTTGCTGAGACACCTCCTTTTGCACGACAAACGCCAAACATGCCCTATTGGACACACCCGAGAGGAGTTGCCCAACGCAATCGAGGCTTGCAGTGGTTAAGGGAAGTTTTGGTTCAAGGTCACGATAATGCTGTGTTATATATAGCTGATGACGATAACACCTACAGTTTAGATCTATTTGAAGAGGTGAGTTGTTTTGTTTACGTGTATTTGCCTACTTTACAGTGAAGTTTCATTCATCTACATATCCAGTCATCTATTTATACGATTACTTAACTAAGTTGTTTCATATCCATTTTTGTGCTGCTTGTATCTGCAGCTTGCTCCTCTCTATCTAATAGTTTTCTGTCTCTCCTAAGCCGTGTGAGTAAGATGTGGCGAACAGAGTTGCTCGCGATAATTTAAAAGTTAAAGTTTAAAAGCGTATATTGATATGAGAAACAAAATACAACACTAACAGTCGAATTGAATTCGTAAAAATCAAAGGGTTTGACTATCTACTAATGAATCATTGCTGGGTGATCTGTGTTCCACCTATGCGTTACGTCACAAACTCGACTGAGTCCTTTTCGTGTCATCTGTAGAATTCTGTCACATCATCCGACGCTAGTTTGACTGTACATGTTAGTCACAAATGCAATGAACGCAGTTCGGCCAGGTGTTCCCTCGTGATGTTACTCAAACCAGTCGTGCGCAGCTTGCGAGTCTAATGATCACGATTAAATCAACATTATCACACATCCGGTCATGCTACTTACTGTGAGTCTGGCATTGGGTGAGCTTTTATCTTCAATAAACATTCATGAATCTCCCTAAGCTTTGTTGCTCGACTCTGTTCAAAATTATGAAGTGTGGGGATCCTATTATTTTGGCTGGACTCTTGATTTATTTTTGAGTTAAATATCATACAACTTTTTATCAGATTGTACTATCACCGCAGAAATTCTGTACAGCACTTCACACTTCACGATGTTTGCGGCAACATCCTGGTTTAGTGTATCTGTGTCATCATTGACCTTATCAAATTCCAGGGTGATAAGCTTGATCCGTTAGTCCTTGCTCACAACCAACACAAGAAACCTACGTGGAACCTTACGGGATGAACTGTACTTGGTAAATGTGGAACCTCTTCAGTCAGTAGGCTCCCATGCCTCAATCGTGAGTCACTGATCTGATTCTCTTGAGGGCATCTTCCAGTATATTGTACATCCCTTTTATCTAGGGATACTCTAGTCTGTTCCGACAATTGCAACATGTAAGCTAATGCCGGACGTAATGTACTACTCTTTGCAATATATCAATGGAATATACTGGTAACTTGGTTATCCATGGTCTACGCACAATCTGTTCATCAACATCATCATCATAACAGCCATGAGCTTGACCAAAAGGTACTGTGGCTCGGGCCGCCATTCACCTCAACAGTGACGTGGAAAATCTTGGAAGAAAACGTTGCTAAGAAGGTTGAAAATTATTGAGAGAAGACTAAGAAGAAGAAGCGGAAATGGTATGGATACAGGTACGCCATTGAATGCGACACATCGCCATCTCGGATAGCGTCTCTAACCAGCGGTTTGAGTGATCACGAGGACCCCATCCAGGCAGGCGACACCTACCCACTTTGCTCAGTGGAGCAGTCAAGGTCTTCATATTTTGTGACCACGTTGTTGCTTGACCACCACGTGGTTTGACCCAACTGTTGGTGGTCTCAGCATATAATGCCCGGTACGGTGAACGATTAGACGACATACGGAGTACGTGACCCAACCATCGCAAGCTATGCACTGTGAGCAGTTGACCAATTGATCGCGCATCCCGAGCGTTCCGGAATACGCGTCGGCGAACTGCCACGTTGCTCACGCGATCAGTCCAATTAATATATGGCGGGGAGAACGATGGTCAAACACCGCAAGCTTGTTGATCTCTTCATTGTGAACAGGCTACGTTTCCGAACCATGGAGTAAAACAGAACGCACACAGGCATTATATACTCTTCGTTTCAGCGACAACCGGACGTCTTTTCGACGCCGCAGATGACGTAGTTTGGCAAAGGCAACTCGTGCCTTTGCGATCATCGCTGATATCTCATCAGCAATATTACAGGCTGACGAGATAGTGCTACCCAAGTATGTGAAACTGTCCACAGTCTCAAGCGGATTACCTACAATGAAGAAAATAGGAGTAGAAGTGCCCCAGTCTTTGAAGGTGCGAGGCGCACTCCATACAAACCAGCCCGGTTGCTCAACCTGTCCAGCATCGTTTGCATGTTTTTGGTAGAGGGGCTAAGTAAGACAATGCCGTCCGCGTACTCCAGATCGGTCAATCTAGCGTCAGGAGGAAGCTCAACACCAAGCCCACTGGACTGCTCAAGCGCACCCTCCAGAATGTCGTCCATGACAAAATTGAACAGGAAGGGAGAAATCGGACACCCCTGACGAACACAACTAGAAGTGATGAACGCCCGAGACAGTTGTCCATAAACTCTCACCCTGCTTTCAGAGTGAGCACACAGTGACCTCAGTAGATTCATGTATTTCTCTGGTACTCCCTTGCGTAGAAGGCAGCTCCAGAGAACGTTACGAGCAACTGAATCGAAAGCAGCCTTTAGGTCCAAAAAGACCACGACCGTCGGCTGCCTGTAAGAGTGCCGATGTTCCAAGATCCGTCGTAAGGTAAAAATATGATCAACGCAACCTCGACCGGATCGGAATCCTGCCTGTTCTTCAAGTTTCTGACTTTCTCTGGGCTAAGTGAGCCGTCGTAAAATGAGGCCAGTGAGTAACTTGGACGCAATAGACATCAAACTGATGCCTCTGTGGTTGTCACATTGACTTCGGGCACCCTTTTTGAAAATGGGAATTACCGATGATAAGCAGCAATCATGAGGCACCTCTTCAGTCTCCCAAATCGTCTGGAGGAGTTTTGTCAGTCCTAATGTTATCCTTTCCCCACCATCCTTGAAAAGAGAAGGAGAGAGGAGGTCTGGTGCAGGAGCCTTATTACGCTTCAATAACCTGAGCTCCAGGTCCACTTCTGCTTCCGACGAAGGACCGTCTGGAACGCAACAACTGACCATTCGGGTCCCGTCATCCACATGATCTGGTTGAGGCCAACTGAACTGTTCTTCAAAGTGTTCAGCCCACCTGTCAAGTCGGCGTGACTGACTGGTGATAAGTGAATCATCTTTTTCACGTATGGTCTCACCTACCCCAACTCGATGCTTAATACAGCCAAGAGTCGGAGAAAACGGCTTTCTGCTATTCCCAGATCAAAAGGATTTTTCCATCTCTTTCGATTGTTCGACCAAGTAGTGCTCACGGTCTTTGCGCAAGCTTTTAGTCAGCCTGCGCTTAAGTTCTCGACGGTCGTCATCATGTTCAGAACCAGATGGGATCGAGCGACGCTTGTTCATAAGGTTTATCGACGTGATGAAAATCCAGTTCTGTCGCAACTGAACAGCCCCATCGGAACAAGCCTGTTCACAGCATGCCTTCATAGCTTGGGAGATTTGTTCCCAGTGTTCATTAGGATCCTTCATCTGACTCGAACTGGGTAACTTCTTCACCAACGCCTTTTGGTAAGCGTTTTTTACATCCTCATCGCTCGAATGCCAGTTAGGCACTTTACATTTACGAGCGTATGTCGTCTGGGCAAATGATAAAACAAAACGGGCACGCACAACAGCATGGTCCGATTCCAGGTGGTTGCTCCAAAAGGCACGACAATCTTTAACAGAGTGGCGCCACCTGTAACTAACTGTTATATGATTCAACTGTGTCCACGGTTTTGAGGCCCACGGAGGTGTCCAAGTGACACAGTGCTTTTTTCTGTGTTGGAATGCCGTGCTCGAAGCATACAGACCGTGGGATGGGCACAGCTGCAGCAGTCTTTCGCCATTATCAGTGCGCTTAGCCCGGACACCAATCCTTCCTCTTAGCCGCTTCTCATCCAAAGAAAGACGACCAAGCTAAGCATTCAAATCGCCCGCTAGTATGATGATGTCTGTTCAGGTTTGCATTCTCCATATTCTGTTTTTCTAAAACACAGCAGTCCCATGGCTTCCGAGACGGAAAGTTACCATCGGCGACAGGTTTTCGTGGTGCTGTAGAACTAACCATTCTAATATGCAGTGGTTCTAATTTACCACGGCGCTTGGGTGCGTACAATACACATTCAATTGCAGTTTTTTGTTTGAAATTGATGAAAGTTCTGCGATTTCTTAACCTTACACACCGATTTGATATAGCGGAGCATGCACACCCGGTAATGTAGTTCATATTTCCTAGGACTTTTCATTCATCACTGAGAGCAGTTCATCTGTAGTTGGTACCAATGCTTATTTGTTATGTTAGCGCGAATAAAAACCGCCCCATTCCACAGATAAAAGACGTAAATGAACAGGATATACTTTTTTCGTACTCAACCAATTAGCATCAAGTTACTTACATCTTACAGACAAACAGTCGAGTTGTAAGTAGGATTAAGATGGTATTCCCATAACAGTTTACTAGCTACTTTCATACATTCTAATGAAAATGGTATGCCAAAAATAAACTCGTGTTTCTAGACGATTATGAAATAAGCAAACAAATTACTTCATTTTTGTCTACCCCGCTTTCTACCCGAATTTTCGACATTCGCGATTGAAAAGAGTGAACGGAACTGATTTACTGCACTACTTTCATGATTTTCAGTGATCATCGACGGTCATCAAAAGCAGTAATACGGTAGTGGTTCGTTGTAATACTTAAATGCCATACAATTGTGAAAATGAAGATAAGCCGGAGCCAAAAGCGAAAGAGAGGGAAGCGGGTGGGAATTAGTTACAGAAACCAACTATGTCCATAGTCGAACATTCAACATCAAGATGCTTGGACCTTACAGACAAGCAACCTATTTGCAAGTGAAAGTAGCGCTTAAGCAATAAGAAAAATTTCCCATGGCGTCAATAATTGCAACAACCCCACAGACAACTCGACCAAACAAAGACAACATTCACGTACCTGAACCCGACTTGCCGTCATCTCACTTAAAGTCTTCAGCAACCTATTCTCTGAGTCGCAAGTGATAATCTGAGAGACAAACTCGACCTACAGTGGCCAACCTCTTTGGTGAACCACTTTATTTTCCTACATCAAGTCTGCTATGATGGTGATGACACCAAGTCATCATGTGTCCACCTCGCATTTTAAGCCATTCGACCACTTCATCGGCGAAGAGTGACCGATTTAATAGACGACTAGTTAGCATACTTAGTACATGACCTAGCCATCTATATCCAAGCAAATTTAAAGATCATACAATGGAACTGGCTTGCTAATCACTGTCGGTTTTCCTTTCCTAACCTCCTTGTGGCTCGCCCGTCGGTATCACCCGATGCGAGCGATCGAACGCAAACATCGATGATCAAACACCGAGGAGAAGGTTTACGTCTTCCGCTCTGTGTGGCCAAGTTTTGGAGTCGTAAAGTAACACAAGCATCACAGTCGCCTTGTGTACGCTTGTACACTTGAGTTGTAGATGGATGTCTGTATGTCGCTGTAGATGTCCTAGGTTGGCGATTACTGCCCTAGCCTTGGAAATACGAACTTTAGTTTCATTTCCCTTATCTTCACCCGCTATTGACACAACTTTCCAAATACGCAAACCTGTTGACAGCCTTGATAACTTTGTTATGTACTCAATAAGTATGTCGTATGCTGATTACTATCATGTGGAATACATGGACACTTGCGTAAACACTATTGAATCGTTTGAATCTCACCAAGAGCAATCTGAGTGACTGATGCTTACACTCGCTGTCGGGATTGTTGGGCGTCGTTATCACCACCTATCAAAAGGTTTGTTGTGTTTCTGTGGTGGTCACTCTGCCACGTTTAAGTTGTGAACTAATTGAATCACATTTTCGTCAGAGAATTTGCATGACTCTTCCTCTACCTTCACTTGATCTCTTTGTTGTTGTTTAAGTCAAATCTTAACAATTGATGTCTTCCGCTAATGTACTCGAAGCTGGAAACTATTATCCTCACTGTACTCTGAGACATTTGTTTCCTATCCCCTAGCCTGATTAGAGCAAACCTGGAAGGTACACTAAGTCTACTTTGTATTTCAAAAACACTTCTGGTGTGTACCTGTTGACGCAAATTTGGATAGTTCTCCAATACACACACCAGGCACCTAGCACATAGTGTGGCTAGGGTAACTGGCACATTTGTATCCATTACCCCCACGAGCAGAAATCAGGTTATACAGAAGCATGTGTGCACAGTTACCTATAATGTTTCTGAAATGTGATGTATTCTATTCGCCAAATCGTCGGCTAAACGAATATATTTATTGTCTATTAGATACGTTCCACGAGGCGTGCCTCTACCTGGCCGGTCGGGCTATCCGGTGAACTACCGTGGGAAGGTTGCGTCACTCTGCCGGACAATCGGAGTCATGTTTCCAGCATGTGGGTAGCCCATAACCCACAACGCCCCTTTCCAATTGATATGGCTGGATTTGCTGTCAATGTGAACTTGGTTTTGGAGCACCCGACAGCCGCTCTGGACTACAATCTCCCAAGAGGAATGCAAGAATCTCACTTCCTCTTGGGTCTCGGTCTTAAGCATTGGAGCGAACTGGAAGCGAAAGCGGATGGCTGCCAAAAAGTACGTCAGATTCGGTCAGCTCAATCGATCTACTAAGATAGACACAAATATCCATTCAGTCTAAATACCGTAGTTCGAGCTGCGATTCACAGCAACAGCGACCAAAATAATTCCATATGAAGTTTGCTGTAAAGTGTAGGATCAGTTGTAAACAATCGTATGCGCATAGGACAGTCATTGATCATGGTCTACTGGTAATTCGGACGGTGTTCTCAACCAAACCAGTTTGATCCCCAACTTGCTAAGGGACATTTACAAGCTTCATTCCTCAAAGCACTTAGAATCCTGTTGGCCCGTAATAACATCGTAGTTTCGTCCAGCGCCTGGTGATTTTTGTGATCAACATTTGATACTGTAGCTCTTCAGTCAGCCGTCAAAGTACGCCATCATATCATTGCAGACCGTGTGTTTTATTGTTTAATCAACTGGTCGGGATCTTTCGAATTACGCGCAACGAGACTAGACTTTGACGCGTTGTGACGGCTTGCACATCTCGATGACCTATTAGGCTAAACCGGATAGTGTGGCGACCACATCGTCAGAATTACTCATACGATAGAGGTCAAACAAACCACAGTCCCGTGGTCCTTCAGGTTGAGGGTTGGTGAAGGTTGGCATCTTCTTCCAGAAAATGTGCCAGTTCTAGTACATTGCCACCCGCTCGCTGCCTTGCGGTACAGGCTTTTGAGCCAAAGTCTTTGTCTATGTCTGGAACCCCCGGCATTATCTCAGCCCACACACAACTATCAATATTCGCAACACAAGTAATTCCATACTACATTGACTCTTTCGCAGCATAAACTGAGTCGCCCTATCTACTGCATACTACAGGGTAGATAGGCGAAAACATGCCGACCCCTCCCCCACTGTTCTATCAAATTTAGCTCTCAGATCCCTCCAGACCCTCATTTCTGGTGATTTCTCTGCAGCTCCCACAATCGATATAGCTAATCATAGTGACAATGTATCTGTTGGTCCAGGTAGCCTGCCTTCGTGAAGCTGAATCTCGTTTAGGTGGTAGGTTTGGGTTAGCATAAGCTATTGTTAGTTAACACTTGTTTTAATCGTCGTGTGCATCGTTGTCATACTCGATACCTTCGTTCTCCGAATCGGGCCTGGTCTCAGATAGATCACATAGCTGTTAGGTATGGGTGGCGGGGTTCGATTCAAAACTGACGTTCTTATTGGAGCACGTACTTGAACTCAGATCATGCGTTGGTAAGTTACTGTTTGTTCTCCCTGCTTCCGCTGGTCAACGACAACAACAGCCGGCTTTTGGAAAAAGGGCCACACCGTCGGTAAAGAATAGGTACTAAGTCAGGCTAGAAATTAGGCTTGACAGTCCTAGCGTCGAAGGTCCTAATAGCTGCTGAACTTAGATCTTGTAGACTATTCATGAAGCGGGTACTGTAGCATGCTGTACGGAGGTTCGCAGGTCGAACAAAAGTTTGAATTTCAGAGAAATCCCTAGAGTTGTTAAACGTCAGTTTAGGAAAGATATCCACAGGGAACTGAAACGTAGCTTAAACGCTAATCCTGAGGCTTGGATAATGGAAAAATTTAACGGAATGGAAACTGCTTTTGTTTCTGGGAACATCAGTAAACTGTTTAAGCTTATCCGTGCTACTTGTCCCAAGCGACCGTCTGTCAGTGAAGCTATCAGTAAGACAGACGGCACACTGTAAAGGGGTTGGATTGGACAAACGCATCGATACGAAGTCAACCAGGGATTCGCGGAAGACAACGGCCAATCAGT
>JTDE01000485.1:45623-56158 GCA_014338405.1 Paragonimus skrjabini miyazakii
ATTAACTGACAGAGTGGAATTACTTTGTTCAAAGGGAGTTTATCTGTTTCCAACACGCCGAATTCCCCTACTCCTTACTGGATGCTGTCATCGCATGCGGGCAGTGTTCCGCAGACAACGGCTGCTAAAACCCAGTAACTTACGAATGTTGCCGACCCGGAACGACTAGGTTTCGTAACCGTAGGGCAGTATCGCGTACACAGTGCCTACTTTCAACAATGGGTAGATGTTACATCGGCACCAGAGTTGCCTCAGGTTTGCAAACCCTAACTGGGTTTCAGTAATGCGTAAAGAGATCCCTTTTCCAACATCACCGTCGGCCGTGATACAAATTTCATCGTAAACAAAGCTTTCTACTGAATTTGTACTGCCGTCACTCAGAATGGATACGTGTACAGGCTTCTGTCTGATTTGCAAAAGCACTTTTCCGTAGACGATGCTAAACGGTCTAACATGTCTTTGATTGTCTATGCCATACCACCAAACTAGGCGAGGTCATCTGGGTAATCCAAATCAGCAATCCTTACTCTAGGTGAAAGTTCCAAACTGCTTTCAATGAGGTCATTCAAAGCTTTGTGCTTAAATTCACTTATTTTAAAGGTGAAAAAAAAGGGAATGATAAGAAAGAGTGATGAAGTTGCAGTGATGGTTTCGCCGTATACCCTAGCTCTATTTGTGGTCTGACTGTGTAATGCCTTTTGAATTGGGACACACTTATCTGGTACCATCTCGATGTTCAGCAGGCATTACAGATTGACATATCTTTAATTAGAGTAATCTACGATTGCTTCTCTATTTGTTTGACTAACTGTGAAGCCACACGCCAATTCAGTCTTGTCTTTCGTTGTCAGTTTCATGTTAAGTATGAAAGAACAAACATCCTCACTCCTTGTAAATAGGTGAACGTCGATTTCAATGTGACTTATAGACCTATGTAGACTCCGTGGCCAAATTCTGAAATGCTTAACCGCTACAGTGAGCGAAACCACTAAATAAAACGGTGCCAATTGTTTGAGTTAGCTTCAACTACCGTTAGCTGATTCACGGTATATTTTTTATCAGATCAGCTTTATCTATATCGGTACGACTACGTGAACGTGCTTGCTCGAACACATCAAATTAGCGCGGTGCATGTACACGCGTGTGCACGTCGTGGTCGTCGTGGCATGCTCTCATCAGAAGGCAGTTTGAGTGGTTGCTCAAATTTGACTTGACGCCACCTACTGTCGACTGTCAACATGGTTTTCTTTGCTTAACAGTCTTTCCCCCATAACCTAATACTGCCTTCGGTTGGTCCAGAAATAATCGGGACACCACAACCCCAAATAGATAAATAATGCATTTTTCATTTAAACCTTTTGAAGCCAATGATGTCCATTGGCCCTCAGTTCTAAGCTGTGCGTCCGTTTGTGCGATATTTTTTCAGTGGTCGGCTATACTCGATCGTTATCCATGCTGACCAAAACACCAGTGCAATGAAACCCATTGATGTGATGGAAACAGTGCATACGCCCCTGCGTTGTCATATATAACAACGTTATCGCGACGTGTAGACACCGTCATCTAACTTGACTGGGCTAGAAGACCTGTAGTACGATTCGGTCTGTGTGACTAATCTACAGACCGAAAATTGCTCAGCCATTCAACAGAATGTACTGGTTTGGTGTGAGTTGAATTTGTCGATCACAACAAATGATGAAGTAGGTTGATAAACTACCGCATAACTTGATTGGGAAAACCAAATTATAGCAAACCACAATAATATGATAAATGTAAGGTCACTCTACTGGTAAAAAGTTGGACAGTTAAAACGGGAGTTGATCTGCACAATTCACTGCTCTGTTAGTACATCTGTTTTCTACTATCCGTGAAATCGAACACAGATCGCTGGTATTGCTACTCCAAACCATCACAACAGAAATGACTGTGCCAATTCTATTAAACTTTGTTGTTTGTTTCAACGACTAGCTGCACAAAACGTTCTTAACTTGGTGACTCAGAACCACTGTAACTGAACCGTTCATTCTACTCCATTGTCGTAATCTTATATCATATGTGTTGGCTCTTTCACGGACAGGTAACGCAAGTCATAACGTTTCCTTTAAGAGTTTAAAGGACGGGAGTTATTCAGAGTTGTACCTAACTTTTCAATAGTTCATAGATTGCATTCGATTGTCAGTTCACTTCAACCTTCCTGACGAAAAAGAAATGAAATGTCTACACAAAAATTGGTCGTTCAAGCACTGCGGTAGGTGTTGTGGCCACTAGTTAGTTATTCAATCGATCAGGAAAAACGCCACACATTGTGTGTCTGTCAGCAAAACCCTTGAACATGAGCATCTTTTTGATCATGATCAGTTCTTATCCCCATTTCCTTCACGTTTTTTCCCAACTGAAATGACATGCTGAAGGCAGGGATCCAACCCCGCTAAATTTTAGTTTTTTTTTTACTTTATAACATTGAAAGTGTTTTCAGAAATTGTCACGAATTAGGCGGCATTTTGCGTTGTTTGTAACCGGATTGTTTTCGTTGTATTCCAATAGGTTATCAAATTAATTGTCTTATTGTTCACGAGTATTGTCTCATCTGTTTCTTAGATAACATTTTACTATACGCGGTAAGCTTTCAAAACCATTACGCCAATACTATTCAGCCGTGTGAATCGTCGTCATTCCACAATTACTGGTGAATGGTAGGGGACATTATTTTTCTTATATATGGAATGCGACAGCAGCGATCAATTGTGGGTGTTATTCAGTCTTTATAAAAAATCAAAATCCCCTACTACTCATCAGTAATCAAATACCGCTCAACAAGTCAATGATTTCTGTGAGTTCAACTTGGAGAGAAGTCATCGCTTGGAGTTAACAGACAGTAACTGTGTCTCTTCTCGAGACGATCGGGCAACCTGATCATTACTCACAAGCGAAGGTGGTTGAGTGTACATATATGATAATTCGGTCGTGCCTAATGTGAGGTCAATGGCGCAGTGGCGAGGATATGCATTACTGACGAGCTCTAATGAGAGCGAAACTCGAGTCTAGTGCTTCCTTTCGAAAGTGACCGACTGGACAGTCAATGGGAATGCAACAGCTGCGATTAATTGTGAGTGATGTTCAGTTTATGTGAATATCATAATTAGCTTTAAAATCCTAGCTAGTTACCCTAACGTGATCGACATCATGCCGGCCATATCGATAGTAGACGGTAAGAGGCGTCAAATCAAATTTGAACGATCACTCAAATCGTCTGTCGGTTAGACCAGCTCCTAACAGTCGAGGCAACACGTTTGCATAGACGCCCACACGACCACGTCGTGTACATGCGTGTGCGTACATTGCGCTCATCTGATGTGTTTGTGCGAGCACGTTCATGCAAGCGTAGTGGACCAGTTGAGGCTGTTCTGCTAACAAACAGATAGTTGGAACCGTTTAGTGTGTTTGGGTCGCTCACTACGATTTCAGTAGCGCTGAAGCGCTTGATAGTTTGATCTGGTCTCGTTTCAGTAATACATCTGAGTGGACCACTTTAAGCCTGTTTTGCTCAACGAGAGATAGAAAATGATCTATCGTACATGTTACTACATAACCTTATGAAATACCAACAGTATGAAGATCCGAAAGTGTATTTTTCAGTGCCTGTTGTGTTGTATTCTGAGAACCAGTTGTCTTTTATGTTCTCCACCTACTGAGCATGTTTAGAATTACCAAATGCAACAAGTATCCATTTACAACTCATGTTCATCGTGTTTTTTCTGGTACTACAAACTCACTGCGGCGCAATCCATTCTTCAATCAACGTTGACCCTGAAACTGTTAATTTTCAGCAGTCTCATCCGTCAGGTTGTCATTTGGCACATGTGCGATGGGCGTTTTAAAGCTCACTACGGAAGTGTTGCTTATCCGATCACGCGTACAAATGCTGGTTTATCTCTGTGGCAACCTGGTTTATTTTCTGTTATAAACCTTCCTAGAGAAAACGCTGGTTCGTTCTCGATATAGTGGTGCAATTGATACAAATCGGATTCTCGTCCCAGTACTAATTAACACGATAAATCTCGATCACGAAAATACCGCAACTGTCCCGCGATTTGCTCCCAAGACAAACCAAAAGTCGCGTACAATGGTAACCGATTTGTTCCGCCCCAACACGTGTGCGACAATTACAAAGTATTGATATGGCGCATAATGATCAAACATTCCCAAGACATCAAAGAGAACAGTTATCGAAAAAAAGAGTTAGGGTCGCAGATGAGCACAGCGGTATAAAAAGTCTCGACCGATTTGAATAGTTCCACTAAGTAGGACTGAGTCAATCGTTTTTCTTTCTTTCTCAGGACAAAGGTGGTTTGAGGTGGTAACAGAATGGACGCCCTAACATTTTCTTGATAGTGCACACTCGTATTTCAATTTTCGAGCAAAATTTCCCGTAGGTATTTTGACTCGAATTGCAACTAGTTCTTAAAATGACATAAACGTACGACAAAATTAGTCGTGAACATTTCGGATACAGGCACCTCAATGACTGCCATATTTGAGAGTATTTCTGTTCAGCAGTGTGGATGGGCCTGCTGTCTTCAACTTACTCGATTGAGTGTTCAGGGCTTTTATAGCCTAAGATCACATCACCGTTTGATCATCTGAATATTTTTCAGAATGGCACGTGATAAACTGATCAATATGCTTCGTAGTGGACTCTGTAGCAGTCTACTTATACAAGCTACTTGATCCGACCAACTGTACGTTTTCATAATATTTCTTACAGATTGAGAAATCCAAGCCATCGTAAATGTCATTACCTACATCATCGGCTGAACAACTCCTTGTCTTTCTATCTACCATTGCCGTGAACCTTTCGGGGTCCTACTTATTACATTATCTTTAACGTACTAATTCATTCACTTAAAGATCAATGAAACTACTTCAATTGACATATTATTACGATTCAAAATTATCCTTTTAAAATTTCTTGAGATTTTCTCCCGCCATGTTAACAATTCATGCGAAACCTATCTTGCTTAAAGTCACTATGCTTCGTGTGTGCAACAACGCGAACATCGTCTGGTGGCTTTATTTCGTCTACCCCAGTTGGTACACAAACACATACCCACTTATAACTTTTCAGGCCACATGAAAAACGGTTGGAGGTTTTCCCCTAGTTGTGTCACACTAGGTTTCTACTCAGTGTCTGTGTTGGTTTATCGCTAGGTAGCAACTGCTTCAATGTTGGTTAGTCTAGTTTGTGAAACTACCCGTGAAGTGAACGAAGTAGGAAACATGATGACGTGCGCTTCGTGTAGATCGATACTCGAATTATCGCCACTCGGCAAAAGAAGACCACATTGAGATACTGCATCAAATGGCCAATAGTTGCAATTAGGCGAGAACGACAAAAATGGTGACAGAACCGGTAGAACATTATGCCACATCTCGCTTGACTATGCACGGACGAATTGAGAAAATATAGATACTTGTTTTTGTGTGAATCTTTGCAACGTTATCAAGATGATCAAACTGTTTAATACCGGGGACAGGAAACAAATATCCATTAATACATTGAGCATTTACGGATTGCTGATTTGTAGTTTGACAGATTTGATAATTTAACAGAGACTTAACTGCGAGAAATCTGCACTTCGGCTGAACTGTAACTAGCGACAGAAACAAAATGCCCAGACCTGGCAAGTGTTTTGCCAGCTGGGCTACGAAGCCACGCCGGAAGATCATATATTTCATCTTTAGATTCAGTTGCTCACCCAACCCATTGTCTCGTAGGGAATTCAGCAAGTGATCTAGGTTAGCCTAGCTGATTCTGAAAACCGGGAGTATGTCCTACAGAAAGCGACTTGGCTAGCTAAGAACTTTCGAGATTTTCCAGATAGTACTCATTTTACCGTAAATTTCGGCTGGATTATGCGGGAATGCACTGCTCCACCTTGCTCTCTACATGAGATCTTAAGGGAGCGGAACTTCCTATCGTTTGAGGAAGTGCGATTCTGGGGAATACTGATGAGCGATCCCGATCACAGGCCAAAATTGTATCCGTGGATTGTCGATGGTTTGAATGTTTGACACCCTGGTATTCTTGGATCTAACGGTTGCTTTTAATTTGGTTGCCACACATGCTCTCCGGGGCTGTCTGCATCGCAGAAGAGTCTCTCCGAAACATTTCAGTGTGTTGAATTCGTACACTGCACATTTATGCATAGCTGTCTCGAGCATTCTTCACGTCAAGTGGTGTTCGACAGTGGTGTCCGGTCTCTTTGTTCCTTTTCAATTTTATGAGCGATATTCTCGAGGGAGCGTTTGAAGGGTTCGATGATTTTGGGATGGGACTTCTACCAAGTAGTAAACTGACAACATCGATTTACCTGATTCTTCAGCAGAGAACATGTAGACCATGTTTTATCAGTTAAGTGATATGGCTGGTTTATGTGGTATGTAGTTTGCACCATCAAAAGTAAAGTGTTAGTCCAAGATTGAGTAGACACTAACCTTGTCCTTGTTAATGCTGGCAAACCGCTGGAGACTGTCGATTACTTCACCTACTTGGGTAGTGTCATCTCGTCAGTTTATAATATTGCTGACGAGGTATCCATACGAATAACGAAACCACGTAGTGTGTTCGCCAGACTAACTTCACTTGTGGTGCCGCAAAGACGCCTATTGGTCGATTAAATGCAGAGTTTACAATGCATGTGTGCGCTCGTTTTTGTCCTACGGACCAGTGACATGGCCTAATCGCTCGAAATATGCATATGGACTCTGGGTATTCGATCATCGCTGTCTCCGCCAGTTAGCATGTACTAAATGGGCTGACAGTGTGAGCAACGAGACAGTCCATCGGCGCATGTTTGAGAAATGTACAAGTTCGCAACCGGTAGTCGAATGCACAGCGTTCGCTGTCCTGGTCACTCAATTCATGTACCGACGGAGCGTTTGCCTCACCGCACACTGTTCAGTGTGGCTACTGACGGTTAGAAGAAACTGCAAGGCGATTAGGTGACGACGTGGTCACAAGTTCTGGAAGACTTGACCGCTCCGCAGAACAAGTTTGACAGGCATCGTCTACCCCGTGTAACTGAGCCACTGGATCCGGAGATACGGCACAAAGATGAAGGCGGTTGTTTGATTGATTAATTGTTCGATACCTTTTTCCGCCAAAACCGTTTTCTTTTTCAATAAACCTTGTAAAAACACTAGGATTTCCTTATCAGATACACCTGTGCATTTGGACGTGGTAAGTGATATAGTAACAGAATGAAAACAGAGCGCTCGTGCTAGAAAAGATCCCTAACATCTTTAGGAGTAGGAATGATAACGGTTCTTTATTGTCCGATAGAACACAACCAACTGGTTCAACTGTACACCTAACTCATGATAAATTCGGTCTGTCATGTGTTATCGCAATGATACGGAATCTCCCTGCAATGGGATTGGCTTTATATGCCTTCACGTGTAGGTTTCGATTCACAGAATCCGTAGAAGGACTGACTGTCGCAAGTTTTAAAAAAATCACTACTGCTGGGCGTGCTTTCGAACCACTGTGTCTATCTTAACTAACCCCAAGGTGTTTTGTTCCGATAAATACTTGACTACTCTTACTCGTGCCACTCTCAGTGAAGTTAACTGGATAATGAGAGCATCACAACATGAACTTGGTGTTTCAGCACACTTGTGAACAGTGAATGAATCGAGCTGAGTTTGTTTTAATGAAATACCCCAAGTACCCCCCTAACCGTATTCTCACATTCAACTCTTCCCGCAGCTGCTTACCTTCGTATTAGCCGCCAGTGTCCTGCAAGCTGCCATGCTGCATCAAACAGGTCAAACCGTTTAAGGTGATTGAACAAGAAAACAGTCACACACTGGACTGAATTGGTCGACTAAAAAACGAGCCAAAACTATTTTCGATTAAGATGGTCTTCGAGCTTTCAAATAGCTCCTTTTCCTTATTTTTAGCATGTTAGACAATTCACCACTGGCAAGTGTACGAAATGCACTTTTTTATTTGTCAGTTTCACATCATACACCATTTCGTCACCGTTGCTGTTTGCTTGCTTTCCCCCTCCCCAAAAAAAAACTCCTACAGAAGGCCACCTGAGATGGTTGACATGTAGAGTACTACAGCTCTCTCGTACCGTTGTGTTATTCTCGATCGATTTACCAATAAAAATTCCGCCCGTTTTTTTTTATAAAATAAACGTACGTTTAACATTTGGGAGGGGTGGTCACGACGACCGGCGTAACAACATTTCTTCCGCTGTCCTTAACTTGTTTCTGTATTCTTCATTGTTTCTAACCAATGATACTCGACATTTTTTGGACCCCAGCCGAGTGGAGCCAACGAGTCATGAGCTCTCCTTTTCCAGTTACAGGCAGAAGCCACATAGCAAGGTAGGACAGTCACTCGATATACCTGCACAAGATGTGTCCGGGCCATCCTAACTGAAGGAGTGAAAGTAATTAGCGTAAAGAGAAGCTGTATGTCAACAACACACGTTGAAGTTCATCACTGCTCACTCGGTACTGCCACCACACAACATTGCACTGTAGGCAACGACTGTCATAACAAACAACCCACGAATATCACCGACTCTCCAGGTTTCGTAATCATAAAGCATTATCGAGCGCACAGTCGTGTTGTACACCTCTCTCAATGAATGGAAACTTGTCATGCCGGCGCCAGGGTTGTCTCTGATTAGCAACCACCAAGCGGACTTTAGTGATGCCTAGGGAAGTCTCTTCTCCGACACCGCCGTCGGCTGTGATGCTACTCCCTAGGTAAGCAAAACTTTCAACAACGCCCACCCGGTGTAAATGCACGTACAGAACTCTGCCAGTTTTCAGCGAGTTATTCTGCGATTAGATGACATAAAACACACCATATCGCTAAGCGCTCTGACAAATCTTCGCCAGGCTGGACGCTAAGCAGAGTCATATAATAGGGATGGTACAAGCCTGCAGTTCCGCTTCCAGAGATCATTTCCACGCAATTATTGGCGAGATCATCCGGAGCTTTGTGTGCGTAGTTTAGGAGAAAATGAGAGATAAGTTAGCCACGCCACCTCCCACCGGAAATAAGGATGGTGACAACAACTTGTCATAAGACTTTGCTTCACCTTTAGAATGGACCCTATTCCTCAACGGACAATCCCAGATGACAGCTCGATCATCAGAGTCGGCAGGTGTCTTGATGTTCAAGAACATGGCAATTGTATTCGAACGGTTGACGGAGTTTGGTGATTTGATTTGTGCACCTGTGGCCTATGCGAAATCTTGCTTACTCTTAACTGTTCTGTTCTTCACTCTTTTCGTGTAGCTCGCGTAGCAAATAAAAAATCGACAGTTTAGATGCAATGGGAATCAGCTTGGTTCCTCAGTGGTTAGTAAACACGTCGTGCAAATTGTTCTTAATCATGCGATCACCTCAGGAGGAGAAAACTATCTGGGTACTCCAAACTTTGGAAGACAAGATGGGCGCTTACCAAATTAGTGTATCTCTGCTTTCCTTAAAACGGTCGACTATGCAAAGTACTTTATGAGGTTCGATGGTTTGAACTTCTCTGAAGCTGTTTTGACTTTTGAGTCTCTACCATTAGCTTTATCTACTCAGGATTTTACGTCTGTGTTGTCCAAATGCACGTTTACTTGTGTCTCTTTGAAGGTATTTGTTCACTGAAAATGGAAGAATCCGTTTTGTATAGATGTTTTCATTCTTCGTTGCGCTAGTTATTGAAACCTGAAGCATACAGACCACATTGCTGTAGGATTTGAGTGCCAACAATGGGTCTAGGACGTCTTAGACGAGTTTAAGGCTTTAGTTCGTCAATTTCGTATGACTTTCACTCTCTGAATGCAAGATGTTGTCGCAAAATTGGCGACAGGACTCCGTGTCTGCCATCGTCTCTGGTTCTGTTTTGTTAGTGGCAGTCGATAATTTGACGTACCTTGATATCAGCATAAGTGCGAGTGAATCGTCCAAAGAGGTCACACATCGCATTGTAAAATGTTTCTCAGTTTACGCCATCTGTGGTGCCCGTGTGATCTCAGTCTTTTTGTGAAAGACCAAGCGTACAAACAGTCTTCTAGTACGGTACAAAACCTTATCCATCTCCACGGAAGATTTCCACAGGGTTTCCGTTGTCGACGACATGTCTCCGAAGCATTAACAGAGTATGCTGTGAACGTCATTTCAGCATTGATGAAGTTTTCCAATGCGTATTCGGGACAGATAAACTATGTTGCCTCACGAGCGTAATGATCTCATCTTACAGGCTACGGCCTTTGCGACTCACAGAGAGTCGGTGGCTGGAGACGTTAGGTGAGGTGGTGGCTAATCGAGCTCAGTGGTATGTGTGGTGCCGTTGTTTAGCCGAGTTGTCTGTGGAGTGAGTGCATTTGATGACACGGAGCAGTGAAAGCCGTAAGGAAACTGTCTTGTTGATGACGCCTTACTTTCACTTACAGTTCGGTTGTTTGTTTGCAAGGTGTTTGAATATGGACGTAGCTATTTTTAGTGGTTAGGTCCCTTC
>JTDE01000485.1:56258-87184 GCA_014338405.1 Paragonimus skrjabini miyazakii
GGTTGTTTGTTTGCAAGGTGTTTGAATATGGACGTAGCTATTTTTAGTGGTTAGGTCCCTTCCGCTTTCCCTTTCTTTCCCTTCCCTCTTCTTATACAGGATTTGCTTCTTTTTCTTTGTGGTTGTGTGGCAGTTAAGTATCAATGTGAACCACTGATGTATTGCTGTCTATGATGATGATGAAAATGCACGCCAATATGTGGTTCTTGTGTCTTTGGTATATTGCAACAACTCAACACTGTCTTTCAGACTGAATATCAAAAACGTTTCCTAACTAGTTCCAATAGTTCTACATATTATTTTGCGAGTTCTTGTTGTTGTGAGGAATTGTTCATGAATAAGATTGATCTCAGCAGGACAGCTTGCTCAGGTATTTCTGATAGTCCGTACGTTTGTGTGTTTGATTGTCCAGAAATACTGGACCGCTCCACTATTAATACTCACTTGTGCAATTCGAGCGGTTTTCTCATAATACTTTTCTCCATTTTCATGCAATTGAGGTATGGTGCGCGTTTTGTTTGTGAAAGCAAACGGAATATGCATTGTTGATGACTTACAAGAATATTTCGTTTCTGTTTATTCCACTATCTAAGAAAATAACTATCCGTAATCGTTTAATAAGAACAACAAGATTTTATGATAAGCTCGACTTGGAAGACGAAGGATAGTCACAGAGTATTCCGAGATATTCTTCAACGTACCCAAGCTAGCAGGTAGCAGCTTTGTCTTGCTGTCGCGATGTGTTGACGAGTTTCAGTTTGGAAATAGTAACGCAAGAAAATGACTCATTCGTTCGAGTTGTTCCTGATGCTGTGACTTCAAAATAAAGGTAAATAATTCCGGGCGATGCACGAGATTATGTCTAGTGTTAAAAGTATGTCCATCTTATTGATCGCCCTGCTGGTGCACAATAATAAGCTACCGGAAACATTAGCTACGTCGAAGAAATTCACAGTCAACTCAATCCTGAGCTGACAATTTGGGTGGTCATCTAGCTAATCAGGAATATATGACATTATTTTTTTATGTGGATCGTAACATGTGAGATAATTTGGCCTTATCCACTTGCCGTACCTAGTGTTGTGAATCGAAAGCGCGAATGGCACAAGGATTATTTATTCAGGAAAGCAACAGGTGGGTTATGCGTACGATACTGAGCCCAGACGGTCATAGTTGTCACAGACGTCAATGCTCAGTTCCTTTATGTTCCCTAACGTACTAAGAACTATTTCATACGATGCTGCACTCTGATGTTTCTTCTTGTATTTTTCCTGCGGCCAGTTCAATCTAAAAATCAATGCCCTGGTGCCCGCTACTGAATAGCAGTGGTGTGAGTAGTATAACACGATCGCTCCTCTTCATTACACTAGTACGAGCCAATTATACATTGAAATCATGTACTCACATGTAAAGTCCTATGTTGACGAACTTTCACTCAGCGAACGTCATAAAGTTCAAATTTAACCTGAAGGCGCATTTGGATATTTAGTCAAAAATAGAGGGGCTACCTTAATAGTCTTTTCCGTGAACATTAGATTGGAATTGGGAATCAATTTAGTATTCACCCTTCATTTCCATGAATCCCCTTTTGTATACAGTTGAAAGACGCAATCTGTTGCAAGAGTTTAAAAACATTAGCAGATTTGAAACATGAAATTGAACACCATTATCAGGTGATCACCCGAGTAGCTGTACACAAGAATCACGCCATGAGTTAGACATACCCTCTGGTATGAGCAACAAAAGAGTGACACATTTCGTACTTAAGGCTTGGTGTTTTGTAATAACATTTCGTATGTCAACCAATTGTTTTGTGCATTAAGACTCGATGTGGCTCACCGTTAACCCTTAGTTGCGCTGTTAATTGTGCCGTTACCTCAGTCTGGGGATGTATTCGGGAAAACTGAAGCTGTCGTCCAGAATTATAGCCAAGGAAACTGCATAGGAGATGAATCCCTTTTTTAATCATATTCTTGATGGTCACCCCCAAACCAACATTTCGTGGTCGGTTTCGTCCTTGTTTGGACTTATCAGATAGTTATAGTCTGAATGAGGGATCGAACCAATAATCCTTCGCTTCCCGAGCCAAAGCCTTATCCGCTCGGCCACCAGTTATATCACCATCGTTTTTCGAAGCGGGAATTTTAATATACTTGAGTTATAACGTGCTTTTCACCCCGTTTGTGTGATGAGACAGTCCATCTCGGATCGCCAGTTTTGCACTGGCTAGCTTTTTCATCTGCAGCCTCAAGTAATCATTATTTCCTTCATCTTACTGTGATTCTTGATTACCTCAAGTTGCAGTGTCCATTTAAGGGTTTTGTGACATTCAATGTTATTGAACATTTATCCATTATGAAGTACCCATAATTCCATTCCCGTAGTAAGTATGTGCACTGAATCAGGATATCGATGATTATGGTGAGTTGCACAACGCCAAATCACAATTTAGCTCTCGTTCATAGCATTCAGTAAATGTCCATCTCGCAGAACCTGCATACAACACTGACATGCGGTTGACTGATGTGTCTGAACACGTAAAAATAATAATTCCTTAATGCCTAATGTGATACAGCTCTGTCTTATCGAAGTAGAGTTTGAGACGATCGTATTAACCTCTATTTCGTCGATTTCACAACTATTGAAACAAATCTAAAAAGTTGGCAACCGTTGTTTGTGAATACTGCTGATGTTGTTCAACAATAACTGTTAGTTAACAGTGCGCTAATTCACCCCGTGTTCTCAAATTATGTCCACGCTTTCAACTGCATCGATACGAAAACACTGTTCAAATTTATGCAACCATATTTCATACAACAGTCTCTTAAGATTTTAGTGTATCAATGCACTTCTAAGTGTTCCGACTTGCACGCGTTGATGATAAAGTGATATCCACATTTGCTACTAAATAAGATGGTATACAGGACATAATCATCTCTCTTTGTTTTACTTGGGCTTGGTACACTCTCGGTTGTGCTAAACTTTATCGAATAACACAGTTTCTTCTAATACAGCTCAAAAGGGGAGTTATCAGGCTTTATGTGGACGAAAACTGCCCACACCAACGTGAATTCAACTGGCATTCTTATACTTGGCTACTCATACTCACGGTTTATCTCTTGTGGAATCTAGAACTCTGATATCCGTTGCGGATCCAAACTGTTCGCAACTTGTAAAGCCAATCGATTGGCGCACGGTGATCCCACGTGATCTAAAGCCAAACGTTAGTCGAGCCAAAGATAAACACTGGACCTAGTGGTCGCTGGATTTGTGAAAGATCTCCCCGGATCTACTGTTTGCCTAGTCTCCAGCTTTCATAAACCAACGCGTCATAATCCTCGTGAAGTAAGTGAGACCGCAACTGTTGGTCCTAATCCGTGGTCCACTGAGCTTGGTTCAACGGTACGTCCGTAGTTGGTTGTCGAGGTCATTCTAATACATGTCCTGCTTGATCATTTATCGCACCTTGTCTGTGGCGTGATGTGGTTGGCTAACCGTCCCTTTCAACTAGGGTGAGAGAGTCTTACTGTTCTGCTCGTGCTGTCACGCTGTGATGCGTGCATTGCGGGTGACTGTGCACACTGTTTCGGCTACATGGAAAGTACCGTAACTCTAGGCCACTATTTGAAACGATCCACGATAAAAACGTCCTCCACTGCCTACTGACAATTGAATAGTAGTATGGTGAATTCTTTGGAATATTTTGTTAGCTGCAAGGTCTCAAAGTGCCGTTTCATCCTGATGGTGACCAAAAAATGGCCGAGAATGCGAGGAACCAACAGTCATAAATTCATGGAGAAGGGTTTAAACAATGATTCAGATGTATTTCCTACCTGTGCTCAAACATTTTCTGAAGGGTTCGATGTTTCATAGATTGTTGTTCTTGTAAATGACTGTCAATGTCATTTTTCAGGATCAACGCTTGACATGCTTTGTTAAAATCTCCAGATGAGCTTTACGAGGCGTTGAAAGGGATGCATGTATGCACACGCTGCCTGAACTCGAGGATTCAGTTGACTAACATCTACGCAGTCTTTTTAATCTATGTTCACCAGTTTGAACCTACGGACTTTCTCAAATGTTCCCGAACCGTCTGACGCTACCACTTGGTTCATATTCGACTGCGCCGTGACTGGCTACACAGTGTATTCGCCAAGATTTCTATGACATCATATGTGCCTTTATTTAAGTGAGCAGTTCGAAAGATGGCATATGCGGACGGACAACACTTCGTACACCTGTCTTTAGTCACGGCGTTGATTGGATAAAGAAACGAATGATGTTGTTGGTTTGCCGAAAATATCCCAAGTATGACGGGACAATGTGTGCGTGGTTTGTAATTTCCGTTGGTTTTTGCCGGAAATACTTAAACAATTTTTTTAAATCACTCATCTCTGATACTTGTCAGATCTGTCAAACTGTCAACACATTCAGTAAGTTATACAAAGACCCCAATGTAACCTGCTCGATAAAACTTTATAACTCACCGGTGCCTCCTCTTCCATCCGTCTGTTCAATGGTTCATTTAGACATTCTGTGTTGGGCCAAAGTACAGTGTACAATTAACGAGCTGTCTACTAACAACACGATAGATACTAAAACACCGAGCTCGACATGTATGCTCATCTGTTATTCTCCATGAGGCAGTAAAACTACTGAAAAAACAGTTGAAAATTTGTCTCCTATATCGCAGCAAAAGCAGTTACGTACATACATAATCTGAAAACCATTTTTGAGTATCTGACTAATGACGTTATAGTCTTAGGGCAAACTCGTCTGAAATGTCACTGGATGCTGAGGTGAATGTTTTGTGCTGTGTCACGACGGTTATTGGTCACCACGTTATCGATACCGCCCGCACCCATCAATTTGATCCTAGCCAGCTTTCATCGTGTTTACCAGTTCAAGCGTAACCGTGGTATAGGAATCTGGTTGCCTGGTTTACATAACTATATCTAAGTGGTTCGCTGGACCGATTGACTACTTCATCCATTACTTGGTATTGGATAGAAGGCCGGAACAATGTTAATCTATCAACTTTATCTCATGATCAGGAGCCACATCTGGTAAAGGCATCATGTGCTCTCACCATTTGCTCTGTATTAAAAAGCCTTCCTTAGGTTTGGATGATCACATTCACCTGAGATATTTGTTGTTTCTTTTACAACATTCCTTCCATTTCTTACTCATTATTGAGTTCACGGTGGTTCAGTGGTAGCTACGCTTAGCTAGTAGTCATAAGATCACGTGATCAAACACGGTCAGTACACATCTGCTATTGTCTGGGGTTAAGCAATTTGACAATAATCAGCCCATGTGACCTTACATTTCACATGGTTGCGAACATCTTGCGATTCAGAAGCTGATGATTTACCCCCGACGTAACCCATCTAATGGTTCACGTTAGTTAATGGAAATGAAATCCATCTCTGATTTCTTTCTAAGCTTGTGTGTCTAACCATATCAAGGGAACACATCATTTTTTGTTTTTGAGTTTCTCAAAAGACGCTTTCCTAATCTGCTTGTTAGCCAGTTGAATTTTTGTGTGCTCCTGGTCAATCGATTATTCCATTCATTTTCTCTAGATTCTCGTCTGGCATACTCGCACTGCTGATCCAGTACTGGCCTCTTGGCGAAGGCTACAGGCTCAGGGTGTGTTAGCGCCACCTATTCAGGATCCAGTCTAGCTTAACAGTAACATATTCCCGGCTGCCGGGTGGATTTTCAGCTGAAATAGAATCGTTTGAAGCTTCCAAGTCATTTATATCCTTTGCAGATGCTTATAAACGTTTTTTTCGTCTTTTGGCGAATTTAAATTCCTCCCTTCAATCATTTTCTTTCTTTCTTTCACCATAGACAATAACTTGCTTCTTTCACATTTTTATTGGACCAGTACTTATTGTCTGTGTGTATGAATTCAGTACTTTCCATGTTGTGGGAAATGTCCTTCATTGTTTGGACTACTCTTTATCGATGTCGTCAACGCACAACAAGTCGTGACTTATATGAGAATGACCGAAAACAGCTACCTGTTTTAATGGTTCGTATTTGTTTCTTTCATCGTGATGATCATTTTTGCTCTATGTTGAGAACAGATATATTTGTACATACAATTTACAATTTTCATTCGCTTTTTTCTCCCCCCAAGTGCGTTGGTATTGTGTAGATTGGTTATCCCATTTGCAATAATGAATCGACGATTGTCATCTACGCTGTATTATATGAAATCTCCGGTGTATCTACTTTCAAACACCGCATGTCAGGGTCCTTGTAAACAGCCTGTGATCAGAAACAAAACATCGGATATCGTATGTGAGGAAGATACTCGAATCTAGCGTTGTGATTTATTTTTCACTAGCAGTTATTTAACAGAAATATCCTCAAATGATTGATTTCAACTCAGATAACTATTGCACTCCTGTATACTCTGATTCAAAATGAATGATTGTGTAGGCGTCACCTGAGTTGAGTCTATCGTTGGTATCGTCAACATGTCAACCTACAAGTTAATCTGTTGTTGTGATGTTCATATTTTGTGATTTAATTTCCCTGTCGTTTGGTACTACTTGTTTACACTGAAAACGGTGTCAGGGTGATTTTATCGTTGACTGAGTTCTGTTGCTATAAGTTGCGGGGTTTTGGGAGGAATTCGCATGGGCTGCAAGCTGGGATGCTATTCTCATCGGTCTCCATTCACAGTTGAAGTCTGTGAGATTATGTCTCACTGTTTGGTTTAGCGGTTGGTTATTTTGAGCATGGGTTGATGTTTCAAATTTTCTCTCCTATTTTCGACTGGCCTACTATGGAGTATGACTACCGTACCTTAACAGAATACCATACACGGTTCATCAGTATTGTGTACTCTTGCAAAGTGAAAACAGGACGTGAACGTTGTTCAGATGACGCAGATCAACTCCTGACTGACTACTGCAGTTTTACGTGTGTGCACTCACTTCCGGCATCGATCGCCCGTGAGACTTGCTAAACATCATTGATTTTCACCGGTTTCTCTCAGGTATCTCGCCTTACCAATTACCGTATCTCGAACATCGCACACAGCTCGCCAAAGGAAACAAGCGCAGTTAGTATGGTGCACGATCATTGCTCGAACTGATTTCGCTGCATTTCGGGGAAAGTTTGTTACAATTAATACGAATTTGCCCGTGCTTCATTCTCGAATTAGTCCACTTCTGATAAGGACTGCATTTCCGTATTTTTCGGACGCATTCGATCAGTAATTGGTAAAGACGTTTCTGTCTAAACGTTATCATGATGAAATATTTGTTCATTATGCCTAGTCAATTTTATTATAAGTCGGTACTACCATATTGACTAAAGCGTTAAAGATATTATCGAAAAAAAGCAACTCACCTCGTTTAGTCATTCGGGGACTGAAATGTCAACGCCTTGCATGCTTTTTTTGAGTTGCATACTCCTTAATCTGTAAAGGTGTGTTTTTCTAGCCAGCTTTTTGATTCACCGTTCGGCCTTGCAAATTCCAAACGATAATCAAGTTTTCCTATAGATTGAACATCACCCACACTTGATCACACCTGTCGCATTCCCATAGACTGTTCAGTCGGCCCCTTTCGAAAAGAAGCACTAGACTCGAGTTTCGCTCTCATTAGAGCTCGTCAGTAGTGCATATCCTAGCCACTACCGGGACTAGAACTCCGGCCACGCCTTCCATGAGGCAACCGTGTTTACCAATACGCCATTGACCTCACGTTAGGCACGACCGCATTATCATATGTGAATGCTCGGGTGTGAATGATCGGGTTACCCGATAGCCTCGAGAGGAGGCTGGCTGGAAAGTCTATGTGAATGCGAATACTGCAATCAAATGTGGATGGTGTTCAACTTGAAATTAACCAACACTTATAATCTCGACAAGTTTGCAAATCAGTTGATTACTAATTAATTAATTAATAACTTGTTAAAACTGATGAGTAGTGGGGGATTTTGATTTTTATATAGATTAAACATCGCCCACAATTGATCGCAGTTGTCGCATTCCCATAGACTCATCAGTAATCGATAATCAATTTATTGATCTTCCTCCATCACTGTGCTGTGCATGACTAAGATGTGTAGAATTTCTTGATTTAATGAAGGTCGTGCACGGTCAAGGTAAACAGAATAACAGGACCGAATATCGGTATTCATCAAAAGTCACTTAAACCATAGTGATCGGGGCAATAATAGCTTAAATAAATTGACTTGCTCACTCTTAGACTTTATCGGTGCGCCTCACATATGCAATGAGTTCGTGTGTAAGTGATGCACTTTAGCTACGTGTCCTTGATAGTTATTGGCTGTCAACCAGTCCGCCTAGTTTCGGTCTAACCATGGAGATGGCGAGATATGGTGATCTGGTGTGTCGAAAGACGGCTACCTATTTAGCATTAGCTACTCTGTTTTCCATACCAATGCTGATACCTTAATTGTTGAATGAATCCATTGTCTTTCCGGTTAAGTATTTCTTTTATGTCTAAGTCACCTAATGGCGACTGACCTCAGCGAGATTCTTCTAAAAATCCATTGAAAAAAAATCTAGGCTCTTGCTCATACCCAAAGGTAAGGTTCAGTGATCCGTACTGGCATGTAGTGTCCAGTTAATCTTGAAATGGGTACGCATCATTGGACTTGAACGTCCGCATAATTGGAGGGATTGGTTGTCATGTTGCCGTGGTCGGATTCATACTCTACTTGGTTGGTCTAACCAGCATCAACACTGTTGGCTTACTTATTTATTTAGCCATTGCTGAGTTCATACTGAGCCATGTATGGGGTTATTGATAATGATAGGTTGTCTAAACCCAGATAACAGGACCTGCTGGTGCAATTGGGGCTCATGTCCACAACCGTGTGCTTGTAGTCGACGTCGTTGTCACTGGGCTGCCTTTTACTAGAAATAACTGCAGCACCTCAGGTGTTTCAAGCGAGGTGGACCCAATGTTGAATAACCAAGGGGGTATTGGACGAGGATTAATGTTTCCTACATAAGGGATGTATATGTATATTTTATCTACCGTTCATTGACCATTCTTGCAGTCGGTCCGTGTGGCGTGATTGCGCGCCCTACTCTGATTATCACCCCTAATTCGCATAACTGTTATCCAATTGATCATGTCATTCAGCCCTTTTTGGCCATCCCTTTGACGTTACCAACAGAATGTGTAATTCATCACTATCGTGTAGTATACATTCGCTTACGTATCCGGTCTTCTGGATTGCTTTGCAACAGGATAGTCACTGTCAGCCATTCAGCCCAATCGGTCAACCGTCCCAACATAATCCCATTTGAGCGCCTAACACATAGCTGACACAAGAAGTGTTATAGTGCGTCGAGAAAAATGGAATACAGGTATTTCGGTGCGTACAGTTTTGTGTCATATTGATGTGCGTTGACGATCCACCGATACATTACGCTAATAAACTGGCTTATGAAACGGATTCAATGGTTGATGTGCATCTGAGAAATTCCACACACTTGAAGTTCATTATTGTAACCCAGATCATCGAAAGTCTTCATTAAACATTTCTAAATGCTCAATTAAAACTTTGTGCACTGAACGTAAAGTTAGGATTTGTTTTCTCCCCTTCTGCTTCCTATTTGCCCATTCAGTAGTCGCTGAAAATGGGTGTACACAATTTAATCGGTCTCCGTTTGTCGTATGACTATTGGCGTTCAAGCAACGAGCTACTGTATTGCGACACCACAGCGTTTAACAGTGCGTTGTTGGCAACCGAGTGAGAACGGATTATTGTACCCTACGAAAAGTGATTTGCCAAAACGTCTCCGGAATTCAAACTTACGGAAATCCTGAGCCACTCTGTCACCAGACCCTGTTCTTCTTATCAGTAATGTGACTCAGCCTGACCTATTCTGATGCGTTGACATGGTAGTTAGGCTTGTGCACGACGTCGGTCCGGCGTGCTATGCTAACTAGGTGTTCCGTCCTACCAAGTACACCCTTGTCAGACGATAAGCAGATACATTCATAGGGTGGTGTATCGCACTTCTGACCTCGTAGTAATGTTCATTTAGTGAGACATGATCCTATAGGTATAAAACATAACTATTTTTATAGTTACGACACTGCCTTCCGAATCAGGAAGAAAGCTAGAAAAGGTGCCCTCAAGCAAAGAGCACTCTGATCACCCAACGGTTGACCGTGACCGCCAGTTTATTATGCAATACGGTCGAAAAACATCTGGTATCTGATTTAGCCTCGAATACATCCACTACTCACAGCAATGCTCAAAATCAATGTCTTATCCACTGCGCCCTCGGGCTAGGCAAGCCCCTCGCTACTAAATGTGTCTGGTGACGCCAAAGCTGAATCTCGTGGGTGAGCTGGAGAGGGAGTCGCACTGAGTTCCAGAGCAGAGCAATAGTTAGTCGATTGGACATCACTGAGCGTTCGTTTATGCGCGGTTAACATTTATTAACGCAAATCACAAAAGTGCTGTATATATCCATCATATCGGCGTACGCTCCAACAGATTGCTGCTCGGATACTACCAGGGATGCGTTCTGTGACGCCCTCGTTGACCTTCTGAAGCAGACTGAACACTGGTATCGTCATACTAGCGGGCGACTTGAATATTCAACTTGGTCACTTTTCTCTAGAAGAGAATCGGGTTGGATGGTATGCTTAGTGTCCGGACTCAACGCACTGGTGAAAGACTGCTGCAGTTATGTGCATCTCACAGTCTCTCTATTTCAAGCACCGCATTTCAACACCGGAAGATGCATTATGTTACGTAGAGACCTGTCTGTTCTCATCAGCCATGGTCACAATTCGTTCGTCTAACAGTCAGTTACAGATGGCTTTACCCTGTTAATGACTGCAATACATTTTTGAGCAACCACCCGGACGCGCATTAGGCTGTTGTGCTTGTCCGTTTTTTCGTTTACTTAACAGTCATATACTGGTATTCGAGCGAGAACAGTGTGAGGAACGCATACCAGAAGACATTGATAAACAATTTGACCAGTTCAGTTGAGTTAAGAGAACCTAACAATCCCTGGAAACAAACTGCTATGAAAACTTTCTGTGGCGAGATGGGTTTCGAAGGGATCATGTGGTTGCAGCAGAACTGGAGTTTGGTCACGTCGATAAACCTAATGAACAAGCGTCTCTCGATTCCACCTGATTCTAAATATGATGACGACCGTCGAAAACTTAAGCGCAAACTGACGGAAAGCTTGCGCAAAAACCGTGAACACCGCTTGGTTGGACGTTCGAAAGAGAGGGAACGTGCCATTTTTATCTGAGAATAGTAGAAGCTTTCATCTCCGATCCGTGGCCGTGCTAGCCGTCAAGTTTGTGTAACTGAAGAGGTACCTCGTGATTGGTGCTTATCAACCTTGATTCCCGTTTTCAAGAAGGGGTTTGAATTTTTCGTGGCAGCTACAAATGCGTCGATTTAATGTCTGGTGCATCCAGGTTACTCACTGGCCCTATATTACGTCGGCTGACCAAGCCCAGAGAAAGTCAGTCAGTTGGAAAATATGCAGGATCCCGGTTCGGTCGATGGGTTGGTCACATTTTTATTTTGCGACGGATATTGGACTGCCGACCTCCATATAAGCAGTCGACAGTTGTGATAATTTTAGTCCTGTATTCTGCTTTCTATTGGGTTGTTCGTGGCGTCCCTGCAACCGCAATCTTCGCGATGGAATCCCAGGGCAATACGTGAATCTGTTGAGACCATCGTGTTCTCACTCTACAAGTAGAACGGGGGTCTATGGATAACTATCACGGGAGTCCGTCACCTGTAATGGTCTGATTTCTCCTCTCCTTTTCGATTCTGTCATGGACGACATTATGGAATCCAGTGAGCTTGGTGTTTAACTTCTTCCTGGCGCTAGGCTGACCTGTATGGAGTATGCGGATGACATCGCCATACTTAGCCCCCCTTCCGAAGACATGCTGAGCAAGGTAAACGACCGGACTGGTTCGTATGGAATGCGCTTAACACTCTCAAGTTACTGCTTCCAAACTGGCGTACTCATATCTTCTTCACTGTATGCGATCCACTTGAGACCGTAGACACTTTCACATATTTGGGTAGCACTACCTCGGCAGCTTGTAATATTGCTGATGACATATCAGCGAAGACAGCAACTGTACCAGTTACCGTTGCCAACCTGCGTCAACTGTGGCGTCGAAAAGACGTTCGGTTGTCGCTAAAATGAAGGGTAGATAATGCTTGTGTGCGTTCTGTTTTGCTCCATGGTTCGGAAACGTGGCCTGTTCGCGACGGAGACATAAGTAGATTTGCTGTGTTTGACCGTCATTGTCTCCGCCACTGAGCCCATATTAGGTGGATCTATCACGTGAGCAATAGGGCCGTTCGCTGGCGCATGTCCTGGAACACTCGGGATGCGCGATCAGTTGGTCTGCTTGCTAGCGACCGTAAAGGGGGCGCTTTATACTGAGACCACCAACAGTTGGGTAAAACCGTGTGGTGGTCAAGTAACAATGTGGTCACGAAATGTGAAGACCCCGACTGCTTCGCTCAGCATAGTGGGTAGGTGTCGCCTGCCTGGTTGGAGTCCCCGTGATCACTGAAATTGCTGGCGAAAAATGCCGTCCGAGATGGCAGTGTGCCATAGTCAATGGCATACTTGTATTCATAACATTTCTAGTTCTTCCATTCAGCCTTCTTTTATTAGTTTCCAACTTTTTTTATTGACGTTTTGTTCCAGGATATCCCACATCATTGTTGATGTGGGCGGCGGCCCGTGCCACAGTAACTTCCGGTTAGCTGCAAGACCGTTGGGATGATGATGATGACCTGATGCAGGTGTATTAACCTGGCTGCTAAGGTGATTGTGCCAGGCTGCACTCAGGTTTTCTGTTATGTTTATTTCTTGCTCCTCTCTTTACATTTTGGCCTTCTTTCATGCTTGACGTTCGCAGGTTAAAGTTTTCCTTCTGTGAACTGTTTACTAGCCGAGGTTAAAAGCTTCATATTTCTCACCCATTTATACCGTCTGATATTCAGTGATACGACTGGCTGCGCATTCGAGGAAAACCGCCTGAAGGTTGTTCTTGAGAATATTGTCAGGTGACCGTAAGCTTATGGCTCACCTGAATTCAGCAGCGTTCATCACACACTTGACAAGAGGACATTATGAGTTTCACTATATCTGACCCTGAAATGAGAAGTTCAGACCTCGTCCTTCCACTATCCTTAATTTATGATGACGTGAAAGCAAATTGACCCATGTCCATTCATTCTTATTGGTGTCCTGTTTAGTTAATATCATAATCAATATAATCTTATTCTGCTTGACGATCACTTCTGGCTGTGTGAACAAACATTTGCTTCGCTAACAATCTTATACGACGTTGTTTTCGTAGCAGCGATTAGACACATTCAGTTTTTGTATCTTTGCCCAATCGAATTTGACCCACATCGGATCTTGCTTTCATCTATAATATTCCTTACCATTCACTAGCTAAGTATGATCGTTTACAGACCTCTGCTTTATCTCAGGTAATAATAGCCTTTAACTGTCAGATGGAAGACGCTGTCCTAATGATGTGGTTGATCATCATATATCCTATCTTGTGTGGTACATCTATCGTCTTCACACACGGATGCGTCTCAGATTTCGATTAGCTGTGACCATGGGGTTAACTGGTTTCCTTGCGTATTTCCAATTACTGGTGGTCCCCACGAAATGGTGTATGGTGGACTAGTCATCACAATTTGTTTGTTCATATTTTTACCGGTCTCCAGTTTCAGTTGCACGGAGTGTCATGTTGTTCACTTCAGCAGCCCGGCAGACTTTACGAATTGCTCTCCAAATTAACGGCAACCTAAACTGAAGCATCTTTGGTTATGGTTCAAACCTGACTACTTGATTGCGTGTAGACTGTGCTTCCAAGTCCTAGAACGATACGAGTGACATACAAGCAAGTGTTGCTTTTGTTCATCAATCGGATATCACAGTTGAAGGAGAAAGCATCTTCTGCATGGATTTTGCCAGCAATATTGCAAGCCACTGAAATGATTTTGCATTGTTTGATCACTTGGTCTACAGTTTCAAGTGGGCGGATTGTAGCAACAAGGGTATTCAGTACAGTTCAGCGGATCATTTACTCTATCCTGTATAATGCCTGCTGAGTTGCTAAATAGCGTTTTCTGTCACACACCGTGTTAGGCAGCCCTCCATTAAAAAGGAGCCTCAGTCGACAAATGTGAATTCATCCTCGTTATCTTTCCTGTGTAGCATGTTTAGCAAGCTTTCTCTCTCACACACACACTTAATGTGAGAAGTATTCTGTAAGTAGACACTGTACGATTTGGACTGAACATTTCATGTCATATCCACAAGTTAACTCCACCTGGTTGATGCATACGGTCTGAACCCAAGTACATTGTATTGTACAGTTATTCATCGGCATGCAACGAGTAGATCAGATACAGCTTCACAACTGTTGTGTTTGCGTTGTAAATCAGCTGCCCACCTGTGGAATACCCATAGCAGTTTATAAAATGTTTCAAGATACTCCCATAGATACTTTGATTGTGTCTGTACCACTTATTTATGCCATGTTAGGTGGGCAAAACGAAACTGTCGACATACTTCAGACTAGCGTAGAAAACAAAGTCCCAACACCACGCGAAAACTTCCCAATTCAGAAGTGAGGTCTGTAACCCAAAATCCCCTTTCACTAGAGTCTGGCGAGAAATCTGATGCATTGTCTAGGGTGCTCATTGGATTTAACCCACGACAATTTAGTAATATAACACCAGTGTCTTGCGCACCGTTCAATGCAAAACGCGTCATTACGGACTCGGGCATCTTAGACAAGAAAGCAAAGTCACAGTCATTTTGGTGATGTAGTAAGAAGATGTGAGGTGGCACATGATTGTGCTGACAATTAAGGTCACTTCGAGCATAATGAATTAGGTCTTTCCAAAGGCAAATAAAAACGGTATTATCAGGGAATTGGGTTCTTCCCCGACACAAGCTTTGTAACATAGATCGAGAGCTGCTTAGCCCGTGATTGCCACTGTCAATTCCCGTGCTCATTACCCACTTGTTACCAGACTTGGACTACTGTAACAGGTCACCCCACCATTTTCCAAAAACTGCTTTGCTCACTTTCAGTCTATTATTATTTAAGCTGTACTGCTAGATCCTACAGCCAGCTGTCAATACAATCCACTCATACAGCGTGACTCCTATTGGTCCACTTGTAGGTTACTTATTTTTGATTGGCTTAACTTGAGCGACCTTGGCCCACCATGACTTGTGATCGGTCAGTTTGTCTATTAAGTCGCCGGTCTATTCTTGCTGGACGCCAATCAACAAAATTTCTAGACATTTGTGCTCGCATCTTTTCACAACGTTAGTCACTCCGCACGTACTTTTGGAATCGAACCCCAATCTCACTGGAGCATTGTTTCTGTGTGCGTGTGTTCTAGCTTCCGGCTACCTCAGTTTTTAGTTAGGATGCTGTGTTACCGTTTAATGTTACATTCCTGACTAGTAAACTGTATCAGTGCTTGCTACCGTACAGTAATTAGCCTCTTATGAACCGGTCACTTTTAGTTCGTTAAAGTTAGACTTGCATCGAAGTGATCAGAGTTCAAATTAACAACCTTCGTCTTATTGGTTTCCTCTGTTTATGACTTTTGCAAACCACAAAGCACAGCTTTTTTTATCTCCTTTTGTTACGACTTCATAGTTAGTTTTGTACTCATCAATCCTACCAGTCGTATTGTCTGCGTTTTTAGCCTAGATCTCGCACCACGATTTCCTTCGGGTTGTTGTGTTTTGGAATTGTGTCACAGTAACCATGGAGGTTTTTGGGGAAGTGGTTACTTCCACCCTGAAGGACAATCCTTACTTTACCGCTGGCGCAGGTCTTTTCGGTGTCGGGATTGGTATGGCTGTCCTTCGGCGCATCGGACAGCTCTCTAACATTCTTATTCGTCGTCAGTTCACACAAACTTTGGAAGTGGCCAGCAATGACAAGGCCTATCCTTGGGTGCTTCATTGGATCACCGCCAGAGCTTCCAACACTGGTCAGCTTGGTAGTCTTGGACGTAAATTCAGCCGCGGAGGCCCAAGTCAGCATCTTAGTGTGGAAACCAATGTTGTCCGTACGGAGGGTGGTCGAATCCGAGCGGCTTTTGATTTCGTGCCTAGCACCGGCATGCACTACATGTTCCATAAAAATCGTATCATCCGCATTGAACGTGTTCGTGCGCAACAAACAATGCAGGGCGCAAACGTCGCACCATTTGAAAGTGTGACCCTGACCACATTCGGTCGGAATACGCAGTTGTTCGTCGACTTGTTAGAGGAGGCCCGGGAGACCGCGATCGCTCGTGAAAAGGGTTGGACGATAATATACAAAGTAAGCTATGCAATGTTGAATCGCCATTCTATTCACTTGTTCATACTTGTTCAAAGCTACAGACTAGTTAATCCGAATGAATGTTTGTTTTTAAAGTTAGACTTTAGGTTTAAAAATCCCTGACGTCTATGTAACAGACTGTTTCGCCATTCACAACTATAAGACTACTCAATATTTTATAGATAGTTTTGCTACCGTTTTTCGCTAAATGTTTGTTTCTGTTTACCCGTTGTATGTCGGAAGAATGAAAATTTACTTCGTTATGTCTAACCCGGTACCGTAAAAACTTGCAACAAAGTTTTAAGACCTGTGGTCTACTAGAATAGAACGTACAGTTCAATTCTGATTCGGAGTATCGATCCATCCTTATTACTTTTCCCACAAATTCTCACCTGGTTCATTGAAGAATGTAGCTTCAGCCTAACTGAGAAGTCCTTATCACTGAGTTATCGATTGGATTGATCAGAGCAATTTGGTTTGTTTTCCTTTCGAAATGGTTGCACAAGCTGAACACTGTTCACACAATATTGTGGTTGAATGTCTGGATGGGATTTTTCCGCTGTGGCTATTGTGTGGCCGGTTTTAGATCTGTTTTATGAGCTAGCCACTCTAATACTTGTATTCTGAAATAAAAGAACTGCAATATGGGACGTATTTTTTGGTAAACTATTATGTTCGTTTACGTATGTAGCATCTAATACGTTGACACGCAAACTTTCAGTTTGTTCATAATCTATAGTGGTCAATTCACCTTATCGTCTTTCGAGCTGTGCTCCCAAGCCATCACCGATCATCTGACAATGGTCTTCATGTCACAGCATGTCATCTTTTTTAGTCTGTTACAATATCACTTCCGATTATCAAAGCCATTCAGACTAAATCGCTTCTCGTTACGAAAGTACGCATTCCAGCTACCCTGTCTATATCCTTCAAATGGCGCTGAATCTATCCATAATTGACTGAAATCAACCTGTTCTGTTCTCCAGAACTCAAATGGGACTGGTTTTATAATTATATACAGACAATCAGCGTAGACGTCGGTTTCAAATCCGGAGAATTTCTTGTCGCATTCGACGCTGATTGATGGACCTTGTGTCTGTTTATTGTTTACTTACGAAAAGAAATCCATCTGAAAAAAGACTAACAGTATTCTCTGAATTCTGTGGTCGTTTAGCGATACCATACGTAATTGGATGTACTCTAACAGAAGCCAAAACTGTGTTCCCAGTATCATCTAAATAGTGAATTTTGGGACATAGCGGGATTAACAGTATTCCTCTTCATTATCCGTTCTCCTTTGAGACCATGACAACTACTCACCCACCTCTATCGATCTATACTGGCGATGCTCACATCCCGACCCTTGTTGGATTCCGGATTGACTTGCGTTCGTGTGATGTGATGGCGTTTTATTGCATAGTTGAGACGTACGTCGTGGGAGTACACACTTCAATGGCAAAGAAGTAATTACTTCTGGAGAGGTTTAACAATATTGATGCGTTATTCTTCACCAGCTCATCAGGACTAAACTGATTTCATGTGCCGTGAACTGACCAGACTCAACTAGATACTCGGAAATTCGACACTTTACGACGTTGAATCGAAAAATTTATTTACAAAATACTCAGCAGTCGTATTATTTCAACTCGCGATATTCTTACTGCTGTAAGCTGTCGTGTTTGCTTCCTTTTGGTGCGCACTCCCTCGCGATGGTGTGGACGATCGACCATATTGTACGATTATATTCTGCCCTAGGTTCTGTAACAGGAAGCGCCACTCTTCTACTAGACGAAATGAAAGTCTCATCAAATAATGTTAACCGAATTATGGGATTTTATGTGAACTGCAAACAGTGCTTGATTTTGATACTGCTATCCTTTTTCCATTCTGAATCTCACTGTTGTATCGCAACTTCTGCGACGGCGAAAATTTGTTCCATCATAACCTAATTTAGTTCACTTCTAGGCCACATGCACTTCTTGCCCCCTCTAATTTATGTAAACGGGATCTCCTACTGTTCGCCAATTCTCTCGTAGACAGATGCATGGTGACGTTACGTTTTCCTAATTCTGAGTAATGGGCAGACTATGATTCTACGTAAGTAGCCACAGAGTACAAAAACATGGTCTAGTTGTTTACTAACTTCACACTCGGCTGTGAAACTGTTCGTGATTGTGTTATGTGGAAGCATGAAACACTCGAGGAAGTGTTCTTATTCGCTCTGGATATAATAATATTTTGACACACTTAGCTACATGTCCCACCTTCCAGCAACCTCTCGTTGTTGCTACATATTTCATCCGTCAACGAAAATCACTAGCAGTTTCATCTTGCAAAACAATTTACTATAGGTTGTGTGTTTCTTCTTTATCCTTGCTACTGTGTTTGGTAACATAAGCTTTTCCACACCATTCACTTTGCTAATTCTAGACATTCACCTTACCAGTTTCCCTTATTTCGTCTCTTTTGAAAAAAGAATCTAAACAAACTTCCTTTTTACGCGTCCCATTTGTATCACTAAGTTTGCATAGACTTAGATGATCTAAGGATGCCAGTTAGCCGTCTTCCATACCGATGACCGTTTGCTGATAACGCACCCGATTGGTGTATAGTGCAAAGCAGACAGGTGATGACTCGGCTTTGAGAAATGAGATAATTCATCAAGGGGTTAGTTACTGTTGGCCAGGTTCACTTCCAGGTTTACGGTCCTCGCAAGCGAAAGAATAGGTGGCTGGCGACTTTAGGTGAGATAGTGGCTATTCGGGCTCAGTAGCTTGAATGTTGTCGTTGTTTGATCGAGTTGTGTGTGGAGTAAGTGCACTGAATGACGCGGAGTAGTAAAAACTAATGACGCGTTACTTTCACTTATAGCTCGGTTGATTGTTGGCAAAGTGTAGGCACCCTGATGATGAATGTTCGAATTTAGACATACTTTTTATTAGTTAGTTCCCTTTCGTTTTATTTCTTGTCTTTGACTTGCTCCTTTCACCATAATTGTGTGATACTTGCGCACCAGCACAAGTGATGAACGTTTAATAAACGGTAATCCCATCGCAGCGCTGACTGTTCTTTAAATCTCAGTTCGCTTGCGCTTCAACATACATATCCTGGGCACTTGCCTATCTTCTGTTTTCCGAGCAATGGATCAATGGCTAACCTTCTGATAGTTTTAGTACACAGAAAATTAATCTGCTTAGTCTCCCATATAGAACAGAGGAAAAGTGTGATGAGTCCAGAGAACCATCGTTTATCGCTCTTTTTAAAAAGTGCTGCAGAAAGATCCGAATTTGGGAGCCTGTTACCCCCTCAATATGCTTTACTTTAGAGTTTCGGACAGAAAATCCTCCGGAATATCATAAATAACCAAACAGTCTCCACCATCCACAACTGGGTTGCCTCAAACCACTTGAACTATCCCTCGAAGTGCTTGGCCCGTCTGTCACTGCTATTTCCCACATAGTCTCACTACTGCCTCCCTGACGGCCAGTGTAACCACCAACCAGGGAAACCAATACAAGGCTATTCCCCGATGAGAATGCTTTCTCTTTGGCCTATTCGGAAACGTAAACCTCATAGTCTTTAAAGTAGACTTTTGTCCAGTGCTGTTCGATAGGCGTTTGGTGTATCCTCATTATTCAGTTTCCAACTGAGTATTTTATGTATGTGAACAGATAATCTCTGAACAAACAATAAAACAAAACAGGCACGACAATAGCATGACCGGGGCCAAGGCAGTTACTCCCAAATGAATGCCAATTTTTAATGGGGTGTTGTCACCGATAGCTGACAGCGGTACGATCAATTTGCGTCCACAGCTGAGTTGTACCAGATGGCCTCCACGTGATGCATCGCCGTTGTGCGTGCTTTGTTATTGGTGACGATGACGATTATGGTGATGTAACTGTGATTGCAAAAAGTATGTGTATCCTGTGTACTTTGGCCGTTCAGCTCATTAGAATGATCTTGATCACGTGCTAATCGATTGTCATATCAGCGCGCAGCAAATCGTCACTCACCTATTAATAGTCCTATGCAATCAGTCGAAGCATCCTTCAGTTTGTTTATCGAATCGCGTGACATATGGTCGATCAGATCAGAAACCTTTTCGACGATCTCGGTTTGTACGGTATGGAATTCTCTCACGTGTAGTGGAACCAAGAAATGAGTCGACAGTGTTATCAAACAATCTACAGTAACTGTTTACAACAAATTCCACCACACTACGTCCGCTATAAGTTAGAAGAACGCTCCTATTGAATAAAAGAGTAATTCCATGGAATTCAGTTCATCCAGCGTGCTAAAATCGACTGTCGCCATAGTTAACTCCCGGTAACAACGACCACGTGCAAGCAGAAGCCGAGGCGCGCGAGGACGAAGTGTGTATTTATTCAAACAACAGATAAGTGGTTTATATGTACAATGAACATAACAGTTATGAAGAAGAGTATGTAACAAGAGAGCAAACACTTGACAGACTTTACATAACTCCCCCCCTCTAGGGCGTCAAGGAAGAGAAAACACTCGATTATTAAGGAAACAGACAGCGAGTTAATAATGATAGTCTTTATAGATGATCGGCCATCTAACAGTTCGTCCAGAACGAGTGTATGATGTGGCAGGCTTGGGTTGGGAAGTAGGAACAAGGGTACGGTCACCGATGTCAAAAATGGGTTGGATGGACTGAGAAAGGTTTTGTGAGCCGGTAGTCGGATCTAGGGTACGCTGGCTGGAATCGCCTGCATGTGTAGTGTCCGAATGACGAGGCGGCGAGGTTTCATCGCGATCGACGTAAGCAACCTTTAATCTGTCAATACTCACCGAGTGACGTGTTCCGTTTTTTGTTAATGACAAAATATTTGTCTTTGCGGTCAAGCACTCTGAAAGGACCATCATACGGCGGTTGCAGAGGTGACTTAGGTGATCCATCGCGAATGAAAACGAAAGGGCAAGTACGCAGATCACGATGGATTTGTTCTTGGCGCGACGTTTTCCGTGGGGGCGAAGGTTGAACATGCCGCATATGATTCTTTAGACGCGTGACGTAAGTCGCATCAGGACTCAAAGATTCTAGGAAATTAGAAAGAAATTCTCTAGGAATACGTAATGTACAACCATACACGAGCTTTGCCGAAGTGCATCCAACGTTCTCGGGGTAGTGATGGTGTGACGGTGAACCTTACTACGTTGACATTCCAAGCACTGTTTGGCCCACTTACGAACATCCTTACGAATGCCTGACCAAATGTAACGCTTGGTAACTAGCTTCGTTGACGCAAGTATGCTTGAATGTGATAGGGAGTGGAGGCGGCTAAAAATATCAAACCGGTGTGCGAAAGGGACGAAAGGTCGAGAGTTACCGGTAGACATGTCGCACGTAATTGAGTATTCTGACTAGGTTAAGGGAATATCACGTAGTTTTAGAGAGGGATTGGTACGAAGTTGACGAAGTTCTGGGTCATTAACCTGGAATTTCGCGAGGGAGAGAAGGTCAATGCCACTTATGGATAATTGGCTGAAATCTGGGCGAGACAAGGCGTCGGCGACGAAATTGTTGAAACCGTCTATAAAACGGATGTCGGTAGTGAATTGGGGGATAATATCAAAATGTCTTGTTTCGCTAGGGGAGTACTGATCTGAAGGGGAACGGAAGGCAAACACAAGTGGTTTGTGGTCAGTACGACAGTGAAATTACGATACTCCAGAAGATGTCGAAAGTGCTTACTGGCAAGATAAATGGCCAGTAACTCTCGATCAAAGGTACTGTGACGCGTTTGCGCTGGTTGGGGTTTTCGAGAGAAGAAGGACAAAGGCTGGATTTTACCATTCACGTTTTGCTATAAAACAGCGCCAACGGCCGACTGAGATGCGTCAGTCTTCAAGATTAGCGACCAGCGTTTATCTGCCCTCAAATGCGTTAATATGGTAGCTTGGGACTAGGCTTCTTTGGCTGCAACAAATGCAGTGTTAGCCTCAGGTGACAAAACGAAGTGCTTAGGATTAGCTTTTAATATGTCCGTGAGGGGTTTTAACAATTCCGAACACCGTGGAATGAAGCGACAATAATAGTTCACGATACCTAGAAAGCGTCGAAGACTGTTCGGGGACTGTGGCTGTGGGTAGTCTTTAACAGCACTGATTTTCTTTTGCAGAGGTCGGATACCGTCACTGTCGATTCGATGTCCAAGAAAATCGATGGAGGTAACTCCGAAGATGTATTTCATGGGGTTTAGTGTCACACCGTACTGGGTAAAACGTTCGAACAGCTTTCGAAGGTGTGACTCGTGCTGTCGAGTATCTTCGCTCGCGACCAAGACGTCGTCAGTATAAACGTACACGAAGTCGAAACCACGAAGCACGGTCCATAAACCTTTGGAAAGTCTGTGTGGCGTTCCGTAGGCCAAATGGCATGCGGATGAATTCATAGAGTCCAAAGGGCGTAGTAATTGTGGTCTTCGGGATATCCTCCGGGGCCACGAGGATTCGATGGTAAGCTCGAACTAAATCTATCTTGGAGAAGATAGCCTTCCCGTTCGACTCAATTGATAAATCGTTGATGTGAGGGATAGAGTATCGATCTGGAACAGTGACGTTATTAAGTGCACAGTAATCACCGCAGGGGCGCCAGTCACCTGTCATTTTTTTCGGAACCATATGAAGAGATGAGGCTCATGGGCTGCTTGAAGGCTGGATAATGCCAAGTCGTAAGAGACATTCAAACTCTACTTTGGCCACTTTGAGTTCTTGAGGTAGCAAACGTCCGGGGCGTGCAACAGTAGGTGGGCCTTTGGTGACGATGTGGTGAAGACCACCATGTTTAGGCGGTGACGTTAGATTAGACGGACTGATAAGTTGTAGAAATTGTCGAAGGATGGCTGCAAAACCGTTATCTGGCAAGACCGACCACGGTCCAATCGAATTGATTGATGTGGCCTTGCCTTGTACGCACAAGGTGGTCGTGCTATCGATCAGTTTCCTACTACCGACGTCTACTATAAGACCAAAGGATGATAAGAAATCAACGCCGATGATCGGGTGTTGTACATCTGCTACTGTAAATCTCTAGGGAAACTGACGCCTAAGGCCAAGATCCCGAGTGAGTAGCTTCTTACCGTATGTTGGAATCATTGGACAATTGGCAGGCTGTAGTGTGTACGATACCGTTGAAGATTGCATTTGTCACCTTTCGGTGAAATAACGCTAACCTCTGTGCCTGTATCAATGAGAAAATTCAGCGCAGTTGAACAGTAGAACACATAAAATAGGTGACAGTTTGAGGACCCATGGACATCCGTCGTCATTGCTGTCCGGCCTCGGCGTTTCCCGAATGGGAATTATCCTAAACAAAACTGCATGACCTGGTACAACGGATCGCTCTAGAACCAAGTCGACGATGATAATAACACACGTTCCGACCAACTCATCGTCTGCGTGAACGGCTTCGGGATTGGCAGCGGTAGGGAGGGCCTTTCGACTGTGTTGTCAGTTTAGTGATTGCAGAGAGCTGTACGGTCATGTCGGAAAACTACTGCTTCAGTGCGTCCAGTTCCGTTTGCTAGCTATGGCTCGACGACACCTCTGGCAAGTGTACATGGGACATCGTGTGGCCTTAATAACTATCGCATACCTGGTCAGCCAGCTCTCCGAGTTTTTAAAGTGGTGTGTCCTTATCGAGTATGGACAATATTTTTCGAACATCGTCCGGCAGATTTTTGTGTCACAACTCACGCAGAATTGGTTCGTTCACCGTATGTTTGCTTTGAAGTTGTGTCATGTGACGGAGTTCTGTCACTTAACCCTACTCCTGCCAGAAACTTTCCCAGGTTCTGCTCATCAGTTGCTGCAGTTCGTCCAATGATCGTGGCCTTTAAAGTGTCATACGGGCTAACACTAGGTCGAGTGTAGATGAGGTCAGCGACTTCAATAGCGACCTGTTCTGGGAGGTTAGCGACTGTAGAATTATACGTGGACTTTTGCGAGCGTATCCGTCTAGAGTTAAAGATGGCTTCGACTTGAGAAAACTAAAGCCTAGGATCACGACTACCGAACTCGAGAAGTTTGACCTAAACTGCATTTTCCACGGCAGTAGGATCTGATTCAAAATCAGTCATGTTCAGGGAAAACAAAGTCACTCACAAAGGAAAGGAACCGAGTAAATAACGGAAAAGAAGTATCCTTTCGGGGAGTGTGCATAGAAGAAAAACTTTAAGCGAACGATGAAAAAGAAATCAACAAGAGTTCACCAGTTATGTAATGGGACCCAGAAATGAATCGATTATGTTACCAAACAATCTACAGTAACTGTCTACGACAAATTCCACCACACTACGTCCGCTATAAGTTAGAGGAACGCTCCTCTTGAATAAAAGAGCAATTCCAGTGAATTCAATTCCTCCAGCTCGCTACAATCGACTGTTGCTACAGTTAACTCCCGGTAACAACGACCACTTGTAAGCAGAAGCCGAGGCGCGCGAGGACGAAGTGTGTATTTATTCAAACAACAGACAAGTGGTTTATATGTACAATGAACATAACAGATATGAAGAATAGTATATAACAAGAGAGCAAAAAGTTAACAGACTCTACACACGATTTGAAATTTGGTGCCCCACTGAGAAGAATGTTTCAGCAGGACCAAACCACCAAAGCTGGTCATCAATATTGAGTGGTTGGAACGATGTGACCAACCTATCGCTGGCTGCTTCGCCTTCATATGTATAGTGATGATAATCAGAAAATGACCCGCATAAACTTTCGAAAAACTGTCCCAAAATGATGTTCACAGTTCACTCAATTTGTGGTGGGCTACACCACAAATAAATATTACCACGACGAATACAGGGAACGAATGTACCAGAATGGATGTATGTATTTCCGAAAAACCATGCGTAAGCAGCGGGATGTGGTCGATATTACTAAAAAAAGTGCAAATCGATAGTTTGCTGTTTACCACATAGCGTGAGTGATCACGACCATTTTGATGCAGTTAACTATCAAAGTGAACAATGAATATTTGAATCTCGTATACGCACGTCTTATAATCCATATTTGTATGTTTCCTTATATGTACTTTAGGGTCAAGTAAAATTTCCTTTAAATTCATGCACCAATTAGGAAACATGAATAAATAATGTGGGTGATCTGTTGCAGGACTTACTGTCAGTGTTCAGTCTGACCGGTTCAGTCAACCCATCATGTACTCATCACACAGGCAACCACACCCTCTATCACCTACCCAATTCATGTTCAACATAGGGGTAACTGTTCCAAGCGTTGGCTGATGTCCACATATCGGCCGCCTGTTGTGGACACGCGTATAAACGAACACTGAGGAAATTGTTTGTGGCAAAAATTCACTACACTAGTTCCGACTGAAAACCAACGTGAATTTTTCAGAATCAGCGTGATTATTATGCAGGTTTGGTTTCCCGATGTGCCAAAATGGGTGATCTCGGAGTTAGGACGCATTTTCAGTGAGAACATGGGAACGAAAGGAAACGCGTATGAGGACGAAATATGATTATCAATTCAAACTAGTAGTGGTTGGTATACACTTACGGTGAACAAAATAGTCAAAAATGACGCATGATGGAAACATAAAAGCTGCGAATTCCATAGAACAACTTCCTTGAGCTGGACAAAGTGAAAATCCTCGATGGTGAGATGGGAAAATAAAGTATCAGTTCCTGCAATCTTTGAAAATCATTGTCCATTTGACAGTTCGGCCTGAGCTATTGAGAGTAAGGTCAACATAGGGTTTCAGGATAGACCAGAAAGACACCGGTTGCTCGTTGCATATGCTGTGAGCAAACTGAGTTGTCAGCGAAGTTAGTGGTCACGAATTAACTGGCAGGATCTTCATGAGACTTTAATCTGCCAGTGTCATAAAATCCATCATGGTCAACAGCAGAAATGTAGGGAAATATTTAACGGTTCAACAAGGTATAGAGTATGGTTGCTGCAACAGTGTTTTAGCGGCATCGACGCAGACAAAAGCAAAATCTCAGAAGCCCAGCTGAGTATTTCCGGTCTAGTTTGGTGTTTACGCTGACAGGTAGATGTCGGATGCGTCCCATGGGACTCTAATCATCACATAAAACTAGTAGCATCAGACCAGTTCACTAAGGAAACTTTGTCGTACCATGAACTGATCCTTCGATTGCACTACCGACGTCCCTCTCAATAAGAGACCGAACTCCCAGTAGCACATGTGTAAGTGATTGGCTTGATGTTGAGGATTTTTGTGCTCCCATCTAACGATGGAAGGGTTCAGATAGACCATTTTGTGGCATGATGTTATACCATGATTTGTTGTGATCGACCCCAAGTAGGCGACTTGCAGCCGTTAGAACACTGTAATAGGAGACCCAGTCGTCTATAAATGTCTGCGCTATGGTTTTTGTATTTGTATCAAGAACGGGAATTGCAACAGGTCATCTGATGGAGCGATCCTCACTAAGATTCACACGCTGAAATATGTCAGTGACCTGCTAAATACTGCAAAATTCTGATTGTTTCAGTGTTTGATTCTGATAACTTTTATACATTTATCGAAATGTTCTGCGAACTTGTTTTTTTGTCTAAAATTACACTAACCCTTTGAATCTCCTTAGACAGATTTTTATGCCAGAGTTCTCGAAGAATTGATCTGTTAACCGCTTCATACGATGAAGGTCTTGTGATAGCGTCTGATCCCTAGTTCTACTTTGAAGAGAAGCTTATGTGTAGTTCGTTCATTAAATGCCGTTGTGCGTTTAGTGCGACGTCTTTAATGTGGCGGATCAACACTGAGCCGAGTGCAACTGAGGTCCGCAATTTCGCTAGTGACGTGCTCTGTAATGTCTGCACCAGTGAGGCTATGCCTGGATTTCCTTGACCGACTAGGTCCAAACTCAACTGTAGCTTCACCTTGTGCGAACAGTAGTTTGAAATCGTGATCACTGCTCTCAGGAAGTTACACACAGCTGGTGTTTGCTGTGAGACATCTTGTCCAATGTTGCTCACGATTGAAAAAATGGACTGATAGAGTGAAAAATGAGAAAGTTTGCAATAAAATAACCGGAACGTAAACAGTGAAAAAATACGAACCCACCAGTTCACTGATGAGCAAACATGTGGCCATACACTGGAGAATAGTGACACGTGGAAAATGTTCGTGGCAAAAAGTCGCTATATTAACTCTGACTGAAAACTAACGTGAATTTTCCAGAATCAGCGTTATTATCGTGCAAGCGTGACTTTCTGTGTGCCAAAATGGATTATCTCCGAACGCTAGGAAGACGACGGACAAAAAGAGTATCGGAATGGTGTGTACGCGCTATGGTAGAAATTCCACCAAGGTGAATGACAACGTACTTTCACCCGATGTATGTAAATGCATGTCTGTCGTGCAAACGAGTGTGCGCGTTTGTGGTTTAATTTTTGACATGACCTGTACAGGAGTTTGCGCAATAAACAGATTCTTAGGCCAAGCGTCTTTTGTGGTCACAACACCAGAAAGTCTTGTATATTCCACAACCACACTGTATAAGATGCCGTACTGATAGAGGTTTACATTGTACTCTGGTAATACTTCCTCTTCTGTGGAATATTTGACACCAAAAATATTTTGGTTCACAGCACCAGCTGACTGCAGCATTGAGCTACGATATTAATGGGACGACATTTTGAAACTGGGTTCAAAAAACCACCTTTTAGACATGCGGATGCTTGATCTGGTCTCATAACAGAACAGACAGCCATAAAGCCTGAAGAAGACTCAGCAGTTCCATCCATATCGGTGGATAAAGACGTTTATAATACCTTTTCGAGTTCAGTCAGTAGCCTACCGTTAATCGTCAAGCTGATGGCATGTACAACAGCAAGGGATGCTTTATTGCCACAAGTTATTCAAAACCTCCAGTATAGCTGGCCGAATTATTCAGTAAATGTCAGGTTGAAACAATTTCTTCATTGTGATTGATAGATGTTTGGTGCTGGCATCTCGTGTTGTGACCTCAGCGGTCTTATAACAACATATGATAATTACACACATTACTGATGAGTAGTCGGAGATTTGGTTAATTTCCAGTTTAACTTCACCCACAGTCAACGACGTCACCTACAAAAACGTGGCTAGAGTTCTAGTCCTGGCAGTGGCGATTATATGCACTACTGACGAGTTCTAATGAGAGCGAAACTCGAGTCTAGTGCGTCTTTTCGAAAGGGGCCGACTGGAAAGTCTATGGGAATGCGACAGCTGCGATCAATTGTGGGTGATGTTCAATCTATATGAAAATCAAAATCCCCTACTACTCATCATTAATCAAAATTTGATTCGCACTTGCAAAAGCTGTGCAATGTTGACGAAAGTGTTCGTGAAACGCGAACTACGCTTATGGATTATGATGCTGACGAACCACGATCCCAGGTTCACCGTGACTTTGCTAACTCGGCAAATCGACCATTGGGTTTGTTAGCGGTCAGAACACACTCGAAGTCGTCAAAAATTTTCCCCATGTGAATAGCCACGGTATTCACAATTCTTTCACACCTTCTGACGACTATTCTCACAATTTTGTGTTGTGGAGATCGTCATGATCTACATTGTATCCCACTTCAGGTTTTTGGGATTTTAGAGTTTCTGTCACCAATAGCGTTCATCACTTATGCTCGCCCGTTTACCTCTCACAATCTGAGGACCAAGTGTAGAGATTCCGAGAAACGTTTGGGAGGACTTTAGAATCGTTGTAAGAATGAGGACACTAAAGGAAATGGTTTCCTGAGTTCAGTAATAGCATCGGAACAGTAGTCACTGACTAAAACATCTCTGGGTTGACGGTTGAAAATTCCACTTGATGCAAAACGACCAAAGATCTTTGCATCTAAAAGAAATAGACCGATCAGCGTACAGCAGGTATCATGATATAAACCTCTAAATATTGTCAACCTAGTGATGCGATCTATATGCGGAATATGCGTCAAACATGTGATGTTTGACTACCAGGTATCATTGTCGACCACGAGGATATTATCGCCTTCGACATTCGAGTTAGAACTGTCGTCTGGATATGGCAGATTGATCGATTAAATACACGCCAATAATTCCCTTTCTACAGCTCGTGAGGTGAGTTTTCAGCTTTTTACATGCTCGTCTTCAGCAAATGAGGACAATTATCTAAGTCTGCCGGTGTCACGAAATAATAATGATCATGAAACTCACAGAAAAGTTACAGAACTGTCACAGTCAGTATCAGTTGTGACAATAATCTATTGATACAGTTTTGCAATTAGTTCAAGAATAAGGTGGCTAGATTTGTGTGAAATTCGATCTGATTGAGGAATTACAGAAGATTTGTAGGAGTGGGTCCATGCGACTAAATGTTTGTTTCCAGATCTGGTGGATGATGTAGCGGTCCGAATAAAGAGGGTGGATTATGTCAGACAGGATTTTCGCCCAAAACCTTTCGTACATGTGACATAACGAGAACCAACAGAACCGACAAATTGTTTTCATTGAGTGTTATTGCAACAGAATAATTGTTTCATGAATCTGGCACGAAGTATAGTCCTCCGATCATAAACTGAGGGAAACAACTGTCGACCTTGATAAGTTGACTGACCAGGTGATGTGGAATAGCATGAGAATTTAGGCGCTGGACATGAACATGAACCTTCGGACTCTAATGAAAATATCAATAACACGAAATGATGATGGTATGGTGTTACTCAAAGTAAACCAGGAGACATTTAACAGGAAACAACCGATATTGACGTTGAATATCCACATGAAGGGAAGAGGGGGCATGAGAAAGTTCCCCACGTTGATTCTCTTTCATGGACAAAAACAGTATCTGAAGATGAATAAGGCAATGAGAAGACGTAAATCACGTGATGTTTTCCGAACTAACATTTTGTACATTCTGATCACACATGAACATGTAACTAATTTTAAGAGGTTAGACAGACAGACACAGAAATGAGGATCAAACATATGAAGATGCTGACTACCACGGCAGCCGCAATGTCAAAGCAAATTGTTTTTGAACACATGGGGATTATGGCGTCTGATAGTCAAAGCCTCAGCAGACTGGTGGATGCGTTTCCGGTGGCTTCGAAAAACCACAGAGAATGCGTCACAGACGTTTACTCTGTGTCCTGTTTGCATTATGTGTTTCGCTATTGATGACGCTAGGGGCCGTACTTCAGCCTCTATGCACGCGCCTGGCGTTTATAGTTGTGTTTTCAGTCGCTTGGGAACATGCTCCTTGATACGACAAACTAGCCATCGGTTTGTCCTCCCTATGTAGCTCATACTGCAACTACATAAATATTTGTATAAACAATGAGATGTCCATATAGATTGAACATCACCCACAATTGATCGCAGCTGTCGCATCCCCATAGACTTTCCAGTCGGCCCCTTTCGAAAAGAAGCACTAGACTCGAGTTTCGCTCTCATTAGAGCTCGTCAGTAGTGCATATCATCGGTAAACAAATACTGCTCAACAAGTCAATGATTTCTGTGATTTCAACTTGCAGAGAAATCGTAATCGA
>JTDE01000485.1:90764-108342 GCA_014338405.1 Paragonimus skrjabini miyazakii
TTGATTACTGATGAGTAGTGGCGATGATATGCACTACTGACGAGCTCTAATGAGAGCGAAACTCGAGTCTAGTGCTTCTTTTCGAAAGGGGCCGACTGGAAAGTCTATGGGGATGCGACAGCTGCGATCAATTGTGGGTGATGTTCAATCTATATGGACATCTCATTGTTTATACAAATATTTATGTAGTTGCAGTATCAGCTACATAGGGAGGACAAACCGATAGCTAGTTTGTCGTATCAAGGAGTAACTAATCAATTTCCAGAATGGTATATTTGTAGGTTCCGCCGATCAATGACTTGATGAGAACCCGGATTATCCGCAGCCCAATACATCTAAATGTGTTTAACTCACAACTTAGCTTCCTAATTGCTTTTTCGACACTGGTCCGTCAACAAAACTGACTGTAGCAACCGCTATGCGCGATTTACCTTGAATTTCCAAACTTTCTCACAGTTTATGGTATTAGGTATTTCACTAACCTGTCGTCACACCGTTCTAATGGCCTTCATCCAACATTAAGACTATGTATATAATGCGCTCCTAAACACTGAAGCTTGTGAGCGACACTCCAATTGGGGAGTGGTCACAGCCCAATGATATTGTTATCCGAATCATACAGGCCTGGTTAACAAGAGACACGTCACTGTGATCAATTTTTCACTAACCTCGTCTTCGCGCTAACCCCACTTCAGCACGGTACAACGGTCATACCATATGTTTCAACCGTCATAGTATGCCACAGGGGCACCCGTTTTTTTTCTGAAACCAACCCAAGAATGTCTTTTTTGGATGAGTCAGCGAACTAATTGCTCGTTAAACACCGAGCTAGCCTTTTGGTTAGAACGCTATAAAGGTCCCGAGGTACAACAGTTTCTGGAAGCAAACAGACAACAAACAAACAATTTTAATACCTTATAATGATAGCAAACAGGATGTTAATATCGTAGACAGTATGCTGAGGCCCTACGGTGTCTGCTGTGCCTCTGTTCGCTAACCTCAGGAGTTGCTTCTGTGAGGTCGCTGGATTGAAAATTGAAGGAAAAAGGTTGAGAATGTAAGCAACGGTTTCTGTAAGTCTAACGCACCAACCCACTGAAACGTTCTAATAGGAGTATAACTGTGCATCATGTACTATACCTATATGTTTATTCGATGAAGTCTATTTTTACACGTTTTATGTTGATATAAACTAGTCTTTTTTCCATACAAGGTCTTATGTAAATAGATTTGCTGATGAGTTTTTCACTAGATAATGTACATACGTAGATACTCATCCAAAACTAAAGTGTTTCGGTATACGTGCTCCGAACGATGCATGGTAGTAAGTTATAAAAATGCTTGTTTGTTCTCACATTTAATGTTGCCGCAATCTACCTACGGTTGTCAAATAGTCAGTAAGCTCACCCAGAGCATTTTTTTAAGAAACCAAGATATTTCAATCCAGTATCATCAGACCCTATCTGTCTTCTCTGCTAATGCTTATTTCGGGTCGATCTACAACCGTCATACTTTTTCAAATGCGGTATCAAAGGTTGTACAATTTTCTTGTGAACTTTTTCTATCTTTTTACCCAACTGTCAATCATTTTGTGCACACCATGTGCTAACAGTTTGCCAAATTGATTGCATACAGTCATTGTCGTCACTGAACATTGATAAAAGTGCATCGAATCACAGACGCTTTTATTTTGTCGAACATGGATTGCGTAGGCATAACAAAGTGCAACCGCGTGGGGATGTCACTTTATGCGTACGTGATGGATTTACCATACCAGTTTGAGTGAACGCTGAGACTAATCTGTGTGTTTGTTTGTTTGTGTGCGGAATCAGATAAAGGACTTTTTGGCCGTGTGCACGACTATTTTTGCGTATGGTTCTCCTTGTGGCAAAAGTTTACAATTATTTAGCGATTTCCCCCATCCAGGAGGTGGGTTTTTATGATAATGTTTTCAATAGCTTAACAGTTACGGATGAAAACTGGAGGCGTGTAGTTTGTCATCTGTGGCAAATGTCTCAACCGATAATCCGACGATGACGTCAGCATTGATCAACTAAGCTTCTTGAGTTGAACGAGATCAAGTTATGGGGATTATTTGGAAACCACTGTCACATTACAAATGACCAATGCTCTAGATGATTCTGTTCGTTTTGTTTGATACGTTATAAGTGTGCGGGCATGTTTATCACCACCACTTCAACGATCACACCTGCGCTCGTGTACACAATGCTTCTCTGTGGTTGGTCAATAAGTAAATCAGATTTTTCGAAATGCCCTTTAAAAGTTCACTTAGGTTTGGTAGTAGAACACGTCATTTTAGCGGTTATCCCCAAGTGATTAATTCATGGTTCTGTTTCAGCTTTTAACTTCGATATTATTTTTGTAACCTATACTTACACTGTGTGTTAACATACCAGTCAGTTTAGGTTTCCAAGGTCATTTGATACTACAGGATCTTGTTTTCCTAACTATTTTCTATTTCAGGCGCTAGGTCCCGACTGGCGACAGTTTGGCTATCCTCGACCCAGGAGGCCGTTAGACTCTGTCGTGTTGCGAGATGGTGTGGCGGAATCGATTGTTGCTGACGTTCAAGAATTTATTGGTAAGCTCAAATATGCTACTGAAAGATTACTGATAATTAACTTTATAGTTTATCATTACTTGTTAATGTCCCAATACGTCTTCTTGTTTCCGTTTTTCACCCTATATCTTATTTCTCTTCACCGGACCTACACTGTTGTGCAACATTGAACACAATTCACATTACGCTGAATGTTGTACGTGTTTTTTTATCAAACACATTATGTGATCATGTTGTTGTAAGTTTTTCTAAATCATCTAACTCTCTCATTGACTTTTTTCAACGTTCACCTCCATACATTGTGTTCCGCATTTGAATACTGACGATTCTGGACGCTACGGAGATAGCCAAATTAATCCTATCAACAACTACTTACTTCGAGTTTATCTGTGTGCTCTGGGGCTTAAAATCAATGACCAAAATATCCATTCATCTTAGGAAAAAATAGGAATTTTCTATGAATTTGTTAGAGTATGCTTTGAGCCAACTTGATGCAGTCTACTTGTAAGAGATTGTTAACTGATACTTAATGACAATTTGTCACTTCTAATAAAGAAGTTTTTTTTTGTTGAATGTTGACCGGTTGTAAAGGTACGCAAATGCAATAAATCCAACAGTAAAAATGATAGCTTTCAAAAAAAACACCACTTTATTGTTTCATGTACCCTAAACATTCTTTACCCAACAAAATTGAGTTTCTTTCTTCTTAAAGCACATCAATAATTCATATCCCCGTCTCAACCGGGATTTCAGTTCCAGTCCACACTTTCGTGAGACAACCGTGTTGACCACTGTTCCGCTGATTTCACAGTTGACACGGCTTAGATATTATAAGATAACACGCAGATACGTCCACTTGTGAGTAATTCACAAGCTGCACGGCCATCTTAGAAGAAGACAAGTAATTGTTTTGTTCATTTCATTCAATTGAGACTTCACATCAAGTTGAAATCTCAAAAATTATAATTTCGTGAAGAGTCTATTTTAATACGATAGTCGCGACTAATTATCAGTGTGTACGAACCATCTCTACCCACAGCTTTTGTCTGTTGATTGATTGCATACAAATGTACGGATCGTATGTAGGCATGCACCAGGATTAAAAATTGTAATGAGCTAACGATGAAGACAGATTGCTAGGGCATCCCTAAATCATTTTTAACGTTTGGTCCCGTTCAAAGAATTCGCAATTACCTGCTACGCGATGGGCACAGGGCTTCCAACTGATTCGTTAATTGTGCAGTGCGTTTATTTGCAAAATCACAGTGACTATGGGTGCTCCAACGTGGAGGATGTTACAGTTTTTTTAGCGTAATGTACACAATATTGTGTTAACTTAGACAACACCTTTTTAAAAATAGTCTTCTTGAATCACAAGGCGCTTTTCGTATTGTTCGCGCGATTGTTCAACCTGCTTCAGCTAAATGTTCTTGTTCACTTTGTTCGACTAGCCTTTCAAACTTGACTTGAATTTCTCATAGGAGTAAAACTATTTGCCTTTTAAGAGGTATTTCATATTTCAAAATGGCCAAAAGTGACAGTGGGTTAGATCCAGGCAATTTCCTGGAATCTACATCCACTAATGTCAGCCTTTGACACTTAAGCCATGTGGGTTGGAACATTGTCATGATGACTCAATACATCACTATCCAACCCTTCACTGCGTCTTTCCTCATTGATTCGCGCAATCTACGAACCAAGTCAGTACAGTAGGTATCTGTGACATAACGGTGTTTTTAGTTAATGACATTCGTTTCTGGATTAGTTTTTCATAATGGCCTAAACCAAAGGATACTTGCGCATAACCATCATCATAAATGGCTTGTGCTGAACCGCTTGCGGTTCCACTCACTCACATACCTGATGCGTTTGACCCAGTCGTACCGGGTTACAGTTTGAACTCTAAGTAACGGCGTGTAAAACAGAGTAGTATCTTGTTTACAATCTAATTCCGAACGTTGCTCAACCGAATGTCAACATATGACCATTTGCTACTTGCCATGTACAACCACTGCATGCAAACGCCTTCTCCTAACGGTCTTCAATCTCTGGTGGTATGAATTTTGCTCGGAATACTGTTGATTGTTGTGGTTCCTCTACTGAAACCCAAAGCCTAATTTGTCTTCTTCATGATGTAGTCATCTCTGTGAACTCACCGTGTCACATACGACCTACTGCTGCTGTTTTTCTTCAATTTTATGAGCTTTTCTAACTGCCACCTTTTAATGTGCGTGCAACGATACATGCTGGAAGACCAATGTATATGTATCGTACTTTAGCGATTCTTGCCATTGGTGCACGCTCTCTCTTGGAGGTGCGTCTTTATCACTCTAGCTAGGTTGCCTGACTAATGTGTCCGTCTGCTTATGGTTTGAGGTTTCATCTGTGCCTCTTCGATAACCCTAAAACATCTGGACAAACGACCGTCGCTCATGTCTTTCGGTTGAACTGGATCCCAGGTGATCATTGGTTTTGCACAATGAGACTGAAGTTTCATCAATAATAAGCAAACCATGCGTCCTGGTGGTTATTATCTGCATACGCTTCACTAGCTTGTAATCTGGAAACAACTAATGGTCGATTCTTCTAACATCTGCGTGAACTTCGTCTCTCACCTAGAAGTGATGAGGATTCCAACAAGAAAGCTAACTAGCAGAGTTGATCACCGGTTACCAGATGAAGTTTTCTTTTGGGAGTCAGTTTGGATTCGACGGTTTAGAGTTGGACTCTTGAATATTTACTCCAATCATCGTCTGTTCTCGTTCCTCGTAAGTTTTCGTCAATCGAAGCGTCGGTTTGTCAACTGGCACCGTCCTTCTTTTTCACACGCTTGGGTTCAAACTCAACACATTAGCATTAACCACAGGCGTCGAGGTTACTTGCAAAATTTCTGTTTATTTTGATGACCTGCTTCGATTCTGGCTGCAAACCTGTTTGTGTTGAAATGTTTATGCGTTTCATTGTTGCCTTTAACGGCTAAACACAAATTAGCTGATCCGACACTACCAGCCAATTGCCGAACCGAGGTTGCCAGTGGGCTTGCCTAAGCACCATCGGCACGCTCACGAGCCGCATTTCATTTAGCTAGGTCTATTACCTCTGGATTGATTCATCAGTCTGTGAACCAACAGGTTTCTGTGCGTTTTCTGTACATCATTGGCAAACGTTGGTCATTAACGGCTGATAGCGAGTACCATGAAAGACTGCCTTGTTAAAGATACTTGGCGATCGCTACATCTGATGGCTAGAACGTGCGATTGAAGTGGAATTTCCTGCCACTTTCAGAAACCCCTTGAAACTATTCTGTCCTATCCGGGCATTGATACTAAAGGGCTCCGTATTAGGGAAGTAATTTACGAGACAAATGGTGCACCATTATTTAACCTCAAGGGCGTCTGGAACACCGGGAGAAGCGCTTCTACTTGCTCTTTGCACCAGTTACTCTGATTAGTCTGTGGTCTGTGCCCATAGGCACCTCCATAAAATCGAAGATCCAAGTTATTGTGTACCTTAAGACACGCAGCTCAAACAACCTTCCTCTGGCCCTTGCTAAAAATGATGATGATACCTTTGTTGGAGAATTTTCCATTCTGTTCTCCGTTACCAACATCGATCTGCGACGAGAAGCGTTCTAGAAGCAACCATTGAAACGATATGCTACATTATACCCCTGGGTAGTGGTGCAGTTTTTTTGACTGTACAAGATAATACGCCGGCGGCCAGCGTCACCGGTTGCGCAGTTGATGCGCCCTTTGTTTGAGGATACCTTTTTATAGCCCCCACCCCTTTGTATTCGGAATATAGCAGTGCTGCAACCGTAAATATATTTTTGCTTTATACTCATAAGGTCTTACCTCACTGCCCAAACACTCCTACTCAAAATATAGTGGATTCTGTAATTATTCCATCTTTTTGGAAGGCCCGTGCAACATGTGCACTAATCACCGATGAATTGGTGTGATTTCGGATGTGTCTAAGCTGTCGATATCTGACCTGCTACGTAGCTTATCCAAAAATCGTAAAGAGCACACTGGTTTTCACGCTGGTAGTCAGCACATTGATCAACTTTTCGCTCTCCGTCAACTCCACGTTTACCAACACTAAACAGTGTTTGTGGTTCTTGACACCACCACAATTTTAGATTCTGCGTACAACTGTTCCCTCATTTTGCTTGTTGAGGAATGCGATACTTGACAAATATGCACCTTTTTTGGTGACATTTTGTAATCAAACTGCAGGTAAATTTAGGAATTATAACAGACCGTTGATGCTTTTCTCCAACGGAGTGTGACACAACTGTTCTTTTATTCCTCAGCCTTGCGGCCGACCTTGTCGTGCGCAAAATTCCGAATAGTCTTACTAGTGATAACATGGAACATCACCCTGAGAACAGAACACTAGACTTGGATTGTCCCCCATGGTATCGTCTTGTTTGATGATAATGCTCATACCATCGGAGTCATGTCAGACAGTTTGAAGATTAGAATATCGTGAGATAACGTGTGCATAGCCCCGTCTGAGCACAAAGTTTTTTCAACCACTGGCAAAAGCCTGTGTATGTATTCACCTTGGCTAATGACAGCCTGGATTACGTTGAAAGTTTTGCTTACAACAGGACTTATATCACAACATACGATAATGTTGAAGAGAAGATTATGGACACGCTCGGCACGTCTGACACTGGTGTGTATCATCCACTTCTCATTAAAGGGTAGAGTGTACGACGCGGTTGTGAGCAGGATATATTTCACATATTTGTCGCCTCATGCAGTCTTTTTTATGTCTAAAATATACTGCTTTGCGGTTGTGAAAAGTAACTGCTCCGTGTCGACTATGTTCGTAACATACCTGTTTACGGTAATCACCGCCTGCATCACCTTGTCTTATTTGGTGATAGCACCACGTGTGCACTGATGAGATGCAGTCACGTCCGTGGAATCAGGTCTCTGTCCCTTACTCGAAGTAATTTCGTTTAATCTTTATGATGACTCCGATACCTCACACGTGTCTACTTGGCGTCCATCATATCGCGCCTTGTTTGCGTTTCCTGTATGTGACTGAAAAAATGGTACAGTGGGTACTCCGCGAGTTGGAATGGGGATAGAAGGAACTGACGTCCAGTTTGGCCTCTGTTGATTCTTCTTGTCTTCCCGGCTGTCATCTAAAAGAATGTTGTTGACTAGAAACCCTAAAAGATATCGCTGCAGACCGTAGTCAATCATACGACTATTGTCTGTTGTCATAGTCGCTTTTATTATTCAAACTGTTTCCCGAAAATTAACGACAAATGTTCTAATAAAAACTTCAACAAATTTCCCAACCATGAATAATCATAACACAACCAATTGAATGTATTATAGAAGTGTTACATAAGCTTTTTTTGTTTTCGCCATACTTTCTGCTCCACGTTTCTCTCTTGTTCTTGACCACTTAGTTCTTTTGTCACTTTTACTTATTTGACAGTGTCCAGTTTGCACTCGATCTATTATCAGACATGTATAATAATAATAATAATAATAATAATAATAATAATAATAATAATAATAATAATGGAAGACAACGGTGACAAACAGTGGATTTCGATCATTCTTCATCAGGACAATATAAGTATCTATATTCAGCAAAACGAAAACAGTTTTCATGAAACTAGAGGTAATGAAACCAAATATCATTGTTTCGCACCCTTTCGTACTACATTCTAAACAACCGGGGTGAATCATTTTCGGATACGATATAACTTCTAAACTGTAAACAGATTGAAATGGCTTTATTCTTCATCATGATAACCGGGTCACGTGACCCATAAGCGATCGTGTTCCGGGCTATAGAGTAGTTAGGGTAGCCGTTTTCTCTTAACACTTCATTCCAAGCAGTACGGAGCTCTTAAAATATGTGTACTGCCAAGTCCACGTTGCCGTGAAGTGAATCGAGCGCTGTAAAGTTCCACCAAGTCTTTTCAGGTTTACATTCAGAACGTGGAACGTTCCGTAAGTTAAGATGATAGATCGAATGATCATACAACATCGGCTAGATCCTGATCCGAGCTCCATGGAGTAAAATTATCATCAACGTATCGCCCGTATAGACACATTGTAAATGGCCTGGTTTATTTATTGATTTTCCCGTCTGCTCACGGAAGTATCTGTCAGTAGTGAACCTAACCAGGATCCTATCGCAACTCCGTCAGTTTAACGATACAGCTCGCCGTTAAATCTCAGTTGCACACTTAGTATACAATTGTTTAGGCATCAGTGTAGGTATGCTCAACTGGATATTCGACTGCTCGACGTATCTTCAAATGAAATGGATAGCCTGTAACACCGTGGAGGTCGAATAACTTGACGTTTGTCCAAACAAACCAAAGAATACCATCCTCCTCGGTTCGGAACCTGTTTGACCAAAACTATCAACAGTTCAATAGTTGCACATCTTGCCGATGCGAACCATCACGTTGACACCAAGCAAGCCTTTCGCGTAGGTCACACATTTCCGGCAAACTGCCCCAAACTGGTCAAGCAACAAATGCTAGTCCCCGCGGGATCGACTGCTGTTCGATTACGGAAGTTGGTACAATTCTTGTAGTTATCGTGGTCAATGGTCAGTTCACAGCCAAGCTTCCACTACGATCTCTGGATATGGAACTCTAAATCACACATCACCTTAACCGGTGATTTGTCGTTTGAGTGGCTTAACTAAGTTACCTGGATATAGTTTGTTAGCACACCTCATGAAGTTGGATCAATATGTTCAATAGCTTCCCAGGTCTCTGTCACGATCGCTTGAAAACTATAGTATACAGTCCATGACATCATTCCATTGTCAAACTAGAGAAGTACGTAGTTGTGACCTCTTATGACATCCTCAGGTCTGAGACGCTTATTTCAATATGATATACGATACTAATAAATGCATTAAACATGGTGAAGGAAATGTTAGTGTTTGCTGTCATGCTCAACTTTATTTCATGAAGAAGGTACAACATCCCTTGAGTGAGCTATACAACTTGGGTTTCCATATTACAACTTGATTTCAATAGGGCCATTCTTGTTCTGTCGATCACTTTGGGTTTTAAACTTACAGTTAGTTTTTGTCATTTCGTCTGACGCCTAACCCTTATCCAACGCCCATTTAGAAATAGTTGCAAAATTTAGTTCAATTTGATGTAATAATTAAACTTTATTTATCATTTGGAGAATATCCGCATTACATAATTACAAGAAGAAGTACTAATCGTGGTGATATTTTAGAAAACTCAGAAAGTCAACATTCCAGTATTCTTACTTTGAGTAAAAACAATCGAGCCACAAGAAAAATTAAGATGGTGTTTGCAAAACAGTAGCATGTTCAAAAATTTCGTTGTTTTTGCATTCAAGTTTACTTTGTGAATAGCTAAATCCTACAATGATAACCTTCAAGTCACTGAGTTTGATTATCCAGCTTATCTTTCAGCCTGATGTTAAGTGGTTGTAATATTTGGAGTAGGCCGAGAAATAACACCTGAAGACCTCGGAGTGATTATAGTAAGTAAGCAGGTAATCTTCATGCTACAAGAGTATGAATTTATAGAATTGCATTAGTACTGTTTAAATCAAAATGTGCCGTTTGTTATCGACAATAGCTCATTTAATGGAGCAAGCCGTAATATTGAACAAAGAACCTGACGGAAAGAGTAAGCTTGAACAGTGCGATTGCCTTACCAATCATGACGTTAAGTTTTGAAATGTCGTCGCATCGGTCTGTAGTTAAATTGCTTTTTGTATCAGTACTTGGATAGACAGTGAATCAGATAGGTTTTCAATACAGTGGACCAGGGCACGACCTTCATTCCTTAACTTACCGGTCGCTGGGTTTTTCCATTTACCAAGTCGTGGATTGCTCATGTTGTATTTTACGCCAGCGAACTGTGGATTCAGGGGAACGTGCAGATACCATAGCCAACTGAGACTTCCCATTCTCGTTGTTTTACCTAATCATCTCAATCTCTGATTGGTTCAAGTGGGTGAAATTGGTCTACCCCCGAGGCTTTAGAAAACTTTGTTGAAGGTGTTAGCCACGTTTTAAATGACTTAACAGAACATACAATACCATGTACTAAATGCTGCTTCAGAAATTGTCATCATCGATAGAATGGTCTGTGTCGGTCACTTTTCCATCGAAGGGAACCTAACTACCTGACTGTTGCAAGTATCTCAAACAATTTTTTATCATTTCGTCTATGTTGAACTTAAATAAAAGTGTGGGAACTGTGTCACTCTGACGCGCATTGTTTTTGTTGTGAGATGCGTTTGGTTGTGCTCTGGCGACCGTAGCGTGGATCGGTGTATCAGACTAAGGCACCGCCAATACTTCCACCTACTTGGGTAGTCTCTAACTAGGTTCAAAGAGGCAGTTCGATCCAGTGAGTCGATAACATTCTCGCAGTCGAGAAACACGAAGAATTTTGTCAGCGATACGTATGATGGTGTTCCCAGTAAACCGGACTTAACTTTTACCTTCAATTCAAGATTCTGTTCTAGTTATCCTTTTTATTCATTCATAAGTAGTATCTGAATGAAGTAAATTCAACCTCCATATGTCGAGCTGCGTATTGTTTCTAGTGTCTAGGTCAATGCTTATTCGGTTGCCACATTGTTTCACAAGAAATAACAAAAATGTTTCTAGTAGGGCCATTGACCTTAGTCGTAAACAACCTGGTCACGTGGATGCGCACTTCTGTTAACCTCTTCATGATAAAACTGATGACTTGTAATTATATCTTTCAAATTCAAAAAGACTGAAACTTTGAAAAAAATTGTGACGCCTACAATATATAGAAACTGAAAGTTGACTTAAATCCAAGTGTATATTCTAAAAATCATTATTAAGACCAGACAGCATTTGTAGCAAGTTTCTCTCACTCGTAAAGAAAAACTGGTCTGTTGTCATCTATTTCAACTGCTGTTTTCTCTCTGTATCTCGTAATTTATATAGAACTGCTGTCATAGGCATTCATAGTTTATTGTGCAAAATCAACCCTCGGTTAATACATATCATCTTCCGCGTTTCAGATACATTTGTATTTTTCCTCGTTTTCCTGGGGGTTTTCTTGCAAATTACAATGTCTTTGTCAGCTCTCGTAATTGGAAGTTAACGAACGGAACAGACGCACCTGCTCATCGCTGCTCTTAGAGATGTTTTCTGGTTGTCACAATATCGTAATGATGATCGTGAAATTTTGTGAAAAATATTCTTTTATCAAATTGTTCCTTTGTAAAGAGAACACTATACACTAATTTTATTGACTAGTAAGGTGCAATTTCACAACCGTGAAAACCTTTTTTAATTTCTATCGCTAAAAAGTAAGTACTTTACATATTCAAGAAGTACCGGTTTTTCATGTTACTCAGACTAAGGACATGTTTAATTTGCACTTAGCAACTATCGTTTTTTCAATGTTGGTTAATATTATTGCCCCTATCGATTGACTCCCTGCATTTTGTGAATCTAAGTTTTTTGTGCAAATTTGGTTCTTTACGCTTTGGTACTCACATTTAAAAGTGATATTTCTCGTTATCATCCTTCATTGCAACTCACATTCCCACGGTACATGTTCAACCCGGTTGAACACTACTTGTTTTTTTTCATCTCTTATCTGGTGACTGTTTTCCAGCCGCATCACAATGGGAACGACGTGTTTATTGTGCATTGATGAACTAAATTGTTTTTTTTTCTCTTCCTCCGCCTTTGTTCTTATAGAAAACCAGACGTGGTATACAGAACGTGGTATTCCCTATCATCGTGGTTACCTTTTGTACGGTCCTCCAGGTTGCGGAAAAACCAGTTTTATCACGGCCCTGGCAGGTGCATAAACGAGCATTAGTTTCTAGTTCTGGGAGTTTTCTGTTGGCCATCACATGTTGTCGCTACCTCGTCCAAGGTTTGATGTTTATGTTTCGTTATCCATCACTTCCAGCACTCAAACACTTGTTTTCGTTTTGGTTATGAATTATATACTAACATTCAGCGCCGCGCATCACTCGCGTGATATGCACTTCACGAATGACGCGCTGTCGCACAATCACGTAATCAAGCAAGTGGCGATGACCACTTCGTGGATGGGTCCACGTCGTGATGTCGCACGCATCTAGCTGGAATCGGGTGTTCGTGATAGACAGCTCGTGGGTAGCACACAAGCGGAGCAGACGCTCACCGTTCTCGTTCACTGAACCAATGCCGTAGGGTCCGAGGACTCCCGGCCAAGCTACCGAGTCGCACCCAACTCGAGCGTTCAAGTCACCCAGAATAAACAGTCGATCAGTCACAGGCACCGACCGGATTGTGGCGGACAGCTGATCAGAGAACTGGTCCTTTGTATCATCAGTGTGACACATAGTTGGACCATAAACACTAACAAATGTAACACACTTACCTCGACCGATTCGCAGGCGCATAGACAGCATTCGAGGGCTGATGCCGTGCGGTTCGCCTATCATCAGAGCGTTGATACGATCAGCGACTGCAAAACAGACACCATGCTCCCGAGCACCGTCTGTTGGGTAACCTATCCAGTAGAAGGTGTACCCGGCACCTACTTCCCGTAACTTACCTTGGTCCGCAAGCCTTGTCTCATCCAAGGCTGCTACGTCGATTCCATAGCGATGCAGTTCCATCACGATTAGTGCAGTGCGCCGTTCTGGCCTTTCTTTGTAGCCGCATCGATCCAGCAGCGTGTGCACATCCTATGCTTCAATACAGAGTGTGTTGCGTCCCCCGGCCTGTTTCAGATGGGTCTTCCGGTAACTGAAACTTGAGTAAGCATTATCTGCCCGGGGATTCATGTTGGGGGGACAGTATGAGGGTGAGTGATTGGCAGTAGCATATTTTCGCCTACCCACCCTGCCGTGTGCAGCAGATAGGGCAACCCGGTTTATCCTGCGCGACGGCCGATGCAGTATGGTATTTGGTTTCTGTTGTATAGTCATGGTTTTTGTGGACGCCCAGATCTAGACAGGAGAGCGATTAAGGCCCTCAATCAAATCCTTTGGCTCAAAAGCCTGTAGCGCAAGAAAGCAAGTAACACACGCACACATAGGCATCAGTATCACCCAACTAGACCAGGCTCCACAGTCATAATCCAAGACGTTCGGCACATTCACACAGAGATAATACTGCACAGATAGACCAATCACACATACAGAAAATCAGAACAGGCAAAAAACCGAACCAAAACACAACACACACCATACACAGCGAACGCCTCATAACGGACCCATCTGCCTTTTGTCTGGCTGCTCCTCTTTGGCAAATCTGACATGGTTGAACCTGCAACGATCGAGGGCGCAGTCAGCACAGCTCTCCGGATCAAAACAGTACATAAGCCTAACCACCACGCCAAGGTAGTAGAAAAGGTCAGGACGTTAACTATAGCATCAATGTAAAGCACATACACAGATTGATTTTCCATAAAGTTAACGTTCTCGATAACCAGTAGAAAAAGACGTTGCCTCTCGTATGCATCTGCGAAGTGTTACCGCATATCCTGTCGTTAACAACGCTGCCTAGTTGTAGTTTCTATGTACTCGATTTGCGAATATATTGCTGTTTCTGGTCTAACACGTGAAAAGAAAGGCGCTGTAAATCTGCTTGTGAAGCTCCAAGACTACACGTTATAAGCGCAACAGATTTACCGACACGTGTACCGGAGTTTGTGCCTACGTTTGCTCACAAAGTTTTGTTCGATAGGCAATCGCGGGCAGATATAGTAGAGCACCTTATTCGAATTGCACTGACGATACAAATTGTAATGGAAAAGCATGCCACCAAGAATGTTTTGGATAAGTAGACGACTTGAGACACATTGTTCAGTCGACTTACTTATACTGAACTAACAACATCTATGTTTGGCACAGATGAACATTCCATATATAACAGTTCACAGTCCAGTTTGTTTTACGAGCATTTGTAAACTGTGGGACTACGGTCCGCAAGACATACTTTAAATTACTCCTACCACCTCAGGAATGCCATCTAGTGGGAACTGAAGGGTAATGCTGTAGCCCATATTCGTTCGTTTTTTAGAACAAACACAAATAAACAAGTAATCACCGGCTAACATCGGAATTTTTTTGTTCCCCCTCCGCTCCGTTTACCGTAAATTAAAAATTTGCCACCCCTGTCCGTCTAACGACCCATTTCCGGTATGTGTTCACAGGCCACTTGGACTACAGCATCAGCGTTCTCAATTTGAGCGAATTCGGAATGACCGCGGATCGGTTGGATCACTTGTTAACACACGCTCCACTTCAGTCAATCATTCTGCTCGAAGACATTGATGCGGCCGTGAACAACAGACATTTGACTTCTGTGCAGAACAAAGGTCGTTTCAGGACTTGGTCTTCTTGCAGTCTTGTTAAAAGCTGTGTTGTTTTTTTTCATTCCACTATATCTATTTTGCACAGACTTAGTTTTTCTGGTTTTTGCTTCTCATACGTTGGTTGTTCTTTTCAGTAAGGTCATTTATGTACACTAATCGATTAGGTCTCAGGCTGGCTCACCAGCCTTACGTTCTGGCTGAGCACATGCCTTTCAGTAGCTCTATGAGTCCATACTTCATTGATATTGAGCCGTTCTCTAGAGTGATTTTTCATCACTAAGCTGCGCAAAATCGTATGAGATTCACACCGTGTTACTTAACACGTTGATGAAATCTCGGCAAGCAAAACAACGTATTTCCATAGTCGTTGATTTGCTGACGTGGAACCTTATTACTGTTTTGAGTGTATTTCACGTGTGGAATTCATCTTCTCCCTTCACTTTCTCCAGCCTATGAAGGCATGCCAACGCTAACTTTGAGCGGTTTACTGAACGCACTGGACGGTGTAACATCAACAGACGGGCGTATCATATTCATGACCACCAATTATGTGGACCGGTGAGTTAGTAGCATTGATATCATTATCGGTTTGGACGGGAGATGTTTGTGAACACTCATTGGTTGTGTTTTTAATGCATTGTTGGCAGTTAGTAACTTGATAACGCACTGGCAAAATCTCCACCGTCTTGCTGAGCAAGGTTGTCAGGTGCCGTCCGCCACATCGTGGGGACTGTACGACCATTCACATCGCTGGTTGTATTCGTTCTCAGTCATGAGAGTGTGTTGCAAGCAATGGCAAACCAGCATCAGTGAGATTGTTCACAGCTTTACCGATTCCCATGGTTTTCCCCTTGTTTGTTAACTTCCTGGTGCATTTGTGTCTAGTTGTTAACCTACCATCAATTCGACAACTGTTAGCAGTCCGGGCCATACATTCTATTTCCTAAGTATACAGACATCGGATTTTTGTATATGCCACCTACCAACACAGATATAAGTTTATGTTTGTGCGTACGTTGCATGGTGTGACGTAATTGTTATTTTTTGACAGCTGAACAAAATCTGCCACCAAGTAGTAAATAAAAAATGTCCTGCAGACACTTCAGATCAGAGCAAAGTAAGATGCTCAACAACTCAATGACCCTAATTTTCTTGCGGACTTCTGTATACCGTGTATGCATGTGCATGCTATCTAACAAAGCTTGCAGGTGTGATTGTTTAGTTCCATTTTACGCTTGTACAGTTGCACTTATCAATTCATTTTTCGGTGCACAAGAACGCTCATCTCCTTGTACGTGTCTAACTAATAAGTTCCTACGGTTCTTGGTTGATATCAGGTTTAAACTGCAACTAAGCTAAGTCACTTGATCACTGTCCCGCTCTTTGAGCCACCATTTCGTTACTTGGGTCGTATGTAAATTGAACTATGCTCACAATTGATCGCAGCTGTCTCACTCCTACATACTTTTCAATGAATCAGTTTCTAAAGGAAACACTATTCAAGTTTCGTTCTTGTTAGAACTCGTCAGTAGTACATATCCTTGCCACGACCTGGACTAGAACTCCGGCCACCCTTTTGTGAGATGACCGTGTTGTTGTCCACTGGCCTCACATTAGGCACGGCCGGATCATCATAACTGAACGCTCGGCCACTTTCGCTTGTGAGTAATGTTCAAATTGTCAGATCTGAAAAGGAATCTTGTGACCATCAACGTGTATCAATTACAAATGAATGTAGCCGGACGTTTGTGTATGATAACTCGGTCATGCCTAATGTTAGATTAATGATGCAGTGGTCAACTTGGTTGCCTCACGAACATTTGGTTAACGTCTGAATTTGACAGTAGTAAGGATATGCACTGCCAACTATCACTGACAAGAGCAAAACACGAGTCTAGTGTTTCTTTTCGAAAGAGACTGGCTGGAAAGTCTACGAAAGTGCGAAATTTGTGACCAGTTTGGAATGATACTCAAGTTGTGTAAACCAAATGTTCTACTACTCATCCTGTATCGACCACTTAACTGTCTTGCTAAACGTTTAATGTTCACTGAGCATTCTGCTGAATAACGTTAGCAAGTGCTTTGTAAGTGTAAGCATATATAATTAGGCACGTTGCCTTTTTCGGGTAGTATCAATTCCGATTTCGCATAAAACTAAGCATACACCAGATATTCATTAGGTCAACTCCAGTCGGTCGCTGACAACGCATTGGGTCCATTCTTAAGTTTTAGCAACAAAGTACTCATCGATCTTGCCCATCAAAATTGTATTTTGTCACCACTGAAGATAACTATTCGGCTGCTAACGAAGCTTTGTTCTATGTCCATAATAATCATTGAGTTCTGTGCTAAGCAGTCAACTGTGGAACTCTCCTGAGTTTCCAACTCAAGGGAAATCACCTCATTCAGGATTTTACGGATGATTGTATTCAAACAACTGACATCTGGCTGTCTTCTGATAACTTTCGAATCCTTTCGTGGTTGAGTTGAGCCATTTCTCATTTGACTATCCCTTCTTCTCTTTACCATACGCATCAGGAACAGTGAGAACCTGATGCACTTTCGTGTTAGATCTTTCCACTCGCCTGGTGATCTCTCAACAGTTCAGTTGCATCTAACTGGATGCCTAAATACTGCTCCTGTCA
>JTDE01000485.1:128722-157241 GCA_014338405.1 Paragonimus skrjabini miyazakii
CGCGGTCAGTAGTGCGACATACAATCCTATGAGTGTAACTGCTTTTCGTCTGACTGCTCCCCTTTGGCCTGTCTGACAAGGTTGCACCTGGAAGGACCGGAGTCCTAGTCAGCATAGCCCGCCGGATCAAAACAGTACACAAGCCCGGCCACCTCGCCAAGGTAGCAGTATAGGTCTCTTGTAAGTGTTAGCCGATCAGAACACCGTATCAGCTAGCTAAGCCAATGGCAACACGAAACAAGCTATCAACATGGTCCAACTCGAACCACCAACACAATTTGTTAATTAAATTATCTAAAAATTTGATTGATCCAAATTGACTGCAATACTCATAATTAAAAGGCCCTCGAATCGATTAAAGGGAGGGGGGTATTTTTCTAGCTGATTACAAGCGAAATAAGGGGCAATGAAAAGCATGTAGGATTTCACGGTGAAGATATTCGCTCGAAACATGAATCATTTAAAGGAAGTTGAACAAAAGTATACTGTGTATTACTTAATTCGAATGTAACAGCTGTACAAAACAAAGAATATTAGTATCAGCTACAGCTGATTAGCAAGCTTGACCCAAAACCAGTTTTCACATTTTTAGTAGGCAACACCAGTAGCTGTACTAAAATCCATCCCGTTTCTCACATGGAAAGGATTCTCATTCCAAATAAAGATGTGGCTAACATTTTAAATAGCCTGTCTTGTGGCGTCGCTGTTACCTGATCGACAGAACCAGTACCCAAATCTAGATGCAACAATATATTTTTTCTCAAAGTGATCCTCTTTACAATATCTATGTTTTTCAGAAGGTGCTTTATAACAAGCTTTCAGATCTAAATCTCGTTTTCCCATTAACCAGTTTGTTGAGTGAAAAAGTCGGAGACGCGATTATTCCGACGTTCAGTTAAACATCTCAATGCCTTAGTCAGAGCTTGCGGTTAACGACTTACGTTTCGAAATAGCTTGTCACGGTAACCGAAGCCAAAGAACGTTTGCGCATAATACCTACCATAATTTACTTGCGTTACACCACTTGCGGTTCCATTCACACACCATGTATTCAATGTAAACCTAAATAAATGAGGTGTGTGAGTGGAGGCCTTTTTGATCCAGCCGGTCAATGCTAGTTGACTAGAACGTAGGTTAATATAAGAATGAAATCCATATATCTCGGAAACAAAAGTAGAGAACCCACTGGTAGGATCTAAGCTTGGCAAAATATATTGTGAATACAAGGCAACAAGTCGTTAAGTAGAGGAATGCACATTAGTGAAATCCAGATAGGGTGAGAAGGAGAAACACAAAATTGAAGTTCGACTGACAATCAAACATCTTGGTTATGCAATGCACCAACAAGTCTGAAGAAAAGAATGTGTAGAAAACCACCACAACCCGGTTTTTTGCTAGGGAGAGCGGGTGATTAACCAAACGACGACAGTCGTTGATTGATGTGAACGAAAAAAACATTGACAACTCATATAACTTGCATGCGCCTTACATACTCGTTGCTTCTTCACTCCCGGCGTCCTGTGGGTACGATAATGATTTACCAATCTGAGATGACCAGCGCAGTCGTGATCACGTTCATCACAACGCCATGTAATCATTTCACCACGATCTATGGCACCTGTAGTTTCTTTGAGCACTTCGCATTTGAATTCACGGCCAAGCAACAGTCGTTCAGTCAATCTTCGATCGTCAGTCCGGATCCTGTTGGTTCAGACAGTCTGGTTTAAAGTCGAGTCCTCTTGAAATGTACAACTGAAATTACGACACAAAAGACTTACTTGAATAATATCCTGGTATCGTGGTTTCTGGATACCGTGAGTTCGCCTGCCTGCATCCATGGGTCAGTACAGCACCTTCTGTGGAATCTATTGATCGTCCATCCTACAGAAATGTCTTAGCCAGTGAAACTGACTGGGTATCAGCATGGCTTCAGTTACGTCTGTGTCCGTTCACCGAAATGCTTCAGTATTCGAAGGCGCGTCTGACCACCCAATACCCAAAATTCATTTTAGACATTGTAAAAGTAAGCGCTTCAGATACTGCATACTTCGTTGATATAGTATCTAATTTTATCTGTCCTACGATAGCATAGACAGCATCGGTGAGCGCTGTACAAGCGGTTTGGTTACCATCTTCAGACTGTGATTCTTCCAGATGCGTCTTTCAAGATGTCCAAAGGCAGCAACAGCCTTTGCCACGCAGGCTCTTAGCTCCTGGTGCGTGAACAGATTTGTCGACAGACTGGTACTCAAGTAGCAGAAATCTGTGCGGCTATCCACAATGTTTTCATTAATGCGGATTCCAGGTGTAAGCGCAGTACCTCCGCCCGGAAAAGGTTGAGGGGAAAAAAACGTCATACTTGTGTTGATACCCAACCCATATTTGGATACGGCGGTCTCATAAGCCGCAGCCAATCGTTGAAGTTCCTCCTCACTGTATGTAAGTAGCGTACGAACATCTGCAAACAATAGCATGCGCACTGCCGAATTCGGTAGCCGACTTGATGTAGAATACTTGGCGAGCGGACGTCCGTGAGGTAGTCAAAATCCACACCGTCCTCAAAATTCTACACAACAACTGCTAGCTTGTGGTCAAATATAAACTAAATAGGGTTAGAGCTAAAACGGAGTCTTACTTCATGCCTTTAAAATGTCAAAACCATCAGGATTCAGTCCATGAGATTATAACGTCGTCTTCGTACCCATATAAACCCTTGCAATGAAACTGATGAATTTACCCGGACATCCAAACTCAAAAGGCACCGTCCGCAATGCTTCACAACCCACGGAAACAAACGACTTGGTGAAATCCACAAAGAGGACATGTTGGCTTTTTATTTTTACAACACTTCTGGGTTTGATCTTCAAAACTTCCGCATTGAGTCGGCTCAGCAAGATTCTTGTCAGCTCTTTTCCAGCGCAGATGAGAAGACTGACGCCTCCATGACTATTGGTTCCCTATCTGCTACCCTTAACTTTAAACAATGGTATGTCCAGGGCATCCTTCAACTCCTGGTGAACTACTTCCTGCTCCTAAATATAGTGAACCACCTACGGCAAAGCACTGTCCAAAAGTGGGATGCCAGGCAGCCTAAATTCACCTACGGCCACTCCGTTCCGCAGTTGTCCAATGACTCTCTACACCTCTGCGAAATCTGGGACAAGGACGAGTGAAGCTTTGATGTCTGGTGGCAGGCTCTCCATAGTCTCTCAGTCAACGGTAACAGGACGGTCTAGTAGATTACCAAAGTGCTTGTGCCATATATTCATAATGCCCTCTGGCTAGATGCAAGAACAGCCGATGTCCACGCTAACCAGTGCTTTGGAAGACTGTACGGATGGACTAAAAATCACCTTAAGCTAATCATATAACTCCTTGTGTTGTCGGCGTTCAGCTTAGCTGTGCGATAACTCATTTTACTTTTTCCACCAGTCGTCCGTGATTCCGTTAAACCGTTCGGCGAGTTGACAGAATGTGACTGTTTCTTTTCACTGCTTGAGTACAATGTGGAGACAGCGAATACTCCATTTTTCTATCATATCATGCAGGAGATAACTGCACCGTTTTCATAAAATCAGGTCGGCCGTTTCTGCAACTGGATTTTTATCGTTCTGATGACTACTGCCGTGATATGTTCCCTGAGGTGTTGCCAGATACCATCAGGGATAATGAATACACGAGCGTCTTTGAGAAGACCGGCAACTGCACGCCGAATTACTGTCCAAGTATTTGAGTTCTGCTGTTCTTTAACACCCAGCTTCTGCTCCTCCAGATGATCTACAATAAACAGGTTTGCATACATCAATAAACAGTCTGGTTCTGACCAGCCTTTGCCAAATTCACTTCCGCGCGTCACTCGCGTGTTACGTACTTTACAAATACCATGCTGCCGCACGATCACGTAATCAAGCAAATGGTGATATCCACTTCGTGGATGAGTCCACGTCGCGATATCACTCGCATCCAACTGTAATCGAGTGTTTGTTTGTGATAGCCAACTCGGGGGTGGCGAACAGGTGACGCCGACGATCACCGTTCTTGTTGACTTAACCAATGGTGTAGTTTCCGAGGACATCCGGTAAGGCTACTGAGTTCCGTCCAACTCGCGCGTTGAAGTCACCTAGACTAAAAAGCCGGTCACCCACTGGTGTCAAGTGGATTGTGGCGAACAGCTGGTCATAGAAGTGGTCCTCTGTATCTTCAGTGTGACACACAGACTATGAACATTAGGAAATGTGACAGGTTTGCCTTGACCGACTCACGGGGGCATAGACAAGGTTCGAGGGCATCAATGGACTGATGCGGTTGGTGACTACAAAACCCTCGTTATGCTTCTATGAACCTTCTGTTGGATGACGTTTCCAGTAGTAAGTGTACCGGCACCTTCTTTTTGGTCTGCAAACCCAATCTCACTCATGGCTGCGAGTTCGATGCTGTGGCGGCCCATTTCCATGGCGATCAGTGCGATGCGGCATTCCGGACGTTCGATTTTTCATCGATCCACCAACGTACGCACATTCCGTGCTCCGACGTACACAGCTTTACGTTCCTAGGCGTGTCTGAGGTTGGACGTCCTGTAACTGACATCTGTATCACCGATGTCTACCCCAGGATTCCTGTTGGAGTGGTCACCGGGAATAAAATATTTTCGCCTATCCATCCCACTGGAATCAGCAGATAGTGCGGCCCGGCTTATCTTTCGCAACGGCCGATGCAGTGTCTCATTTGCTTTTTGTTGTATTACTGTTGTTTATTTGTGGTTGGAATTTTCGATTCACTAAGACAGTGTATAAAATAACTGTCCGCACCATTCCGTGACTTTTTCAACTGGTCTCTAGTAGACTTCATACTTTTCCTTGCCTGGAAGATCATTATCGTATCATTCATCTTTAATAATGTTAATCGTGACCAACCTGCTATTTTCATGTCACTTTTGTTATTTTGGTTGCTTTCTAAAGACAGTGAATAGATGAACAACTAGCAATTGTGCAAACATCTGTTCCTATTTATACTGTTGTCTAGTGATTGACCGGCGTTCCTGAAAGGGCTTGTCTTTCCTGTATAGCTCATACTGCAGCTACGAGAATATTTGTATAAACATTGGAATTTGACAGAGGTAGACTGTTTGTTTGTAGCCGCAGAGAATGGTAGAATTCTGTCAGCAAATTGAGTATAAATGTATAATACAGAAAATCACCAGCATTAATTTCATTGCAAACTGAGTGAAGAACTACTCGATCTGTTCATGCGACGGTTAGTAATTCAATGTAAACACGTTTGGATACGTTGTTGCACGGATTTGGACGCTGGGTGTACATTGAGAAAGGACGCATTTTTCGGTGCTTTTAATTCAATCCAATTTTGAAATTTTTTTGTGTAAGTCTTTCCGTGCCATCGCCATGCTAACTTTCATCATCCCGGTTTTGTTTAAACTTCGGCACTTACATCAGCAAACGCAACTAAAGTTTGGCTGCTTGGCGTGTGTATGGTTATCTCACTTATTGATGTGCCTACTCAAAACTGTATAAGAGTTTGTTGTAAGAAATTTTCACACTGGTCTGGCATTCAAGTTAGTGATCCAGGCATCCAGCTGAGAAGTTAGAGTCTAGCTATTATGAATCCTATAAAAGGAACTGCATCATTTAATGAAAGATTGACAGTCAACTGTCTGACTGTGGTTTTCGAAATATTTGCAAAATGCACGCAAGAAAAGTCTAAATAGAGTTTTGGGACAGAGAACAAAAAACAACGGAAACCAATTTGATCGGGTTGCAGAAAGGTTAGTCAGTACGTTATCGAATCAGCAAACACAAGTGAAGAATGTGGACTCCGATTGGCGCAAATCACTATATGTTCTTCAGTTCTGACAAGTGTAGATGGCATTCTGTTGCACTTCGTACATCGTTCAATTTTGATCGATCAGCAAGGTGAGTGAGAGTCATATTTAGATTTATTATGTATGAAAGCCTTTCACAGAGGTGTCGACTGGTAAACCCTTGGTTCTCCAACGTGAACACTTGTGCTCGTTAAAGTGTAACTCTCATTCTGGCCAAGCCACTGGATTAATCGGATGATTTGAAATGGTCCAACACTGTTGCAACAAAACTCTTTTAGTTCCTTTCATAAATTAACGAGGTGTACGTGAAAATTTGATTGGATAAAATATGGCAAAACTGATTTGTTTTGCAAACTGTAGGGACTACAGATGCAACAGATGCAACACTTTTCAGTAGCAAGCAAGCATGAATCTTGAGGTGACCGTAGTTCGAGTATCCAAACTTCTGCCTTTTCTACGGAGTGTATGCAAATTAAAGCCAGAAACGTAACAGGCAGTGAGAAAGTGATCAGTTCCAATAGTTTGTTAAAACTCCAGAGAGTTCCATAGAGAGGCGAGATCGGATTGGTTATCGTTCAAGTGTGTTCTTGTTTTGATCAGTTGATGAGTCTTGTATAGAAGTCTAAACAGTAAATTTGAAGTAAACTACTTTTAGGAAATCCAGATTACAAATCTGAAAGATCACTGTAAATCGTTTGAATTATTACACTTGCTGAAATGATGAGTTACATAATCTGATGAAAAAGAACATGTGATAACTCTGTAGGCTTGAGGACAAACTTTCTGTTGCCGGTTTAATATTTCTTGTATACCCTACAGTTAAACCGAAAATGTCATGCAGTCAGCATTTCAGAAAACAGCAGACTAGTGAGTGGCATGGACATAAAACAGGATTAGTTATATCAGTATATATCCGTATCAGTTAACATTCTCCGGTTTAGTCATGCTCATTCACAAGTTACTTCAGTGTTCTTGACGTTTATTTTGCTATCATCCGCCACGTTTCTTAGAAGTGTTTACACTACACGTGAATAGAAATTCAACGTGGGGATCAATTCTTAAATTGAAGTTGTTCCTTTTAAAGGTGCACTAAGTATGTTTATTTTTGGTAGTATGGTTTACTGTGGTATGGTTGATGACATCCGTATTCAAACCGACCTGTCACAATTAAAGGAAGTTGGTCACTTCTGCCACAACACGTGGTTTGTGTTGTGCCTCTAGCGATTCCATCCATAAAACTCACATCTTGTACAACTCCCAAGGAGTAAGACCGAGATGATCAAACGAGTCTTTGTAGAAATGCCGGTTCAGGACAGTCCACCGGATGATAAGTTAGAGTGAAACCTTAGTCTAGAACTTGCAGTCAAACTGTGCGACTCTCCAATACTATGAGTTAAGTTTAGAAGACAAACAACTATTGGGAACTTAAACGGACAGTAGACCGTGGGCTACGGAGAGTTCATCCGGGACGGTTGAGGTTTGTACAACCCGTATAGAACGAATGAAATAAATTGACTGAGATTTTGCCTTACAAGCCAGCTAAAATCCTTTAGGATAATGGTGACATACTCTTAAAGTTAAATTCTTCATCAAAACACTTATTCGATCGATAGTTGACATTCAAACTCTTCATTATTTTTAACTATGTTTACCAAAGATGTGGTCTATCTTACATTATTGTTATCTGTTCAGATGTCAAATCTTTCAAAACTGTGTTACGGAATTCCGTTTGACCAACTAAATACATGTTTTGGTTCCCATTGTTTTTGCAGTCAACCACCAGTTAATCAACCATGATCACATCACAAGAATGGGAAGAACTATTTCCGGAACGTTGGGGTGTAGGTCAACGATGGCGAATGGAATACTACGATACACCTTTCTATAACCCCAGCATGGAAACAGATTATTACTCATACGGCAATTTCAGTCGAGCTGTATGCCGTGCACGCGAATTAGGCTTAGATCGATTTCTGGATGAACCTGGCACCACTCCCGAAGAACGACTACGCGAACGAGTCGGGTTTATGGCCACAATCGCTCACCAGACCAGCAATGGAGTGGATGGTTTGTACTATCGTGAAATGCTTTCTCATGAGCGCTACGTTTGCGGTAAAATAGACCTTTTTCATAATGTAAGACATCGCATTGACTTTATCACCAGCTCACGACCATCTTACTATCCGGAGGCTTGTCACAACGCCGGCGAACTGAAGTTTCCACAACAGTCTTATCACGGTCGTGGAGCCATACAGCTGACCGGGGCATACAATTATGGATTATTCAGTGAATTTGTCTATGGAAATCCGGAAAAGCTGCTTCAAAATCCCGACTTGTTGCTTACGGATGGCTGTCTGGGATTTTTATCAGCCATCTGGTACTGGATGACAGAAATGGGTAAACGACCATCGGCACACCGAGCTATGTATCGACACATGAAGCATACAGTTATCTGGGGTTTCGGTCATACGATAGTACATGTAACCGACGGCGCCGAGGCCGATGCGTGTGAAGGAGGACCCACCGACAAAGACAGAAGTGTTACTGCACGCGTCTGTCGTTATCGTGCTTATGCTCAGCGGTTTGGAATTCGTATCGGACTGAACGGTGAACAGTTGGATACGCGCGGATTGTCATGAATTTCATCAATCCCATATATGTGCTTATAGGATGATGTCATAAAGTCCAACAACTCCAGTTTTACGTTCTGTTATCTCTGTTTGTTGATTATACTGCATATTTTATTACAAATGCACATCAGGATTACACCAGTTTTGCTTCTGATCGACTAACTTTCTGTAAGTTGAGCAAAGCAACTCCATAATAGTTTTCTCAATATTCTTAACCAGTTGAATGGAGATTTTATTTTGTTTATCTGCTATAGCTTTATTAGATGTGAATGTTTTTCCAGTGAATTTCACGTGTACAGCTTGAATTAACGGTGCTATTAATTCCTTTTCTGACAGATTGAATTGGAAATGTTTACAATCTAGGGACACCGCTTGCTCAGATTGTTCATCGACTACACCAATTCCAGTTTCACTCTACCTCATCTGATGAACAATCTATTAAAGATCTACACATAATATTCTCGCCTGTCCACCACAAACATATGGTGAAAACACATCACTAAATCACTCAAAGGTAGCCGATGAATATAAACGTGTGATGAACAGACGGTTTTATTAGAGAAATAAACCCACCTTGGTCCACAGTAGATTTTCAACCCATTTCGGAGATTGTTGACTCTATAAACTGACCGATATCATTTATCATGTCCATTTCATTATGAGAGTATTAGACAATTCGAGTAAGAACATTCATCTGTCTTATGAACTGGAGTAATGCTTTTAGCTGCGTAAAACACATAATCCCGCTTTGCAAAATTACACAGTTACGGCATTCAAACCAACTAGATGGTTACCTCAACAAAAGTGAACAATATACCTGATTCAACCACGCTACACTACCCAAATATTATTTCATTCTAGTTTACTCTGTATGACAATCTAATCGCTAGATTTCCTTCCAGCTTAGGTAGAGTAGGTGTATCATCGGAAAGAACTGTGAAGTCTAAGTACGTCGATAATGTTGGTTTTATTCTCTCTTTCTGGCACTTGTGATTCAACATTATCTTAATACGGGTTGTCTGGCTTCAAAGAGTGACCAGACGCCTGTGATCCGTCTAGAAATACTTTAAAATGTGTGTGTCTCATTTCCAGCTGTTATTGGCAATGACAGCGGCAAGTGATGGAATTACCTAATCAGATCGTATTTATTCACCAGTAATTGGTATTCATGTACACAGAAGTTACTTTATACGTTGATACGCAGTGGTCCATCCACATGAGTAAGTTAACAGACTCGCATTTTATGGAGGTCGTTACAATACATTTTCCACTTCCTATCATCTCATTTTAAGATCTACTGGAGCACGTATACTCAGCCGTTGGCTACACAGTTCTTTTGTAATTTTCCATCATTCAGTGAGACAATTCAAACTCCTGAACAGATTTACAAAACTTTCGGTTGATTGAAGTAGCACAGTTCACGTATATTCTACCAAAACCATTGTCAATTCTCAACTGGACACATACATGCAGCTTGGTGGCAAAATTTCTGAAAACAATCCACACCGTACCGTATATTTATCCCATTCTTGACCTGACCTTACAATAAGGTCTAGTTGAACACATTAAAGCACGCAAAGTCTCAGCGATCTCTTAACAAGTCAGAAGTTCAATGGATCCTATACTTATTTGTATGAATCTCATTGAAGCTATGCATTCTTCTGACGAACGTTGAGCGATGCACGCATGACCAACGTTAATGAATGTCACAACGCGTGATACTCAACATGTTTGTACCCGCAGCACCTAGTGATAGTGTGGTAAACTGAAACGTATTATCGCGTAGAAATTTAATGGTGTACAACTGAAGAGAACAGCTGAAGGGACAGTTGTCTGTCACGGAAAATTGAACACCACAGAATTTAGAAATCTATCTCATTTATGGAACAAAAAACGACTGAAATCCCTCATGAAAACAACCATATTGTTATCAAATATTAGTCAGTACATCCGTTCATTTTAGGATAACATAAAATGCATCATCAGCTGACAAGTCATTTTTATGTGGTAAGACATTTTCATATAACATTATTTCCAGGTTCTATTCACTTTGATGCCACAGAATGGCCTTCACATAGTCTGCCTCCAAACTGTCAAAATCAGATCATCTACGAAATACATTGATTGACTAATGGCGTACTTCCACAGTATCTGCCGTCCAACCTTGACCGCTCGAGTCAAACTCAGTGAACAACAGACAGGATGTTCAACAGCGTCTTTTGAGAAGTTTGCTGTCAGCTATAAGCCTAAAATCGATAAAAAATTTTGAACTGTAGGCCAAATTCACTAAGTTGACTGTACACCAGTCGGCTGACAATAACACATTTTTGTAACACACTTATGGCTAATCGTTGAGTAATTTGTTGTCAAAATCTGTATCCCAAAGTTACTGCATAATTGCATTCAAACTGTTCGAGTAACAGTAAACGAATGCATAAAACTGTTCATTGTAGGACTCACAATCGTTTGCAACGATAACCTCGTCTGGAAAAAAATCAAAATGTTTCGAGGGGATCAAGCAAAGAATTACGCCCCGCATCAATCTTGGCTAGGTTAAAAATTGTTCAGTAAAACTGGATGTGTAAATTAGGCATCAGAATTTGACTCCAGGATGTTTAATGACTGTGAAGATCACAAACGAAGGAAACATGATGCATTAGGTAGGGGAATCCAATGATGTATACACCATACACACATACTCCACGTATACACATTAGTTAAACGATCAGATTAAAGAGGAGAGTGAATTTCCTAAAACGTTGAAACACATCTAAATCTATAGAAGGAATTTTCCTTTCCCATCGAAGTTTTATGTAAAACTAACCGGTTACAGTAACGGTGAGGCTATGTTCAAACAATGGTAAAATCGAGATGCTCACAACATCAACAAATACCACAAATTATTAGTTGGACGCCTGAAGCGCATCAATGGCATACTCAGCAAACACTCATAAAACAGAGATCCCCTAAAACGCCCGAACAGTGTTCACTCCAAGAAGACAGTTACTTGGAGATTTTCAGGAAGACTATGAATTGCACATCATCATCATCATCATCATCATCATCATAGACAGCAATACATCAGTGGTTCACACTGATGCTTAACTGCCACACAACCATGAAGAAGAAGAAACAAACCCTGTTTAGGAAGAGAGAGGAAAAAAGAGGGAAGGGAGGGGACCTAACCACTAAAAAAGAGCTACGTCTACATTCAAACATACAACATCAAGACGCCTACACCTTGCACAGACAATACCAACCCAGTGAACACTGAGGAAGACCCGTTTTTGTTTTATCCGAGTTTGTGAGAGTCCGTCGTTTCTAAAACATGACTTGAGGGCAAAGAGTAAAACAATGCTCAATTTCATAATGAGTTCCTAAACTACAGCACAAAATGCATTCGTTCTGTAGTTGTGATAGGCTCACCTGTTTAACGGTCTGATCGACTCACAGTCCCACATTAGAGGTTTCTCTATATCAACTTAGCTGTCTGGACTATTCATGGATCTGAATATTGATCAACTAATTTCATTTCCAGAGTCAGAGGACGAGCTTCATGCGGTTTGTGGGAAGGCCTGTGTGAATGAGACATGTTTCGTTAAAAAAAATTAGTCCAAGAACGTATCTTATATATGTTTCCGTGAACTCAGTGACTACATCCTTGTAATCTGATGGGAGGTTATCGTTATCAACAATTTGACACCAGCTCACATATAATGGGTTCTAATCTCCGGCATGCTTCGTATAAATGAAACAACCAGTAGGAAACTACAATTCACACATTCGTTGATGGGAACTGTAACTAATTGGTTAAAAGCTTCATGTCGTCATTCACTGCATCTAGTCGTCGTCCACATCTTTGTAGTCACTCAGATCAGCACACAAATTTGACGGATTTCTGTCCACCAACCATCGACACTCCATAAAGTCTTACCAAAAGCCACGTCAACTTTTTGCCTTCCGCTTTACATGTCAATGGGACTGCGTTCTTTTTTAAAAAAGGTACTCACTATGACATTTCTTCCCCTCATTAAGATGTTATTCCTCCGAAGAATGCAAGCAGTACGGTTTCATACAAAGTAGTAGCGATATTTGCCTAGCATCCCTGCACATAACCAATCCTTTGCTGCGGTTACAGAAGTATGTATCCATTCCCCGAAGAAAGCACATGAACTGACTTTGATTATTCCAATAAATATATGGAAGTAGCAATTGCCTAAAGAAACAGACAAATCCTGATTCGCCCTCAACTAAAACGGTGAACTGGAAATCGGATTTGTTTGCTTCCGGCGCTCGCAAATCACTATAGAGATAATTATTTGGATCTGTGTGTATTCCTCTTTCCAAATTAATAATAGTTGTGCTCTTTGGACATGTGAATACCAGTAAACATCATTTTGGTTCGAAACAGAAGTAATCACAGTCTCAATTTCGTTTTGTTCCCGTGAAATCGGATGTCGATCATTAAAACGATTCGCTTCTAATCTCACCGTATGAGCAAAATATCCCTCCAGGTGCTTGATATGAATTCACCTCAGGGCTAGTTTTCGCCGTAGCTATCACTCATTGTCTAGGACTGGTTTATCAGATGACTGACAGACGCTTTTAACTGGATAAAATAATATGTTTAACGGCTGGCTTAAATGCTTCACGATTATGTGTTATATCGTTAAAATCAAGTCTCATGATAATCAATTAACGAAGTAACATTCTAGTTCCGGCAACAGGAATTACGTCCTTTAGTAGACCCAAAGGTTGGGGATACCGATCAACTGACGCTGTACGGACCAAGGAGGTGGAAACTGCAGAATAGGACAATACAGTGAATACGTTTTAGGACTGAACTATTATGTTCGGTGATGAGAAATGAGCACTTTTACGTTTGGGAGTACCGTTTTAATAAGTTCAGAACAGTCATCATAAAGTGTGCTCATTTGTATGCCGCTCGAATCAAACTGATAATGACCGATCATAGTCTTTTGGTTGCATGGTCCACTCAAGTACTTTAATATTCTCATTCCTTTCAGGCTATATATTTTTGCGCATGCTACAGATTGGGTGAGTCGCTGCATATTTTCTAGGTTGATGTCCAGCAAACTTACATAGGTTGAAACAAAGTGTGATGTTTGGCAGAGTCGACTGGAAGTAGTCTACGTATTTCACATCGGGTTACTTGGCTCAGCATGTCTGCTTACTAAATTTATTGGAGTGTATTACAAAGTTAGAAAGCGGTCACATCAGATCACCCACCGATAAATACAACAATCCTAAGAAATAGATAACATCTTGGCCAGTTTCAACTTGGCTTACCAAAGAATACAACCAAACTAATCCATTGGGCTTCTTATGTGTAGAAATACATTTTCGTTCCTTTTAAATAATTCTGTGTTATGTGGGAAGGAAGCTTGGAATGATGAATGGGTTCAGTTTATTAGTTCAGTTCTTTCAAGCTGAAACTTAATCCTATAGACTGAGGGAATGGCAAAGCAACCGTGAGGAAAGTGTTATTGTTGATGAACTGGCGGTCATACCTAATTATTCTGGACAGTCGTCACTCTGAAAGGCTTAGAGTTAAAATTATAAAACGTCAGGAAAAGAAAGGTCACTCGGTTATAACAGTAAAGAGGACTATGTATATCACTTTCATCTTTGAATGCAATACGGAAGCTGAAACGATCACTCGAGGACTATCAGCAATTGTTAATCAGACATCCTCAAATTTCAAACCGTGTTTCGATTTCAGGTCTCATTGTTGTGTAAAAGATTGGAAGGCAAAGTGCTTGGTTCCGTCGCCTGAACTCCCGCGCATAAAGGTAGTCCTTCTGTGGTACCAGTTACGTGGGCAGCACGATCATGTGTTTATCCGATCAGGGCAGTATGTATGACGCAGTCTGGCCTAATCCGTGGATTATCAAGTCAGTAAACCACTCCGCATTAACATACCTGGTTGATTCGAATTGTTCTGTCAAACTAACCAGGGCGGCTCGTTAAATCTATCGGGTTAGAGCAAGGAGATAGCAAGCTCTGACAATAACAGAAACTGTCTGAGTTTGTCGTTACAACTGACCTCCATCGGTCTAAAATGTTAAGTCCATACTTTCCAGCTACTTCAAAAGCTAAAATCGTTAAACAAGTGAGCAGCTGTTATCCAAGTAGAATCTTGATTATCATTTAACACTGACCTGTCTAACCGCATAGCTTTAATACTTTCTTTTATCCACCCAAACTAAGCGCGTCCTTACATATTTTGATATCGATATGTCAAGACCACTGTACTGATAAATCACCGGAAACTAGCCCCTTCATTGCATCTTGTCGCTGAAAGTGATAGTACATCACCTACTGAACTGTAGTTTTCCCTGTACCTCCCCCGTTTCTGCTGTAGAAGTAGATTTATGCAATAACAGTATGTTAGCTGCTCAAACCTAGTACACTGGTCACTTCCTCTGAAACCACCACTCTAGCAAAGTGACCATTCACATAAATAATAACAACAGTAATAATGGTAACACAAGTATAATTTGTTCACAAAAGTTACCATGGATGGACATAGTTCCGTCGGATTACTCGTTCGCACTGACTGTTGTTATAAGAGTACCAAATTATCATTGTTTTGTTTCATGATGCCAACTTTCAGACAAGATCTTCAGAACCAAATTCGTCTTTGTTTAGATTCATCAAGTAAAACTTGTCTGAATAAAGCATCGAACTGGCAACGTTTCCTGATAACAATCAAGGTTCTTAGTCGCTAGTAATTGGAAATCTCTAGTTGATGTGAAACGCCCCCATATCACGTCAGTAGTCCATTCCGGACTACCGTTCTGCAGCGATCACAAGGGTTCGAAGTAATCAGTATTTAATTCAGAGTACAAGTAACACTATAACTTTAAATCGCCTCACCACAAACGATGCTCATGGGGCTGATAGTTCCATGAGCAAGCGGATAAGAACCGTTGGTCTTACTGCGAAATGTTGTCAGTTCGGCCTTCATTCAGGCTAGCTCTACTTTGACAGTCCAGTTATAGATAGGACCGTCCCTGAAGTGTCGATATAAGCACGAGCATTACAAACTATAGCAACACTAGTAATAACAGTTGTCGGCTTCACGAAGCGTACAAACACAATGTTATTAAGCTGTGTGTTGTTTAGTTCATCATCTCACTTATATCAACCCGGTCTTAAAATCGAGTAGTACCACATGGCATGCATACGCTTGCAAGATATACATCTTTTTCAAACTATCTCTTAAATCAAATTTTTCTTAGCCTCTCCAGCTTTGATGCGGATAATCAATTGGTGAGGTATTTGAATGTATCTATTCAGTTGACAAATATTGACGCTTTGTATGTACCGTAACCGTCTGCTATGGGAGGACTACTTAATGTACACAATGGCCCCGTCTGAAATGAACTGACTAGCTATTCCTTTGGATGTGTTAGTATGAACAACTATGTCATGATTCATCCGCACCATCAACCTCCCAAACAGTATTTGCTATGGCTGGACCAGTGAGTAGCAATCAATAATCAAGTAGTACACAGCAAACGTGGTAATTACTAACCTAGCTCGGGCATGTCAGCTAGTTGTAAATTGAAGGCTTCTGTCGGTTATCTAGTAAAAAATGTCCACTCCAACCAAATGGTGACATTCTTTGCTGTTAATCGATTGGTCTGATGGAGATGTGCGGCATTTGACTGGTACCATATGAACAGTAGACAAATCAATTTTATACCATTTGTTGCCTGTTACAGGCGTGTGCTTTCAATCCCGTTCGGTAAAACACAATATGTACTGTGTTCAGTTAATAACAGAACAACAATGGGATGAATTGTTTCCGGAGAGATGGGGTGTTGGTGAGCTATGGAAACGTGAATATCGACAACTACCGTTCTATCAGCGAGATATTGAAGTGGATTATTATTCCCACGAGAATTTTATTCGCGCTTTGCATCGAATGGACGCTTTGTATTGTAATAAATTGCTTGCTAGACCAGGTCTGACTACAACGGAAAGACTGCGGGCACGTGCCGCTCTTCTGGCCCTCATGTCTCAAGAAACCTGCAACGGTGACCATGCATTGTACTACCGAGAAGAACTAACACATGAACGGTACGAAGGCGGGCCTATAGAACTTTACCGGGATGTAGGTGATAGAGCGAATTATCGGTGCAGTTCCAGGCCAGTTTTCCACTCAAAATGTGCTTATCGACCAGGAGAAGTCCGTTTTCCGGTGCAGTCCTACCATGGAAGAGGACCAGGTCAACTGACAGGAGCGGCCGACTACGGAATGCTCAGTGAATTTGTATTCGGTAACCCAGACAAGTTGTTACAAAACCCAGATATATTGCTAGAGGACGGTGTGCTTGGATTTATGTCTGTTATTTGGATTTGGATGACAAAAATACTGTCTAAGCACTGTCCACACCGAGCAATGTATTGGGATTTGTCTTCCGATTTCAGTTGGGGTTTTGGTAACACAATCATGGCAATGAACAAGTATGTGAAAACTTGCACTGACTACCGACATGACCATGATGCAGTGGATCAGGAGGTTGTGCAACGAATGTATTTCTATCGCAAATATGCTTGCTATTTTGGTGTACCCGTCGGTACCTGATCTATGAAAGAATATCTGTAAAACAGCCTGGATAGATGTTTAAGATTTGCCTTAAGTTAATATGTCTCATGTTGAACTATTGTAATGACAACCAATTTGCCTGAAGATATTCCTTCTGAAACCTCCGTCTACAGAGCAGTTTTAATAGTGACACCTACTTCCAAGTGTTTCTTACAATATACTATTACAAGACCAAGATACTCATTTTAGAGTGTCTGATGACATTTTACTTATATTGGAGGTTTTTAATTGTTTATTTGTTACGTCATTTTAAAAATATACCTCATTGTGTCTGTAGCAAAAATAAAGGAAAATGTACAAACTGAGTTTTTGTCTCCTTAATGTTTTAGCTGTTTGGCTGTAACCGAGAGCTTTCATTTATTCCGTAGTTTACTGACGAGTAGTCGGGGATTTGATTAATTTCATGTTGAACATCACCCACAATTGATCGCAGCCGTCGCATTCCCATAGACCTTCCAGTCGGCCCCTTTCGAAAAGAAGCACTAGACTCGAGTTTCGCTCTCGTTAGAGCTCGTCAGTAGTGCACATCCTCGCCACGGCCGAGACTAGAACTACGGCCACGCTGTTCATGAGACAACCGTGTTTATCACTGCGCCATTGACCACACGTTAGGTACGACCGAATTGTCAAATGTGAACGCACAACCACTTTCGCTTGTGAGTAATATCAGATTGCCCGATCGTCTCGAAATGAAGACACGGTAACTGTCCTGTTAACTCCAATGGAGATAATGTTCAACTTGAAATATTCCTTATTTGTAATTTCAAAATGTTATATTTCGGATATCATCTTTGACGAAAGTCACAATGTTATGTGAAGTAATGAGTTTCAGCTCTAATTTTACCCGTAGTTCCCCGAGCGGGCAATCGATAACCCATTTTGTAAACACCATCAACCAGTGAGTTCAGAGTCAAATCAACATCATTACTCGCGCCTGTACAAAGTGATAGTGTGTCGTGATCCATAAACCTGCCAAATGTGTGTTTGTTTCAGCTTGATTCGAGTCTTTTAAACAAGATTTTATTGATTGTTGGTCCATAGCTTCTTTGTGGTTTGGTCTGTAAAGGTGAGTTTAGGAACATGTGTACTGAAAATCATTCAGAATCAATCACAGGACTATTATTCCTATAGACTTTTCAGCCAACCGATTTCCAAAAGCACTATGCTCAACTTTCACTCTGATTAGAACCCGTCAGTGATACATATCTTTACAACAGCTGTGTTTGAACACCAGCCAAGCTTTAGTAATATTGTTGGCTTGAAGTAGCTTTTTTCAATCCAAACGAATAACACCTAAAAGCGCTAACTTTTTCCTACTAGAAGCCACGTCTGATCGGTTTGGTTAGAGCACATTCTCTAGTTTTTAGTCCACTAGGTTAGAGCTGATAACAGAACCCTGTTCCTGAAAAAAGATTATTTGTAAACAAAAAACACGATAACTATTGACCTCAGAAGACATGGTTGGTGTTTTCCTGGCTAATATACAATTCTTCAGGCATCCCGATATATTAGTCTCAGTCAAGTTGGTAAGGGCAACCAGAGGTGATTGATTCCGGCCGCAGTCGTCTCCGGTCTGCCAATACCTTAACTTCAACAGTTTCACACCGATCCAACATAAACGACCAGTAATAAATATGCTGTTCACACGCACAAGACGAATCTGTACTCACGACAGTCTTGCGGAGGAACTAGACTTGTTCGCTTCTGTCTTATAATCTAATGGTTACCCTAAAAAGTTCCTAGAAAAGCACAGCAAATATAAAACGCCGTCCGAAAAGTGATCACTGTAGAAAAAAGTGGTCACATAAACGAACATTGAATGCGATTGAACTCCGTGTGCTCTCTCGGATTCAGAAGTTACCAATGCCTTCATTCAAAAGAAACCAGCCTATCGGTGCCAGATCACGCTGTGTTTACCAATTTACATGTAACTGCGGTGAAACTTACACAGGCGGAACCGAAAGATGCCTGATCTCCAGAGTGAAGGAACACGTGCCCAAATGAATGCAAAATTCCATGTTACCGGAGAACGGCAACGTTACTGAAACACGAAAACAGCCAGTTTCATCAGTCGCTAGACCAGTCATGACCACTGGTCATGTTATCGATCCATCTTGTGCATTCAGAGTTCTGTTGCGTCACTCCAATTCAAAATTCCTGAGATTTGCTGAAGCTGTAGCAATCAGTCGTCTCAAGCCAGCTCTCCGTGTTGAAAAAACTGTTTGTGAACTTGCCCCTTTCCTGGACCTGGTGGCTTATATTAACCCGCTCACTGATTATCAACCCTCTGAATTGTTCGCTATAAAAAAAGATCCATGTTTTTGTAAATTTGGTACTGATGAGTCAATACGAAATGCTTGCACCTACCAGTTTTCGTGTTCTAACTGTTTTGTTCACATTTTTGAAGGGAACCAATTATTTCAAATACGGTTATTGTCAAAGCTCGCAGACCGAAACCTGGTTCAATTCATGTATAAATTGGCGACTGCATGTAAACTACTTCCCTGTATGATCTAAAAATCTATTCAAAGCAATATGTTGCAAACACACTGACATGTGACGTCCAAAATCGTACAACGTCATGCATAAATACGCTTGTTCATAACTGACGACAGTGAGATGTACATTCTAGAAAGTCACTTTCTCACTCACTTAGCATCATTAATGCCAATAGTTTTCTGCATTTCTCCACCGGTTAATCATAGCGTTTGCGCTAAAACTGTGTCGTGAGTAAAGCACCACACAATACTGGAAAAGACGCTCATCAGTAATGTGACAATCAGTCAAATAAGCATACCATCTGCGAATCATTTTACAGCACATTATCCTACAGAAAGACAACGTAATTTCTATTTTTCTGATGTCTCGTTTAAAGTTTCACATAAGTGTCCGAATAAAGTTGTCTTTCTTTAATTTGTAATCCATTCTTAGCCTTGATAATAATGAATAGAGAACAGACACGCAGTATTATTTTCTAGGCGGTAATTTACATGTGATCTTAAAAATGGGCCATACTTCACATTGGATCCCAAGAACAGCAGTCGCCAAAGGTTGGTCTCGAATAACGATCTCACAGACCTAGAAAACCGATAACCAAAACTAAAGCGAACGTTCTTGAGACAAATTCACGCGTTTCTTTGTTTTGTGTACTACTATTTTTTGTTTCAGTGCCGTTGTTTTTATATTTATCCAAGAATATCTCTGTTAACAAAATGTTCGCAGAAAACTATCGATAATTTGTTTCATTATCTGTTCACGAGAAGTTTATCACCGAGTACCTTTATGGGACACCGTACGTTATTGTAATTTTCTTACAAAGCTCTCACTGGTCTGTATTCATCAGGTTCACGTGGATCAAACTGCCTACTCTTTTCTACAAGGTGATGATTCAGTGTACATCATTATGCCTTGTCAACCTAAAAACTAATCAACAATGCAAATTTTGTTTTCTGTTTTCTTGTCGGCAAAATATTTGAAATTGTCGATTTTGTTGTTTAGCCACGTGGTCGCTTGACAACTTATTGCACTAATTGATAGGTTGAACGTTACTCAGCAATGATAAAATTTTATCAAAGTTTATAGAAAGATATGCAAAACGAAAGCGTTTGTAGTATGCTTGAATCTACTTCTCTGTTCCACAGGAAACGATACCTAACTAACTATAAGCATGCTGTTTCAAAATAATACTTAGCTTTAAAGCAAAGAATTAGGACACCAGTTTGTAAATGTGACACGATTATTCCGATACCCGTTTGAACGAAAAATGTGGTTAAACATCGGCTATTGCTGATTCGGAAAAAATGGCATCATTTTCCGATAGATTTTGCGCTCTAATAAGAAACGTCCAGTCAGCGTAAGTGTGTTATATTGCATTGGAAGCACTGGAGTATACGTCACAAAAATTCATAGAAATTCCATAATTATTAAATCACTTGACTTCATTCGCTAACATAATCACTGTCTTTTACAGTGTTTTAATACAGATTTTTGAAACAACATTCAGGTTGACGGATTTCACGAGTTTGGACAGTAGCCATGTTGTATAACAGGCAGCCTTGTTTGTGAGTAGTATACTACTCACAAACGAGGCTGCATAAATACGGTAACTAAAGGGCAAACCTCAACGCCAGGACGACGACGAACCAGAAGCGATTATCGGAATAGTGTGTACGCATTATGGGGGAAGTGCCATTAGGGCGAATGACAACGCACTGCTACCTAATGTTTGCGTAATGAACAACTTTGCAGGCCAGGTGTCTTTTGTGGTCACAACAGTCGTTACCAATTGTTCCTATTTCTAAATTATTATCATGACATCGTTCTGGTGAACCGGGATGTTCTAACCATTCGTTGTATGAACTGTCTCGCCACACCGCAAAGGTAGATGAAAGCAAATATTAGTCCGAAAATTGACAATCTCCGACCATTCGCCAAACGATTATCAACCGAAAACTCACCAATCAGCTGATCAACCTGTAATGGATCTCTGTGTTTCACACACCCGCAATCTGGCAAACTCAGTTAGTCTACTGTGGTGGTATTGCACAGTTGATGAAGGCTGTGGCTGAAGTCTGAACTAGACAACAACATTTATTCTTACCCGCTAATTTAAAACAATTACTAACGCACCACAATCCTATGGCAACGTTTGATGAGTAACACAGTTCTACTCATTTTACTCTTCGGATCATCTCTGTCTGAGTTCTTCGGTAGCCACACAATGTCAGACGCATGTGCAGTTCAACATACTTTCATTTCTCTTCCCACCGTGGGCACCCTAGAAAAGCTGAAATCGAGGGTCGTCCATTCACTTTATCTCGTCTCAACAATGAGCCTACCAGGCATTTCGGTTCGTGACCCATGTCAATGTAAACTGCATGTGTCCTTGAGTTAGTAGCAGAATCACGTGTTGACGTCTAACCTACAATTCTACTCTCTGTTCTAACAGTCCATTTATTTGGAATCGATAAAACATGTTAGTCATACGTGAATTACTCACCTTTGATAGCTCGTTGTAATTGACCGTTGGCTCTAACTTTCTATCGTTCCTTGCTGTTTTCGCTTTCTTGAGTCAATCTCTTTCAGACATTAAGGATTATCATTTGTGTGAAAGTGGTAACTCTCTTCCTATAATTGTTATCAGTTTGCATTTGCTGGTATCTTTCGCATTCAGACAGACCTTCAACCTAGTCCCCTCCATAAATAAATACCAGGGCCAAGAGTAGGTCTTGTTGAGTTTATCATTGTTGGACATCTTTGCTACCACCAGGGATTGAACTGGAGTCCATGTTGCCGGTTCAGCTTAACTAAAAGGTCATAGTCGTGAGGTGATTGACTCGAGCATACGGGACAGTTACTGTTTCCTTCTTGAGCAGTACTCGTGACAGAATGTGCCTGAGCTTTTGAATATGATAGCCCGGTCAGTTCATTAGCGCAATGGTTGGCGCAGTTGCCTTGTGAGAATGGGGACCGAAGTAAAAATCCCGGTAGTAACAAGAGTAGGTACTGCTAGTAAACTTTAACATGAACAAATCCCCGGTATATTGATTCGAACATTCAAAAAAGACTGGGTAAAGTATCTGCCTGAACGTGGAGACAGCAATCAAGTGTGTAACATTCAAATTGTGATCCGGCCCGTCAGCCACTTATCTGAACAGGATGTAATTTAATTTTTGAAATTTAATGTTTCCATATCACTGCCTGGAACACACTTCCAGATTACCATACAACCTTTGTGTCTACTGACCAGAATGTACTTTTACATTCTGGCCACTGTTTCCATCATTGCAATGCACGTCAGCTATTGTGTGGGACAACATAATGTGTTAACCACAACTGCTTTGCAAGCACAATGGATTTATCCCCTGCAAGATCCCGCGAACAAGGACAAACTTCCCTACAAGACTCAGTTCAATCTGATTCTTTTGGTTTCTCCTGTGATATGACAACTTTTGAGAGCTTATCTCTCTCAACTTCCAACAGACATCGCCTTCGAGTGTTCAGTCTCTGCCTGAACAAAATCCGCTTACAACCTGCATATACAGGTAACACCTAATGTAGTTCGACTATTAGGACAATGACACACTTCAATCAGGACAAAGCACGTACTTCTCTGCTTCTTAAGTTACAGTACGTAAGCACACAACGCTAACAGCACACATACATGTGTGCATTGTCTCAAAGCTGGGCAAGGCCAGACCGTTGTAACTAAGCTGGCAGTGACCTTGGAGGGAAGATATACAACAGTTTACAGTTATCGCGAGCTTGAACGTCACTTATATGACCGACTGGATCTTTTGGACTTTCCTGTTCGTCAGCTGGCGTTTGTTTGTGGTACTATCAGATGGTTCCAACTAGATTTTGCCGTTTGTGAGTGCAGACCACTCCTATTGTTCAGACTTGACCGTCCGACTGGTGTCTATAAGATGAGCCTTCAACCTATTAAAAATTGACCGGTGACCCTAGCCTTTCCGAAAAACCTCATGCTTGCACAACTTCTAGCTGGCCACTTACCTCATAGAAACACGTACGACCCTCTACTAGAAAGACGATTTAAATGGTGGCGTTAAGCTAGGGTGGAAGATCCTCAGAATAAATTGGTAAAAATCTCGGAGCTGAAAACCAATCAAAGCAGTATGTATGTGTAGTGTAAGGTAGCCAAAAACTAATCAACTAACAAAGATGAGTGTAAAATTTGCAAAGAACAAAATCTGTATACGTAGTCTTACAAGTAGGTTCCATGAACTTGCAAATTCTCTGGAATCAGTGGAATAAACTTTCTACTAATATTGCCAGTGAACTGGAATATGGAAATCTTCATGGCAGAAAAGGTTGACATTTCAAACACCAAATGCTTGATTTACCAAAGCTCAAATTCTGTAAGGATACGCAGAGTTAGATTTGCCTTCTACTGCATACCATGAAATACGTTTTAGGTAGAGGTATTTTTATGAAAGAAACACTTGACGAGCAAGAAAACGAAACGTTATTACGGAGGTATCTGATAGAGATTATAGTTATAAAGTTGATTATTGTTACGACCCTCACCTGATAGAGAAAAGACGAGAACAACGCAAAGACCGCGAGCAGAATCTCTATCACGAACGAACGCAACGATATTACAAAGCGGTACGAAAATCAGAGCTCAAATATCGGAACGCAACTCTCGCAACTTAGAACCCCCAACAAGTAAACAAAAAGACGGCCTTCAAACGAGCTTTATTTACTGCTCAGCCCGAAGGCAAAATTGCGATTTACAGCAACTGTATTTATAGGTTTGGGTCGGCCTTGGACCTAGGTCGCCGAATGGACCAATCAGAAGCGAGCGTAACGTTCCAGAATTCTGGCGAGCTTTCTGGATCCCAGGAAATGAAGAAATCCATTTCCCTTGCAAATAATGCGAACTTTTTGGAAAAAGTGTCTTTTCCCAACACATCCCCTGCTGAGCACTATTGGTACCGCTGTTGACTGGGGTCCAGCTGCATTGGGCACGTTGGCTTCCGTTTGCGTTCCATCCACCAACTTGGTTGCAAGGCTGTCAGATCTCTGCTCTGAGAGGGCTTCGCGTCGCAAGTAGAACTGGCAGAGTTCACCGGTTGGTGGGGTTGATGGCCAGCGAGTTTGGACGTATTTGATTGCCTGTTGCAGCACGCGATCAGTTTGCGAAGCGAGTTTGATGTCCGACGCCGTAGTTGGTGTTGCACGGATTGCGTCGAGAAGTATTTGGCGTACGTAGTTCTCAACGGATATAATGGCGATCACCGTGTCTTCTTCAGCGGGGCGCTGATTGCTGATGAGTCGAGAAAGGGCGTCAGCCTGGCCGAATTCCTCAGTTCGACGATAGCAGATGTCGAAATCGTATTTGACAAGGATGGTGGCCCAGCGCTGCAGTCGTTTGGCAGATTACACTGGTATACCCTTCTTCGGGCCGAAGATGAAAAGAAGTGGCTTGTGGTCCGTTAGAAGGGTAAAATGGTGACCGTAGATCATCTTGTGGAACTTCTTCACAGCAAAGATTGGTGCCAAAGCTTCATTCTCGACTTGACCATAGTTTTTCTCTGCACCAGTGAGAGTGCGTGCTGCATGCATGATGACTTTCTCAGATCCATCTGGGAAGACGTGAGAGATCACGGCAACAACACCAAAGTTGGAAGCGTCTGCGGCAACGACGATAGGGAGGCTTGGATCGAAGTGAGTCAGCAGAAGTTCTGATCCCAGCATGGACTTGATTTTGTCAAAGGCTCGTGCGCACTCCGGCGACCAGTGCCATTGTGTGTCCTTTCTGAGAAGCTGATTTAGAGGCGCTCGGACGTCATGCAACGAAGGCAAGAAGGAGCCATAATGACTGACGAGACCCAGGAACGAGCGAAGCGATGAAACATCCTTCGGAGGTGGCATGTGCTGGATGGCACGAACGTTCTCAGGGTCTGGACGGTGGCCGGTAGCGTTGAAAACGAAACCGAGGTATTTGATGGACGACATGAAAAACTGGCACTTGTCTGCTCGAAGCCGAAACCCGTAGTCTTGGATGCGTTGGAGAACGGCCGCGATTCGTTCTCGAAGTTCGTCACGCGTTCGCCCAGAGATAATGATGTCGTCCAGGTAGGCAGCCGTGCAAGGCAGGCCGGATAGCATGGCATACATGATCTGCTGGAAAATGGCTGGGGTGGTCTTGACATTGAACGGCAGTCTGGTGTATTGGTGCAGTGGAGTTGAGCGATCGCAACATACTACTCAAACAACTGCTATTCAGTAGTAGGATCGGAGCATATATTTTGACATGCTACAAGCAGCAGGAAAAGTGCAGGAAGGAAAATCAGAGTGCAGTATCACCCATAGGAGTCCCTGCTACTTGATGGAACTGAGCACTGACGTCTGCGGCGGCCGAGACGGTCTGAGGCTGAATACCGCGTGCAAATGAGTGGTTTTGTTTCAGGTTTTGTTTCAATGCTTAACCCTTGTATTGCTTGGTCGAATAAACAACCCTTGCGCCATCCGCGTTCTCGGATCACAACACTGGTACAGACCGCGATATGTGCTGATCGTCAGCAGACCACGGGATTGTGGAGCCACATCGACCTGCAGGTATGCATCGGCCAGATCGAGCTTCCACCGTTAAGGATCGTGAACAGGTCTTCAGGGACGGGCAGCGGATGGCAGTTAACTTCCAAAGCAACGTTCAGCCCGGTGGAGGAATCAGCGCAGATACGAACTGATCCATTGGCCGTCTTCACGACAACGATGGGGGCTACCCAGGATGTGTAGGCGCCGTCTCGCTCTCTCACGTGGCACATCACGTGATGAGCCTAGGACTGAGTGACGCTCACTGTCCCAATCTGTGCATGCACACCCAAACATCCATCGGCCCGAAAACCTTCCTCAACATCGGAACACACGCACGCACGCGCACGCGGTCACCACCTGCACACTCAGCCAATTGGAACGCTCCAACTGGATGTGATTCAGTGCGGTCAATACACAGGCCCGCGTGACGCGGTTGGACCCGGATCGGAACAAGGAACAACACAAGTGAACAGGACAGGACACGGTCCGGACGAGCGCCACTGAATTAAGCTTGTACGCCAAACCCACCAATAAAGATCCAAACTACTTGATTTAACCTTCTCATTGACTATCGTTGAGATATTGTTATTTGTTAGTGGGTACTCAAGCCATCACGGTTAAGAGTTCCACAACAGGTGACAGGTGTCAGCACTCCCAGATCCTCAAGGCGTTTGAGTTTCTGGTCGACGAGAGGCAAAGTAGCGTAAGGTACAGGACGTCCTGGGCGGAAAACGGGTTGGGCGGCAGGTTTGAGGTGCAAAACCGTTTGAGCACGAGTGCAACAGTCAAGATTTTCGTCGAACACTGACTTGAAATGTCTAATGAGTTCATCTGCAATGCGTGGTGGATTCGCTGTGGAAGATTGCAGTCGGCTGCAAATGTCAGTGATCGGTAGTTGTGCTAGGCCAAGTTGTTCAAGCCAATCGAGACCAAGTAGGTTGGGATTTGAATCAGACAGATTACAGACTGCATCGATGGCTTTGTTTTTGAAACTGACACGACAATGCAGTTGCCCAGTTAATTGCACTGTACCACCACAGGCGCTGGTAGCGGAATGGGATGTCAGCTAACCTGGGGGGAAGGGGGCAATCGACTTCCACAGTCGATTGGAGATGATGGTGATATCTGACGCAGTGTCAAGCTGAAGACGAGCTGGGTGTCCGTTGATCAGTACGGACACGAACTTTCTGCGCGAGGCGATATCGACTTTGAAGGAAGCAAGCAAGCTGCTGGACCTGGCGGTTGGTTTGGACTTAGGTGGGTGTGGTCGCTTGTTGGATGCGCGTTGACTGCCCGGCATGCGTGATTGACAGTAGCCGTCCTTATGGCCTATCTTTTTTGCAACGCTGACAGTGGTGTTGCTTGTAAGGGCAGTAATGCGTTTAGTGCCATGCGCCGCAATGCCAACAAGGAGAGGGCGGTGTCTTCTTGGAGGCAGAGTTCACTGGTCAGTTCGTTGGGAAGGGTTGTTGCTGTTGCCTTGGATTTGTGACTGTGTTGACAGAGGTGAAGGACTGAGCAAGGTAGAGTCATGTTTGGAGTTGTGCAGTCGATGGCCTTCAGTAGTGAGGTCCTGAAGGGTAACTGACTCGTCTTGTTGGATCCGATTGAGCGGGCGCGTGCGAAGGTCAGCATCACTTGGAGACTGGTGGCCGCAGACGAGGATGAGACACTTGAACTGATCCTCCGTGAGGGAGGATAGCTTGAACCGCTCGCACTCACGATTCACGATGCCAGCGTAGGTGACAAGGTCATCCGCGTCCCGCTTGGTTAACTTGAGGCAATGGTACCGCAAATTGAATAGGTAAGACTGGTCACCAAATATCTGCGACAGGATATTGACCGTCTCATTGAAGCTGATGTCACGTGGGCTCTTTGACAAGATGAAGTTGGTGTACCGCTCGTGTTCCGCAGGGCCAAGTTTGCGGAGAAGAAGCCGGACCTCCCAGGAGTCATCTTGATTGGCAAATTTGATACGAAACAGGTCATCGTACCGACGGAACCAAGAACCGAATGTCACGTTCGCATGCGGGTCGTAAGCGAACTCGGAGATACCAGTTGCCAAATTGTCAACGGATTGCGCACTACCAGATTGTGCGGATTGGCTCACACTCGTATTGGACAAACGTTCAGAAAGCATCTCCATAAGCTTCATCTGTTGCTGCAACAGCAGCTTAACGTCAGCAGCGTCCAACGACATTGATTAGAAATAATGACCGTCGCCAACTGTTACGACCTCCACCTGATAGAGAAAAGGCGAGAACAACGCAAAGACCGCGAGCAGAATCTCTATCACGAACGAACGCAACGATATTACAAAGCGGTACGAAAATCAGAGCTCAAATATCGGAA
>JTDE01000485.1:178919-191586 GCA_014338405.1 Paragonimus skrjabini miyazakii
GGACGAGGAATAGCAGGCAGAAAACCCCCGGGTAGAAGGCACCAATCACACACCTAAACCGGGTAGAAGTGCACACGACGCGTGAACGGAAACTTGGGGGTGTTGTGGACTGGAATGCTGGCTCATAAACGCGAGCACGCGTGTAGCATGTGAACTAGCGTGTTGGACAATAAAGATTGTACTTTATTGGACGCCTTTTCGCTACAATATGATAATTCGGTCGTGCCTAACGTGAAGTGAATGGCGCAGTGGTAAACACAATTGCCTCATGAACTGCGTGGCCGGTGTTCTAGTCCAAGCCATGGCGAGGATATGCACTACTGACGAGCTCTAAAGAGAGCGAAACTCGAGTCTAGTGCTTCTGTTGTTCGAAAGAGTCCACCTGGACAGTATATGAGAATGCGATAGCTACGATAAATTGTGGGTGATGTTCAGCTTGAAATTAACCAAATCCCCGACTATTCATCAGCAAAAAATAACCTCTTGACCTTTGGGTATTCACAATGGTGGATATCAGCAATTGTGTAACCGAACTACAACAACTGAGATTTGCACAGTTTGTTCAAATCCTTACTCGTTCGCCACAGAAGGTTTACTTATCAATGGACTGATCGATACCCAACTGTTCATTCAAAACAGGTAGGTCTGGGCCACAAACAACAAGTCTCGTTAACTGTAATGCACTGTGAGACTAGAAGCTCCCGACATCAGCTCTAACACCGCAATGTCGAAGGCTCCTGCCATTGGAATTGACTTAGGAACAACGTTTTCTTGCGTCGGAGTATTTCAAAATGGAAAGGTTGAAATCATTGCAAATGAACAAGGAAATCGAACCACACCCAGTTATGTGGCCTTTACAGACACGGAGAGATTGATCGGAGATGCCGCACGTAATCAAGTGGCGATGAATCCAGCAAACACTGTGTTTGATGCCAAGCGTTTAATTGGTCGTAAATTTGACGATCCGGCAGTGATGGAAGATCGAAAACTGTGGCCATTCGCAGTTATCCAAGAGGGAGGAAAACCCAAGATTAAAGTTGAATATAAAGGACAAACAAAGTCTTTCTTCCCGGAAGAAATATCATCCATGGTTTTGACAAAAATGAAAGAAATAGCGGACTCCTACTTAGGCAAAACTGTAACTGAAGCTGTTATTACCGTGCCAGCCTACTTTAACGATAGCCAACGTCAGGCAACCAAAGATGCCGGAACTATCGCTGGTCTGAACGTCCTACGAATTATCAATGAACCAACTGCGGCTGCCATCGCTTACGGCTTAGACAAAAAGGTTGCAGGAGAACGTAACGTGCTTATTTTTGACCTAGGAGGCGGAACATTTGATGTGTCGGTGCTTTCCATTGAGGATGGCATTTTCGAAGTTAAATCCACCGCTGGAGACACGCATTTAGGTGGTGAGGATTTTGACAGTCGGTTAGTAAACTACTTTATTCAGGAATTCAAACGAAAACACAAGAAAGACCTGTCGGAAAACAAAAGAGCCCTACGTCGCCTGAGAACAGCGTGTGAAAGAGCTAAACGAACTCTAAGTGCAAGTGCACAAGCTAATGTGGAAATCGATTCGTTATTTGAAGGACTTGATTTCTACACCACCATCACACGAGCTCGATTCGAAGAACTCAACTCAGATCTGTTTCGTTGCACATTGGAACCAGTTGAACGAGCTTTGAGAGATGCCAAAATTGACAAGACACGAATTCATGAAATTGTTCTTGTCGGTGGCTCCACACGAATTCCAAAAATTCAGAAGTTACTTCAAGACTTTTTCAACGGCAAGGAGCTAAATAAGTCAATTAATCCGGATGAGGCGGTAGCCTACGGAGCTGCAGTTCAAGCTGCTATTCTCAGCGGTGATAAATCCGATGTAGTTCAAGACCTGCTATTGCTTGATGTGACTCCGTTGTCCTTAGGTCTAGAAACGGCCGGTGGTGTGATGACTCCATTGATTAAACGAAACACAACAATTCCTACAAAACAAACACAAATTTTCACAACTTATTCAGACAATCAGCCAGGAGTGCTCATTCAAGTGTATGAAGGGGAAAGAGCAATGACAAGAGACAATAATTTGTTAGGTAAATTTGAACTTAGTGGTATCCCACCTGCACCACGAGGGGTTCCGCAAATTGAGGTGACGTTTGACATAGATGCTAACGGGATTTTAAACGTCTCTGCAGTTGACAAAAGTACTGGTAAACAAAATAAGATTACTATTACTAATGATAAAGGTCGTTTGTCTAAAACTGAAATTGACCGAATGGTAAATGAAGCCGAACGTTACAGAGCTGAGGATGAGAATCAACGGGAGCGAGTTGCTGCTAGAAATGCGCTGGAAAGTTATGTTTATTCGTTAAAGCAGACCGTGGATGACGAAAAATTGATAAATAAAATAACTAGTACAGATCGTGAACAAATTGTTCAAAAATGTAATCAACTACTTTCGTGGATGGAGGAAAACCAATCAGCCACAAAAGACCAATATGAGGCACGACAAAAAGAACTTGAGAAGATTGCCACACCGATTATTACCAGGTTGTATCAACAAAGTGAACCAAATATGTCTTCTGCTAACACGACACAACGTACCTCGACCACAGCCAGAGGGCCTGTCATTGAAGAGGTTGATTAAAGCAGTTAAGTTTACTCATATGCCATGTCATAATTTTGGTTAAAAATATTCAGTTTTCTAACAACCCATGTTTCCATTGTATTCTTGAAACACTGGGTTCCCTTCAATAACTTCATCAGCGCAGAAGGAAAACATATGTTGCGATGTTAACATTTCGCAAACTTTCATCAGTCGCAATCGTAAAACATGCGAGTTATATATGACACACAAATAGAGATATATAGGGTACGGACACGCATACAATCACATCACTTATTATGTTATCACCACCACGGCAACCCTATAGGTTGCTTCACCCACTTTTGTGCACATAGCGGCGGCTGGTGAGCTCTAATCAGCATGGCTTCGCTAAAGGTCAGTAGTTTCGGGTTCTGATGACGTAACAATATTTTGAAAGAGTTAAGTGGAACTACCCGGTGACCTGTTATCATGAGGTGTCTGGCAATCGATGATGCGGGGCTTCGAGTAACAGATTCACCGGGCTCCGGTTGTTGTGTCATGCGCTGTTTTAACCAGTTTGGGACGTTTTTGGCCGCACGCTGAGATAGCCGTCAGTCTGTTCTGCCTATGTAAACGTCACCGCAACTGCAAGTGAACTGATAGACAACGTGAGAGACAGAATGATCAGACAGACTGCGTTCGCGATTGTGTAGACCGGGTCCTTTGGTGGTTTGAACCAAGCGTGATTGGGTAGCCGCATACGTACGGAATAGGGTATTCTATCTAGTATAAATTGAGGAAGTGTACAGGGGTTAGTTGCCTAAACTGGTTGACTTCCAAATTGTTTTATTTATTACCTATTAGAGTTAGCCGATAGGTATTTAGTTGGCGAATTAAGTTAGGATTACCAATTAGTTGGAATCGAAACACGACTTGTAGGTGACACTGATACATACAAGAAATGCAACAAAAACGATGGGCAGTAAGTTCAGCTTACAGTTAAGCAATAAACAGTATAGTAGAAGAGATATCAGTCACAACACAAACCTGAAACAACATCAGTTGCAAACAAACACGATTCGAAGGCATACACATACAATAGTTGAAAAGATTGCATCAAACACACGACGAAATTTTGTGACATGAGTGATTCTGAAAAACCGTATTGAAACTGGATAGATTTAACATTCAGTTCAAGACTGTGCTAATCCTGTTATTTCATGGTCCGCAGAAAACGTCTATCCACTCTACTAAATGAGATTCCTAATGGCAGCTTCTAGGTTATGCGCATCACTGTAAATGAGATTGTGTAAATACTTTAGAGACATCCAGTCTCTTAACGAGCAGGAGCTACGTGTGATTTTCAACGACTTCAACGTCTCACCCAATGTCGTATATAAGTGAAACAATAAGTGTATACATCATGGAGCTATGTGTCGTGTAGTTTGTTGCAAATGTTGCAGAGGATATACAAACGTGTGATGTATCACTGCATGTACAGTAATCACCGGTTTGAGGCATCTGACGATCAATCACACTGTTCGCAATGCTGTCAACTATAACACGTCTACATCTCCTTAGAACTTAATAATAAGAGAAACATCGCATAATGTGTGAAACTCATGGTCTTGAATTCCCAAATCGATATACGCCGATCGCTTGCCACGGAGAGGTTAGCATGATACGATCCGTTGGAGAAAAAAAACATCACAAGAAGAATTACTCATAAATCTCGCAATATCCTCACTTCCAACTGGATGTATAGTCTAGCTGATTGTCGTTTACTGAATCAGTGTAGACAAGGATTTTACGAATTAAGTTGCACTACACCCTCTTTTTCGGTCGTCAACCCAAAGCTCTCTTCTGTTTTCATGACATTTAAGCATCAGAACCAATCACCGATGATGAGGAGGTGGAAGAAGAAGAAGCACAGGAAGAGGAAAATGATGTTGATCCACTCATTCACTCATGTACCTAATAGGTGAAAACCAATATATCAACAAGTATGATTTGCGCCCCGTTTTGCTTTCAATCTGACTAAAATCGTAAATGATAATGGACCATGACGCGTTGTGACGTCTTGCGCATCTCGATGACCTATTGGACTAAACTGGGCAGTGTGGCCACCAAATCGACAGTGTCACTCATGCCAGACAGGCCAATAGGTAGAGATCTGACAATCCACAGTTTCTTGGTCTTCCACTTTGGGAGTTGAAAGGAGGATGGCATTTTTCCGGGGAAAATACACGAGTTCCTGGTACAGTACCATCCACCTGTTGCCTTGCGGTACAGGTTTTTGAGCCAATGGCTTTGGTTAGGAACACTAATCTTTCTCCTGCCTAGGTCTGGTCATCCTGATAGTATCTCAGCCCACACACAATCTCGAATACTAAGAGTACTTATAAAGTCTCAAAATCCCATCCCCAAGACCAACCAAACATGTATGCAATGAGGTGAACTGAGACTTCAGGCAAGAATGTTTTACTTTGTCCACAAAAACCCTGTTTACGTAGCTTATGAGTTCAACCGAAATAGCTATTATGATGAAGTGGTTCATGAAAACGATGAAATTTTTTGAATCGATGTAAGTAAATGAATATGATTTCCATGTTCAGAAAGCGAGGATAATTTAGACGCTAATTACTTTATCACTTTCTTTATTTCCGGAGATCCGAAAAGGTCTGTAGATGGCAAAACATTGTATCTTCCGATCGTAAAATCATCATCGTTTCCGGTAATTCACAATGTAACATATGCTTAGATTTGACGGGTAATGAACAAAGTGGCTAGGACTATCCAACTCGAGTTCCGGTATTAATGTCTGGCAACACAAATACGATGGATCAATATCAGTCTCTCGAACAGAGGGATTTGTAATTGAATGGGAAACTGTCCGCAGCGCGCTTTTGTACAAACATTTCCCCGTTTCTGACGACTATCTGAGAAATTCACCTAGCAAACTTTTCAATACGTTTTCTGCGTACTGTGCGTGAAAGACTAACACCACAAAAATAAGGTTAATTTCAAACGATGCTATTTAAAAAGCTGACAGTCGTTTTTTTGTGTACTTCAATCATTTTCGCCTTAAGTAGTCAATACAAGTACCTCTAATTGCGCCACATGTGTTCTTCACCTCATCATACAAAGGAATGTGATACTGTAGAGTATCTATTCGTTATATGAATTGTTCGTACCGACGATGTTCCAGTCAGTATTCCCAAACATCCCGTTCCAACTGGATTCATCTTCTGCCAGTTTAGAAGGATCCCAATAAAAAGACGATAATTCAAAACATAAACACTTTTTAAATTCATTCCCCACTGGTTCAGAAGACATTCTATTGAGAACAAGAAACAGAAGTAAATGTACATGGTTTAATGTTGGTTACGAACATGTAGAGCTGCAACGAGTGCAGTCAGAGAGGCGTCGGCTGTCTTGGACTGGCAAACCTTCAAGATTACCAAAGTAAACCACCACCTAAGGAGTGGTTGGTATGTTAAGGCTAGGTATTGCATGTATGATTTTCTAAAGTAGCTTCAATGGCAAACAATCACATCTCCAAAGTGCTGAATTTTCGGTAATGGTTCTCTCTGAAAATTGGGGCCATCGAAAATTTCCTCCTTTCTAGTTGTCTAACTCCAATGAGTTTTGCTATAATGATGACTAGTCAACTTATACGAGTTCACAAAAAAATCCTAGGGTGCAAACGCTTTGGTAATTATATGTCGGTTGTTTGAATCTAAGCATTTAAAATAATCAGAACGCATTATATTACCTGACAAAACTTCGGAATGCCTTGTTTGGTGTTTAATGGGATGTTTGACCCGAATTTATTGCATTCTTGTCAGTTTAGCGACACTTCTTTGACAAGCAAAATAGACCCTATATTTTATTAGGAGAAACAAAAATCCGCAGTCAGTTTCCACCTCGTCTATTATAAACCGGGCTGTTTTGAGTACTGAGAAAAATAACTCACCTAGAGTTCTTCTCTCATAAAACAATGCTAATTCTGTAGCCGCTCCGGATTGCCTGTGCAAACGTGTTTCAGTCCAACCCACAATAGTTTATTCTCTGGTCCAAAACGTTACAAGTACCACGCTCAGATGTCTGCCCACATTTGTTCCAGATTTTGTGGGAATACTCTTCAAACAATTGTGAGAATCGAACTACATGACCTGTTATCTGATGTGTCGTTTCGATGTCAGTCATCAGTACTCAGTTTTGAACATAGTATGTTTATGCTGACTACAAACAATTTGTAAAATTGCTCATTTGGTCCGAGACCAATATCAAATACCGGTCTGCCTCTAGTGTTACTGTCTCTATACTCTTCTTTTTGGAGATTCACTGGCCATTCCACTCCTAAACTGTGTGTATCTCGGACCCAGCTCGACTGTGAACTGAACTACCTGAGAAATCCGTTAGGAAGATATGAATGATGAGAGGATGCAACTCGAAAGCGCTTAAGTAGCAGCAGACAGATGCTGCTAACAACGGACAATGAATACTCGGACAGGCTATCTCTACAACCTATTCTGTTAGTCAAAAATCAGACAAGACTCAATGCGGCTGGCTGGTACGACATACGTACAACACATTAATGAACTGCATCAATAAGTCAGCATTGGCTGGTGCACAGAACGTACAGGCTCAAGAAGGTTTGTTCGAATGCGTCAAAAAGCTCGTTCCAACTTTAACGCAGTTTGAATTGAGTTTCCTTTTCACATATATACCGTGCTTAATTAGTAATAGTTGAAAGCACGTTGGCTTAGCAATCACAAGGACAAGAGAGCATATTTTAGTCCGGGGGTAAGTGCGCACTCTTAATGGACCCTAATCAGTAAGCGAGACCCGAACCCAACGCTTCACTTTGCAGTGCACCAACCAGAAATTTTTTCAGAGTGTGGGCTCCGGAGACGTTGTAGTCATCAGTATATCTGTTTTCATCAAATGATGATAAAAACTAGTTTGGTCACATGTCTGATGGATATGTCACTAGGAAATAATCTGTATAGTGTTTCCATCAGAAATGGAAGGAATTGGATTCATCCCTAAGGCCATACTGGGTTGAATATGAAGGTGAAAATACCTGCCCATAACCAGTGAACATGTCAGTAATATTTTTCCCATTACTACGTAACGGACTACGTAGGTCGTATGATCAGGTGATTCTCTACACAGATCAAAGAATGACATCCTGTAGAACTTGATATTGGAACTACCAAACCAAACCCTGGTGAGTCTTGTGGACTGAAATCACGAGACCGGTTACGTGAACTATTTTCACACTGCATACAGAGTTCAAACATGTTACGTGTGCCAACTACCGTATAGTCGATCGCCACACGACAACACGGTCTCGTAATGCGTTCTCAAACGTGAAATTCGTACAAAGTTTGCGGTCCCATCTCCCAAGGCATTTCCATGTGACCACACCACTGACCTCATGTTGTTGACTGGTTACTTTTATAAAAACCACAGCATTCCGCAAGGGTTCACTCAAGATAAGCCAAACATACTGAGCGTCACACATGAGGCCAACCAAATTATGTTTATTTGTTTGTATAGATCCCAATTTCACATTTAACTTTTACTCTACTCATACATTTAAAGTAGTATAGTTTTGATAAAGGAATTAAAAATAACAATGTTACGGGCTAGTTGTAACCACCATGTTTCAATCACCCTTCGTGGTCACCTTCAAGACTGTTGTAGTCGCTTACAAGGCCACGCGAGGTGGATGAAACGTAGAGTATTACAACTTGCTCATAACGTTGTGTTTTCCTCAATCCATTTATCAATAACATGTTAAACACGACGTTCAAACTGTTTGACTTCATTCGTACTAGATTTGATGTGGATATCTTACAATATACTTTTATCTTTGAATTTAACCTGACTCGCAGATTTGCGTGATCTGTTCATATTCACAACTGTTTGATACGCTAACACCTCTCTGATTTTCATAAACTCTAAATCGGCCGTAAACAAATGAACTATATCCGACTGTATTACATATATTCCGTTTTCTAACGCAGTATACGATATTTGTTTACATGAGTAACAGTAACGCCGTACATACCTTACCACCAGAATTAACTGGATGATTGATCACGTGCTTCCATCGCACTGTTATATGCATTTGTAAACCTGGTTGTAAGTGACTGTTCATTTGAACTGTTTATTATTGTAATTGTAGAACCATGTTTAATACTAGTATAGTGGGGAGGAGCGATCCTGCGATACTACTAACACCACTGCCATTCAGTAGTGGGAAAAGAGCACGGCTTTTGACACCGAATTAATCGCAGGAAAAATACAAGAAGGAACATCGGAGTGCAGCATCGCATGAAATGGTTCTTGGCACGTAAGGGAACGTAAAGGAACTGAGCATCGACGTCTGTAGCAACCGTGCCCGTCTGGGCCCAGTACGGCATGCAGATGAACGTTTTTGTTTGTTGTCTTGTTGAAACGCATAATCCATGTGTTGTTTTCCCTAATGAATAATCCCTGTGCCATCCACGTTCTTGGCTCACAACATTTGTATACACATTTACGTATAACCTTCTGTCTTCTTCCCACTTTAACATATATATACATATATCCAGCCCAGACCGTGTGTAAGGCTCAGCTTCTAGAACGCATAATTCGACTTTTCTGTTGATTTCAACTGTATTACACTAATCAAAGAAAGGACTATCCGTACTATTCAATCTTCTTCGTAGATCTGCTATTATCTTTTAAACTGGTTGCATCAAACAATTTCGTGCTACACCTTATCTTAATCCACCTGACTCAAACAGTGTTCACAGTGTTTGGGCAAACGCCCGTATACGGTCATGTCAAAAATCAAACTACAAACGTGTACACTCATTTGCGCGTTAGACATGCATTCACGTACATCATTGTCATTCGCCTTGGTGGAAATTCTGCCGTAGCGCGTACACACTATTTCGATAATCTCTTCTTGTCTTTCGTCTTCCTGGCGTTCGTAGTTTGCCCTTTTGTTCCTGAGTGTCTCCTGTGGGTAACATACTACTTGTGAGTAGTATATTACTCCCAACGAAACTGCCTGTCATACAACACTAATAGACTCTATGTATCAGTGGTTAATCCATATTCAGGAGAACGCGGACAGTGAAGACGGATTGAAGCAGCAACAGGGCCACCATACGAAGTAGGGACCGGCCACAAATAAACTGATAGCAGATGGCGAAATAAACATTAAAATCATCAGTATGCACTTAACCCTTCAGATTACCATTGAAAAATGACCAGTACCATATGGCGATCAGCCACAGAAATAACCCTCTATTAATTTTTAAAACCAGATTGATCACACTTTTCGTGTTCTGGTAAACTTTTGACTGAAGAGTTTGTGTGAATACAAAAATCATGTTCCATTGTGAGTAATGTTCCACTTTTATCACCCAAATTCCCTGCTACATATCGGCAAGTAACTTGTCATCCAACAAGCTCAATGATTTCTGTGATTTTAACTTGGAGGGAAGTCCTAGTCCAGGGGTCATCGACTGGAATTAACAGGACAGTTATTTTGACTCCTCTCAAGATGATCGGCAAAACTAAGCATTAATCACAGATAAGTGTGGTTGTGTGTTTACGTACAATGATTTAGTCGTGCCTAACATATGGTCAATGGCGCAATGGTTAACAACACGGTTGCCTCATGGAGAAGTGACCGGAGTTTCAGTCCTGGTCTTGACAACAGTATACAATATTGATGAGCTTTAACAATAAAAAGTTTGAGTACAGTGCCTATTTTCGAAATGAGCTGAATCAGAAGTCTATGGATATGTAACAGCTCTGATCAACTGTGTCTGCTGTTCAGGCTATATTGAATGTAACTGTTTTACATGGTCACATTCAGAGGCTGTCCACAGTAGATTGGTCAGCTTTCAACAATTTCGTTCAGTTTTGTGATACAGACCATATATATATATATATATATATATATATATATATATATATATATATATATATATATAAACACGTAAAAACCACATAGATTGGCAAGCGTGTCACAATATCAGAAGAAAAAACACTGCGTAAGGTGAAGAAAACAAAAGAGTATAGATGGATGAAAAAGAAGTTACAGCAACTCTCAACACAAGCACCATTGACTTCCATTCTTCGCCATATCTGACAACGTCCTAAACCAAAGGTGTTTATTGTCCTTCGCACCCCAGCTAGGAAGCCGGGATTACCTTAATGAAGAGAGTTTATGGTAAGTGTTTTCATACCCCGAACCCAAGTCACGCGTTGAGCCCCGGGCTGCCGCTTCCATCCCAACCCATTACTCGCAAGCAAGATACGATGTGGTAAGTGGTAGGTTGACATTCGTAAAATGTGGTCAAGCCAACAAAGCCTGTCAGACGAGATCATTATGCTTACGAGGTGGCAGGGTTTATCCTTTCTGAAAATACGTCGGCGAACTTCGCCACTGTTGATACGGTGTTCCCACCAGATGCCGCTAATGCTTCGGAGTCATCGATGATCGAAAATGGACACTCTATGAGCATCCTCAGCGCGAATCTAACAGGTTTTGGAACCGTACAATGGGAGTGTTCTAACGGTGAAATTATACACTCGGCCTTCCACAAAATGACCAAGATCATGCAGACCGCACAGATGCAGTAAGTTAGCAAAAGCCCTCCGAGCCTTTGTTATGCGGCTTGCGATCTCATCAGACATTCCATCAGCGTTGATACAGCCCTCAAGATACACGAGCTTCTCGACTACCTTCAGTTACTTCCACTAAGGGTGGGAGCAAGCGCGCAACCCTGTCAACCTTGCAACAACACCTTGCATTTAGTAGACGCAAATGGTATGCCAAACTAACCGACTTGAGTATCTAGCCTGTCTAAGGTGTTCTGGGCTTCCTGTGAGCCCTCGCAGATTAGGACGATATCGCCTGAATACTCTGTATCTCAAAGTCGAGTGCCTGGGAGCAAATCCACGCCATCATATTCACAATCTGTTAGGGCTCACTCTAGGACTTCCGTTGGAACAAAGCTGAATAGAGAAGGAGAGACTGGACACCCTTGTTGCATCCCACTTGAGATAATAAAGGCCGGCGATACACCGTTATATGCCCTAGCCCTGCCCAAAATCCGGCAGTAAATTGCCTTCAGAATGTTCCCATACTTCTCAGACACGTCCTTCCTTAATAGAGAGTCCCATAGTAAAGTTCTGTCAACCGAACTAAAAGCTCCTTTGTTGTTCAATGACAATAATTGTTGGTCTTCTATATGAATGGCGGAGTCCAAGCCCCTGGCTGGGTATAAAGACGTGATACGTGCAACCGTGGCAAAGGTGAAACTCGACCTGCCCCTCAACGATATGCTGTTCGCGATGTTTGAATACTGTACAGAATACACTGACTGCAAGCAACCTCGACACAATAAAAAAAGGCTAATCCATCGATGATTTGCACACAAAGCGCATGAGCTCTTTTTGAAAATGGGGGTGATGTTAGCCAACCTCCAGTCATGTGGAACAACTTTACTGATCCAGAGTTTCTGTAGCATATCCGTCAGCTTATCAACTATGTTCACGAAAATGGCAAGGGAGAGTTCATCTGGGCCGGGTGCCTCGTGACTTTTCAGGAACTTGTCCACTTATGTCACATTCATCAGCGTTTAGCAAGCTTACTTGAGGATTCAAGTATTCACCTAGCACAGCAGTGTCCGTACGCTGTGCGGTGTGTAGAAGGTTAGTGGGCTGGTGATCAACCCCTCTTCGACTGCGTCTGAACTACAGTCTGTGGAGGCGTATGCTGCAACAACAAATATGCAGCGTTTGTGATGAGCAACCCTCGATGCTCGAACAGTACCTTTGAGTCTCACGAGGTGAAGGCAGCTGTTGAAGAGGATCCAGTCAGTTAACGTCTCCTGTGCGCTTAGGGCAATTTCAACATCGGTTTGACCAGTGGCTTGAGTCGCAGGGTCTCCAAAAAAGCGTACATTGTACCTGCATGATAAAGCGCCTGACGGAGACTAAAGATGCAACACTGACCTAGGATCCTGAAGCCGTGTTTCAGCATGACAACAGATATCGATG
>JTDE01000485.1:191686-218576 GCA_014338405.1 Paragonimus skrjabini miyazakii
GATGGCGAAGATCTCCGAAGTACAAGCAAGAGCTGCCTGCTGACCTATTTGCGTAAGTGATCGGACATTAAGGGTGACAAGTTTAAGTGGTGTTTGAGCAGCGAGTAGGGGTAGTAGTGTCCTGCAGGCAAAGTAACCATGGTGTTTGACGCACTACAATTCTGGTTATAACTTCCGTCGAGAGTAACAAGTGAGATAAGTGATGTGTGCGTGAAAACAAGATTGGGGTTTTGCCAAGTAAATAGTTGTTTGAAAAAGGGATGGGAAGAAGACAAATCGCTTCGATGCGGCAAAATGTGACATGGGAGCAAAGGTGGCCACCGACATCTCGGACAAAATGTCCTGACAGGAAGACAGTTTAAAAAATTCATAACTATCGTACGTTTACGAGTAACTAATTGTGACGGCAGAATACTTCTCGATTGTCCAGGCCGAAGAAGAGGGTTAGTTTGGGCCCCCCTCCAAAGCCTTTGGTCTAAAACAGGCTAACCCATGAGGCAGCGGGACAAAGCAAGGAGATCGCAGTCCACTGGGAGATGGTGACCAGTCCGGGGCCGATGACTAGACTTATTCATACATCCTTCGAGTGGGGTCCAGCTATTCAAGGTACCCGTCACACTTTGCGTACCCGTGGGAGCCGGTGATCACTGGGGGGATTCGTACACCTATCTCGAGATTTGTCCATAGTTGACGAAGACTGAGGATACTAACACGCTAGATATGCCGGGGAGCCCATTTGCTCCAGTTAGGGCAACTGAAACCCTTTTGTGGCAGGGTAACACGCACCGGGTCGTTGTACCGTCAAAGAGCCTATGCGACATTCTATAGAAGACCCGGCTGCCAGCCGTGAATCCATCACGCTCTGGTAGTACCACCGCTCGTTGTCTGCCACTGCTTATTCACCGGCAGAACCCCACCTATTTCGCAGTTGGCTCCCACGTGGTTGGCGGTTCCTCAATCCGCAACCTGGGGACGCTCACGATGACAGTGAGCTAGCCCACCCGTTTACCTGGGTACCATGCCGAAGATAAGTTGTTTACATTTAACGGTTCCCAAATAGCTCGGAGAACTCCAGCTAATGTATCCGACACAGCTAATTTCTTCGCGACGCACTTAGCAACGCTAACTTGCACGAAGCTCAAAGTTTCGTGACCGGTTCGTACATGCACGAAACGTCATCATGAGTTGCAGGAGTCAAAGCAGCAAGGTTGGAACACGTACTTCTGATTCTAGCGAATCGCTCTAAAAGTTCAGACATCATTATTGTCGAAGCTGGTGCCTTACTTAACTTCAAGGGGTGCGAAATTACATGTCTTACTGTAAGCTGCAAAATGAGAAGACCAAATGTCCGGAATATCAAAAATCAATCTCCAATCATCGACATTTGTCTTCAATGAAGGCAGCACTGGGATTAAAAATGTAGTGTGATGACCAAACTGAACTTACTCACATAATACTCTTAAAATAAGTGATTAAAAAATGGCTAGGCCACAAGTTAATGGAACTAACCTGTTGTTTAACATGCCATACACTGAGTTCTGAAGTCCTGTTTCATTAGCACAAGACTTACGGTGGTCAATTAATAATCTCTCAGGAGGAAGTGAAAACAGGCATTAATAGGCTGGAAACCGCTCGTCATGTTCGTCTTCTAAGTTATGAACCTCGTGACAAGCCTGGTTTCTTGTTGGCAGCGTCATGAATGCTAACAGCTAGTCGACTTAAGTGGTTTGATTGTTGTCGTTGATAGCCTGAATTACTGCATTTCCTCAATTTCATTATTTGAGATTTGTTAGCTTTTTATAATCAGTGTGCGATTAGCTGTTTGCAAACATCTTTATATTCTTTTCTGGAACCATAATACACGTCCACCCACCCAACCCTATTGCAAATGACTAACTGGTTTCATTACTGATAAGTAGTTTGGCAGATATGATAATTTAGAAGGGATCCAATTGCGAAAAATCTTGACTTCGGCTGGATTCAGATCAGCCACAGAAACAACATGCCCAAACGCGGAAAATACTGTATCAGCTGAGCTACGAAGCCACGCCAGAAGCTCAGAAATGTCACAATCTGACCTAGTTACTCACCTGTCGCTGGTTCGAATCCAGCCGAATTCCAGACTTTTCGCAAATGAATCTCTTCTAAATTATCAAATCTGCCAAACTACTTATCAGTAATTCAGTGTCAATGCTCATCGGTGGCGTTGGTGGACTCCAGCGTGAACTGATCGAGAAATTCCTGCTTGGGCAGTCAATCGACTGGATCATTTGGTGGATTCCATATGACACAGTTGGTTAGGTGGGTAACTAGGTCCAAATGTGACATTTCTGGGCTTCCGGCGTGGCTTCGTAGCTCTGCTAGTAGAGCGCTTGCCACGTTTGGGCATGTTGTTTCTGTCGCTGATTCGAATCCGGCTAAAGTCCAGGTTTTTCGTTACTAGTTTCAACCTGTGACAAAGGACAGCACAGCTGATACGAAAAGTAAAATAAGCAAAAAAAAGTCTACAACCATAGAATGTCTCATCTATCACTTCCTCTACTGCAGTAACCCTAAAACTTCTTGCAGATCAGTATAGGTAACAATCAAAAGCAGTCACGTCACGTATAACTAGCTGGATCGAGTGTCACCGTTAAACAATGCTGGACACAGGCAGCATTAAAGCCGATCAACACTTATTCATGCAACACATTCGACAGACACTACATCAAACTTTCAGTAAGCATCCACTCGGTCGATCTTTCAACCAAACGCCAACGTAGCAATGACCGTAAGAATTAAGAACAACAACAACAACAACAACAACGACAACAGCTAGATTACATCGAGTAGCGGACTGTGGATGTTCAGGTCACATGAAGAGTTCTATTACACGCACGCCCCAGCTCAAGGTCTGTTTTTTGCCCGAAAAAAGATGTAGTTTCCTCTGATCGATAAGTCTGATGCAGTTGAGATCAGTGCATCTAATCACGTTGGCTCTGTCAAAAGCTAACACCTGTTACAATTGTATATCTGATATTGATCGAACAAAGCGGTTGCTGACACTTTACGATCAAAATAAGATAACAATATGTGTGTGTACATGTGTTTAGAAACACGCGAACACGTAGGTGAGACAAAGGAATCACATAGAGCGCATAAACATTCAGTTATAATCGTTCAAAGGTCGATATTGCTTGTTCTTATACTGCGTTTATCGGTGGTATTGGACCATATCTCTGTTGTACACTGACTCAAGATGGTGGACTACTCTCAGTAATGCATAGATCTTTAAAATGATTCCAAAAATGCATCCACCTGTCTGTAACTCCACAACTTCTATTCACCATTAGGCAATAAAATTAGTCTTGAGCACCAGGGTGTATATTATCCTGCCTATTGTAACAGATATCATCTTAACTGGACAGACGATCAGTACATTCATTACTCCCTTCTTTTCTTGTAATTAGCCAGCTAGTCCTCAATCTTCTCCTTGAAAATGTTCTCTCCTGTATGCATCGCTTACTGGCACGTTAAACCTTCTTATGGGTTAACATGATAATCCAGCGTCCAGCTGAATAACAGTCCATCATGTATTAGACGTAAGGAGATTCAAAAGTCGAGTATGGAGATAAATTGGTAGGATGGATCGACTAAACCACAGTTTGAGCAGGCCGCTGCACTTACGTACAACAGTCCACTTAGAAGAAGTAAGTGACAAGTATCCGGTCCTAGTGCTGTGAACCAAGAGCACGGATGGCGCTAAGGTTGTTTATACAGGATACTAACACGGGTTAGGTATTCTAACAGGGCAAGAAACAAAAACACTCATTTGCATATGACAATCGTCCCAGAAGGTCCTGGCTGTCACAGACGCTAATGCTCAGCTTCTTTGCGTAGTCAGAATTATGCCATGGCATACTACATTGTCATGTTGGTGAGAGGTTTCTTCTCGTGTTTTTCCTTTAGTTACTTCCTCGCCCGCTACTAAATAGTGGTGGTGTGAGTAGTATAGGGCGATCGCTTGTCCTCATCACACAAGTTTTGACTGGCCATACTGTACAAGTGTTATGTATGTTAGATTAAAATGTTCTTTGTCTGTGGGATATATGTGACTAAAGCAAAATACCCAGAAAATTGTCTAAAATTCCGAATAGATCAGCTCTGTCAATCCCATCATTAACGATGCTATACAGAGTACGAATAAACTACAAGATGAGTTTGCTACAATACTTTGCAGGGTGAATTTTCTTTTTATTTCACACGTGTTGAATCCTTTACACCCACATTAGTCAGAGTTTATCTGATACTTGCTTACTATTAACAAGTTGACAAAACAGGTCACAAAACCGTTGAACCACTAAACGAAAGAGTTGAGCACACTCTTGAGTACCGTCCTCACTCACTACTTAGTTTTGTTTATACCAGCAAGTACTACTCAGAATTTAGGATTTCACGCCTATTCCTAGAGTTATTTGTTGGTGCTCGAAGGCTGGCCAGACATCAATTGATAAGTCCATGAGACAGGAGATTCAACCACGCAATACAACACCACTCAACCCGCTATGGGGCTGCGTTAAAAATGACCCACTTCAGCAATTGGTCGTGTCTTTGGAAATCTTATCATGTTATGGCCGACCGATCCTTGCTTTGAGAAGGGCGGTTGACCAACTTTAAGGTAAGAAATCTCTTATCGTCTGGAGATCAGAAGTACCACAACTCATGGCATCGTGAGAGTTAGAAACAACCTCCCCTCTGCCGAACACACTCCCAACGCACACTGACTTTTACAAGAGAGGGAAGAGGAACGATGCAACATTACTTGAAGGTCGATGGAGATATGCCCCTCATAAATGTTTCCTGAAATTACGAACTGTCAGATTGTCACTATGGATAGCTCGAAGATCATTGGGGACTGCCCTCCACAGAATGTAACTCAATGTGCTCGCAACCTTTTAATTTCAATACCCAAATTTAAAGTGACAAGGATAATTAGTTCCCTGGAGTGACTTGCCTCAAGCCCCGACCCTCATATACCTACAGATTTAGATCACCTCATAACTCGAACACCGATAGCGTTTTTTAATCTGACAATGACCACTGAAGAAAGTCCTCCGCAGTTGTCTAATGTACACACTATGTTTGTCCCGAATTTCTCCATCCTGTTGTCACTGTTTGATTTATCTAAGTTCCATTTGTTTTATGGTCCCAACGTGTATTGTTGTATTCCATTACTGGGGCTTTCTATTCTGCCACACCAACATTAGTTTGGCCTTCTTTAATGAAATGATACTATCCAGATGACGATACTTCTTCACAGTTTGCTCAGCTACCCTCATATAAGGCACCAAATCACTTCATCTACGAACATGGATACTCCTGAAACCTTCGACTACATAGCCCGTTATCCCCTCTTAAAAGAAACCACTTACATGTATTCTACAAATCAGGTCAATATTGCCTGGAAAACCGTGTCCCTACTCCCCTTCTATTTTTCATGACGCTAAATAAATTTCTGTCATAATTCGACTTTTCCTAAACCTTTTCGGTTGCTATTTGGACTATCTTACATAAATGGATACCAAAATCTAGTGAAAAATTAGCCAGTAAAACAATCTGTTGGTTGTCTAGTTCAAATGCGCACACCAGCGACCTCGCTACTGTGCCTGTCGACCAGAGGTTCATTCCATAGAGCAGTGAAGTTTCTATTCGAACGCCGTGTGCACTTCTGTATGGCTCTGTTCCTTTTGCTAGTGTTGTGTAATATAGAGTTTGCACGTCATTTCTCACCCTTTAAGCCTATCCCACTCAGTACTCACCAGTTCGATTGGTCCTGTTTTCTGCGCTTCACTGAAAGCAGGTTTTTGCTATGTTTTGCAAATGTTTTGAAATATTCCAACTAGTGTTCATCTGGTTGTGCCTTAGGTTTGTTTGATCGTAATGATTCTATAGCCTACCCCAAAAAGTGATTTGGTAACAATCGGTTTTCACTTTAATATGTTCACGTTAATGTAGATGGATACATGAATACCAACGTTCTCAAAAACCGACCTTCGGAGGTCAGGGGAACCACTACTGTACATGCTTACCCTTCAGCGATCGAGGTAATATTTATACTAGTCAAATGGAGAGAAGGAACTAGCCAATTACTTTAGTGACATACCCATCCAAATTTCTGCATATGACGTTTGCATTACAACAAAAAGCAAAGTAGTTTACAGAAATCTTGTAGGCTCAATTTACACTGGGAATAACTTATCAACTATTTTTCAGCGTCATCCATAGGACAAACCTTAAATCCGTGAATCTGTCATGAAGGTTGAGTAATATGAAGTAACTACGATCTTCCGAGATTGTGGTTGACATGTTCTTTCATTCCAATAGTTAGATCTTCCATTTTCAAATTTGTATATCAAAGAATCGGAGATCTTGCAGGCAAAGACACCCTGGCGTCCAGAACTCCAATTCTGCAACAGGCTCTACGCAATCCGTCATTCGAACCACTCTATTGTCTTGCACTCACCCCGGGTATGAGTCTTATGGACTTGAAAGAATCAAATTCAGCCCGACATGAGGTACCTTACAACATATGCAATGGTGTGTGTTTACGTTATTCTCAACCTACTACCAAATTTCATAACTGAATACTTCTCCCCCCCTCCGGGTCTTTCCCTATTTATAGTTGAAATTGATACAGCTTCGAGTAGCCCTGTTACTTATGAAAATACGTCGCTTACAGAGGGGTTCAAACGCCGACGTGGTACTAGTCATGAAAGCTTATCACACACGGACTTCAGTTAAATCTTATCAAACGCTGTCAGATTTGAATGTCAGGTGTGACATAGCTAAATTTATCAATTTTAAACTGATGGTGAGGTACTTCCTAATGATTCTCAAGCTTTACATCCTCACAACGAACTACCTTCTTAAGCCTAACATTCCTGTTATCAGGGACGATGTAATTAATGTTGTCGAAATGACTACTACTACAAAGTGTATACATCGCTCAAACAGAAATAACGTATGGTCCGGAAGGGGTGGTTTGACGTACATCTACATTTATCCTTGTTTGGAACCGCCCTCTGTCCTAAACTGCGAAATGTCCAACAATAGTTAAATATGTAGGTTACTCACTTGCCATCATATTCCTTCGACACGCTGGTTTCACAAAGTTTCAGTCACCAGACGTTTACTTAGCATCTATACAAAGCTTCCTCAAAACATTCTAGTTTGTATGAGAGATACCCAGCACACGTGAAACTCTCAGATATGACTTCCTACAAGTTCTTCTTTTCAGGTAGGCCGGCTTAGGTGTTGTACGCCAGGAACGCGGATGGCAAGGGTTGTTTATTCAACAAAGCAACACAGGGGTTAAGCGTTTAAACAGGACCACAAACAAAACCACTCATTTGCATACACTACTGGGCGTTTAAATTGTGTAAAAGAATGAACGGGGAAAGCTATATGTGACAGCATTGAAAATGTGTCTTTTGTTTCATGAAGCAGTTGAGAAAAGAATTTAAGACATTTACAAAATACGATGAAGCTTAAGTTTTATTCCAGTATCCAGCCTGACGAATTCACTAAATCTGGTATGTTTCCCAACTGCTTGTTATCGCTTAGCATTGTTCTGATTATGAACTCTCGAAGATATACTGCAAATCAGCAATCAATCTATTCTCAATAAGACTGATGAGGTTTTTCCCAGTAGCTCTTGTTACGAGTAAACTGGATTCGTGTGGCCCCAATCGCTGGCAGTAACGGTGGCTTCTTAGGTCCAATAATACAATTAATCGGTGTTAAGGTCTTGCCACAAAAAGGATTGGGTCATAGTTGTTTCACTTTTCCAGTAACACAGTAACAATAGTCAGTTTTACTTGATGAAACCCGTACGACGAAATGAACGTGCCAGTGTAACAGTGGTCTCACGACAATGACTGCTGCCTGTAATTCTTAGGCCAAAATATTGGGTTTCAAATCTTCCCAAAAAGACAGTCACCTGTCGACCGAAAAATTTCGCAACAAGGTTGTAGGTTCTTTTCCTGACATCTCACTGAAACTAATGTAAAAAGATGGGTAGCCAAAGTATTTCAACACAACAGAAATATACGGATATTTTGGTAAGTCGTAATTTCGGAGTTGTAGAAAGGGGACATTTTGAAACTAACCTCATCAGTCAGTCAGCAAAGAATTTTTAGTGTCTAAACTAATGAAGTCGGAAACATTGATGAGGTTGTGAAACCACTTCTGGAATGGCTTTAAAAGCATTGCAATGAATGATTCGCAGAATTGTAAACGGATCAGTTGAATTGGATGTGAAATCCTGCCAACAGAGATATGGGAACTTCCTTTGAATTTACCTATTTGACTGTTTCTCACAAGTATCAAAATAAACATCCATCTCTGTTTAGAAGAGCTACAAAAGTATTCTCATCTTCCCGTTCAACATAATGTTCTGAGGCTACTACCTCTAACTTGCTAACATCAATAAGCAAATTCGACTTTCGTCTAACTCCAGTAGCCTAACAAACAAGCTAATGGATCTCTTGTGAGCGCAGTTAAAAATCACCCATCACATCGAAAATATGCACGCATTTTCCAAGTTTGTTCCAGTTCACTCGCTAGAACATATCATTTAACGGAATATCACTATTTGCTACGATATTAATGCTTTTGGTTACCGTGAATGCTTAATTAACTCAGGGGTGCAGTGGAACAAAATCGGTTGAGCACTTCTTCTCTAGTGGATTAGAACTGTTGCTCGTAACGTGAGTATTGCCAGTTCGAATCCTGTTCAAGTAACCTCTCTGTCTGATCAGCACAAACAAGGATGAAGCAGGCTTCAATAAAATCTAGACTACGTGACTAAACCAAATCTCTCTCGTATGGATATGCTGTAAGTGAAGACTGACGGACAGTGTTTATTGGATGACCTAGAACAACTCTGTACTTGTCAGGGCTTTTCAGATGCTGGATCTGTGGAGCCCACTTCAAACGAACATTGTCAAGTTCTCACTGCATTGTTTTGCGCCAAAAGTGCTACTTCGCAGTTCCTCAACTCGAGAGTACCATAAACTGAGCTGAACACCCCTTTCGGCATATTTTAATTTAAGCCTCATGTAGTGCACACGAGGATGTACATCTTCATAGTTCTTTGGTTTAACACACGCCCAATCGAACAGAATTCACACAGCTTTTTATAAATCGTCTATCCTTAGTTCCTTAGTTTCTTGTTATCCAGTAAGCAAGTAATGTAGCTGTTGTTTTATTCCACAAATTTTCACCTACCGGATACGGGTGAAAAAGTATCAAAACAACAGTGAATATCTTAGAACAGAATGCAACGTCATTCAAGCGTTTAAACTAACGGAAGGATTGTCGCTTTGAAACGTTCGACTTAGTTGTGTTGTACTGGAGAAGTGTAAAGCTTCATAATGGTAAGCTAAGCAATAGATGCGACAAAAATGACTAATCAACGTGCAACAGATGTTGTCCTTGGTAAAACTATCAAGAAGAGAAAGTATTTGCTAATTTGAAGAACTAATGAGGACAATCCAGTACACTTCAACACATTCTTGCTTATCCTGAATTTACAAATATATAAAAAACATTTACTTGGGTAAACAAACTTTGTTTGGATGTGTCTTTCAAGTTAGCATTTCGTCGGATGCTCTGGAATTCGAGGGACCATCGAGTAGTAGGACAGCTAACTGTATTTACCTGGCACAACATATCCAGATATCAACACACGCCTCAAATACTTTTCCGTTTTCACTTACCTGGTGCTATTTGACTGGCGATGAACATTTGCAGTGTATATTCCTCCCAACATTAGCGGTCAGTTCAAGTATAGTGTTTTATACACAAAGGCGACGTTTCTTCTATGGCTTCAGTATCCTGGTTAAACTTTCAATGTGTCTCGATACTAAACATCAGTGCGAAAGTGATCGATAGATCATCATGTGCGACATTTCTGATATTTCAAATGTAATTATTTATCGCCTTGATTACGAGTATGTCATCGTTTCATTGAGCATACATAGTGTTGAGTGCAAATCCGAAGCGGCAGACTACTGTTACACACCGATACTGGATTGCTAAGGCGTTGAAAAATGAATTATCTATAGCGGGCATCGGGTTGACTTTATGTCGTTGCTGAGAAAAATAAAGACAAATGTGACCTAACTTCTTGAGTTAATCACCTTCGAGATGGTATTACTTGCTTATCATTACAGTCATATTAAATATGCCGCTAACAAACCGACTTAGCTTCTGTTGAACACCGTTTGACGTCACAGATAAAAGTGACGTACTTCTTCCCTTTCGATCAAAATATACGGCTGCAAAAACATTTACCCTGACTAGTCGCCTTGTCTGTTAATTGTCTTTGACGTTAAAGACGTTTTCCAACCTTATCGTCAAAGTTCGTGTTTGCCAACAACTCATTTCGATTGGCTGGTTTGCCCGATTAAAATGGTGTATTCAATTGAAACATCGATTACTAGTCGTGTTCCAATGAAGGAAGTATTCTTAGCTCACTATTTGTGCTAATTTGCTTACTCTGTCTACTAGGATGTTGGCCAGGAGACCGACTGTGCATATTTTCGATAAACTGAACGCTATTCCTAAGTATTCACTCAATAAAACATCAACTGACGGTTTACCCCACTATCTTTGCAATATGCAACCAATAAGCACCCCCCTACCAGCCACTGGCTTCTAGTCAAGCTCTCAATAATGCAATCATATTTCCCGAATGGCATTCGTTTGATAACAAACTGAACTTCTCATATTCAAACTTATTATTTAATTACTTAACCTACTAGGAAATAACCGAATGTTTCATTTAGTGACCGAACTAAACGGTGCAGAAGTCAGCACAACTGTGTAGACCACATCTTGCTACAATCCAGTGTTATCAGGTTGAAACTTTCCGTAATTAGTCACAAAAACACTGTGTGTTGCAAGGACTTTTCAGTAACTTCAATCTTTCTTCTTCGTAGTAATTTTTCTCACGATAATTACGATTCTTTCTGTCCCAGTTAATGCTTTCAATTATGTCCAAACATTTTGCCTGTAGGTCGCCAGAACATTTCATTTTCAACCTATGCGCAGTATGCTCCAGTCTATTCATCTGCTTGATGTTCTCCACTAGGTCACGGTCTTCTTTTTCATACTCTGCTTCTTTAGCCCCCAAAGCGTCGAACTCTTCTCCCAGGTCACCTATATCAACCCTTCCCAATTCTGTTCCACGTGCACTTACTGTTAAAACACCATTCTGCTTGAACTTCACTTCGATTTTCGGAACACGACAATCAGCCTGTTCAATATTATCCAACCAGAATTCAGCTAACATCTTTCCTCTGTCTGCTTGAGTTTCACCACATGCATAAATTCGAAATAAAAGTTTGGTCTGCTTGTCTTTTGAAGTTGTGACAAATACACTTCCAGTTGCTGGTAATTCTGTGCCGCGTTTGATCACGACCGAGACGATACGGTCCAATAATTCAATGCCAATTGATACAGGCGTCCGGTTTTGTGTCCCAGGCATGATTGACAGTTGAGGAAATGCTTGTTCCGCGTGGATCACCGCTCCTGATGCGACGTCGCTTTTTATGTCAAGTATATGGTTTAATGTCTTTCCGTTGAAAAGGGTCTGTAATGTAGACCGAAATTTAGGGATGACTGAGGAACCACCAATGAGCACAATTTCATCAATGTCCACTGACCGCACTTCATCCTGTTGTAGCAGTTTCGTTAGTAGGTCCACAATCCCTTGGAATGCGTTGTAGTTTATTTCTTCAAAATCGCTGCGCTGTACTGTGGTATTTAAAATGACATCAGGCATAACGGACTTCAAATTTAATACGGCTTTTTGAGTCCTACTCAACTTGCATTTCACCTCTTCACACTCTTCGCGGAGACGAAATAAGGCTCTTCGGTTTTGTTTAATATCTATAATTTCCATGTCCTCCAGCTGCTGAACAAAATGGTTTACCAAATTTTGTGTCAACTCATCACCTCCCAACTTATCATCGCTGACAGTGGCCAGAGTTTGAAGGACGGCGTTGGTGAAAGTAAACGCAGACATATCACATTTGCTAGCACCAAAATCCACGACAACAAATGTACAGTCCTTATTTGACCTACGTTTTCGAATAAACTGGGATGCGGCTGCCACAGTGTCACTTAATAAAGAAACTTCATGAAACCCAACGTTCTTGGCCAGATCTATATATGTCCTTCTCTGAGGCTCAGTGAATGATGCGGGCACCGTCAGCACAGCCTTTGTGACCTGTTTATCCAAATAGTTCTCAGCCATATTCTTTAATTCTTTCAACAGTAGTCCGGTGATCTCTTCAAATGTTCGTAGTGATGAAGCAATGTCTACTTTGGGAGTTCCATCGTCATCTATCATATTCACAAAAGTGTTCCGTTGAAATTTTATAACGTCTGGGTGTTTAGATTCTTTCGCTAACAACATCTTGACACCTGGGCATACGCTTTCTAAATTTGTTTTGGCTCCACGTTTTGCGGCTTCACCAGCAATGACTTCAGTGTCTGTGAACAGAACGTAACTTGCAGAGGCATAATTCCCAAAGCAGTTCGGCACAACCTGTACCTGATTGTTGGCACGAACGGCTACACAACTGGTAGAAGTTCCAATATCAATCCCAACCGCGGACATGCAGAGCACGAGGTAAGCAAGCTCTGAGGTAATGAAGCCAATACACAAATCACTGTACTTTTCAAGGTGAGGCTGAGGCGGAGCAGCTGGAACAGACTGGAATATCTGTCTGGAGTAATGACAGAATGTTGTTAGTCGACAACAGATACCAAACAACGTGTGTGGGTGTGTGTGTGTGTTTGCAAACATCGTATGAAAGAATGTGTGAGGCGTAGGTGTGAAATAAACGTGCAACCGTGTGTGAGCAGGTCGATATTTTCAAGATTATACTGCATCATTAAATAATGCGATTTGTGTAACCACTAACACAAAAAGAAGCATGAAGTGCCCAGAGGAATTTTGTAGCGTGTTAGCCTCTACTGACTGTCTGATGGTAGTAATATAACATAATTATAACTAAAATCACAATAATCAATCGGAACCAATTTATCTTAGAAAAGTGGACAAGATAAATGAAAAATACTAAAAATGATGAGTTCAATAGGTTTCGTGAAATCTCAAGGCGTTCAGGTAACAAAGTTTGCGTTTCAGTCGGGAGGGAATCAGCGAAGGCAACCGCGTGCAGTTCTGGTGCTTTCGAAAGCCTGAAATTCATGTCTTTGGATCGAGTTACATTTGGATAGCCAATTCACTGCGGACCGCGAAAACTTCTCAATATCAACTAGGTGTAAATGTTCAAAACTATGCGTGCTTAATCGAAGGCACTAGTGTTGTGACCCAAGAACTCGGATGACTGGAAGGGTTGTTTATTCGACAAGCCAACACATGGGCTAAGCATTTAAACAAAACCTGAAACAAAACCACTCATTTCCACGCGGTATTCGGACCCAGACCTTCTCGGCTGCCGCAGACGTCAATGCTCAGTTCCATTAAGTAGCAGGGACCATTATGAGCGATGCTGCACTCTGATTTTCCTTCTTGCATTTTTCCTGCGGCTTGTACGATGTCAAAATATATGCTCTGGTCCTACTACTGAATAGCCGTGGTATGAGTAGTATGTTACGATCGCTCAACTTCACTGCACTAGGAATACACCCATTTCATCCACAGGAGTGGTGTCTGGGTTAAAAACACCAGCAGCCACGTTTCCTTCTGATATTATCTAAAATACCCCCATTTACATCTGCATGATGTAACAGTCTGCACATTTTGATGACACCTCAGACTAACTAGCTATGAAGCAAATGACAGAGCAATTGAGTGCGTGAGATACGCTTTTAAAATAGATTGCAGCTTACGTCTGTTACCTGCATCGAAAGTAAGATTGCATACCTGATTTGTGTGTTTCAGTTTGCCAATGGAACATGCGGATACTCGGACGATTGAACATCTCCTTCGTTGTCCTCAGTTATATACATGAAATGCTAGGCAAATGTATGAAGGAATGAGTGTGTACAGGCAAAGTAGTAGAGTTTGTCTAGCTAGCAATTATACCGCGGTTCTAGGGCCGTGTATGACACGTCCGAATACTTGAATTCTGTTCAGTGTACAAGGAAACGAGGTAGGCAATGAAATAGGAGGATTCGGACCGGTAATAGGCTTCAAATGTAATGCGTACACTAATTACCCAGCAAGTGAGGTGATCACAATGTAGTCAGTCAGTTCACATTGGATTCATACAAGCAAGCCAAAGGTAAGGATGATAGAAACACAGCAGGAGGAACAACGACAGTTCGACAATGAATAAATGAAGGATTAACGAATGAAAATTTAATCAACACTCCACTCCCGTACAGTAGATTACCAGAGTAATGTTAAGTTAACCACCGTCTGCTTCTAAATGCACGAAGATGGTTTTTTAGGGTGCTAACACTGGAAAAAGTTAAATAGCGTTTGCTTACAGACTGAAACAGGAAATGGAAAGCTTTCATGGGATTTACCGCATACTCAGATTTAAACAAGTGTTTCGTAGTAGTAATCTTAGCCGTTCTGGTATTGAGAAGCTATTTCAGGATATGCTCTAAGATTCGAGTGTGTAGTGCTCTCAATCTTCGGCCTATGTACTGTCATGCGCATCCGCAGGTAAATTCTTAAATAGGGTGCGATCTAGCGAGCTTAGTTGAGGTATATGTGCGACACTGCTGGCTTCAGTCTTCATCCCATCAACAATATCACATCCTCGCCCTTGAAGAGTAACGATATGCACACTGACTCACAAGGTACTGGTCCGTCGTCGATTGAATTTGAATGCTTTTCGACAAAATCTACGAGGTAAACATTTTGACTGAAAATTTGCTTGAGGAACTTGAGCGAGCGTTTGTGTTGTATTGGTGAAAAACTGTTGAAGTTCAAATATTGTCCTCCCCAGGAGGGCTTAAGGTGTACTGATCGCGAAACTGTACCATCCTGTCATCGCTTGATGTTGATATCCAGAAAGACGAGCATATCTTCCTTTTCGAATTCAGACGATAGCGATCAGTACACCGTAAGTCCACCCGGGGAGGACAATATTTGAACCTCAACAGTTTCTCACCTATACAGCACAAACGCTCGCTGGTTCGTTGTCTCTTTCACAGAGCGCGAACTATATGTACAGGCGATACACTAGACACAGAGTTGAAATTTATTCGTGAGACCCTGGTCTCCAACGGTTATCCACTGGGTTTCATTGACTTTCACAGCAAACGAAAAATAGTAAACCCACAAGAAGCGTCTGTTTCAAAGAAACCGGTGTACACGCAGTTACCGTACAAAGGTGATAGTAATATGTCGTTTCTAACGCGACAACAGACACAGTTCATCCAACGTACGTGCAATGCAGCTACACTGCGTTTACTCAGTCACATCAAGTCACTCACACTTCCTCATATTAAGACTGAGATTCCAGAACAGTCCATTTCACATTGTATCTACCACTCCACCTGCAGTTGCGGGGACGTTTACACAGACAGAACTGATCGATCCATGTGCCTTAGAATGAAGGATATGTGTCCAAGTATATCGAGGACTTGATGTGTGGCGCGATCCGACACGACCCGACCGAACAACGCAAGCCAGTCTCTTCGATCGCCACACACGTGCTAGAGACTGGACATGTGATCGACCCGACAAACGCTTTCAGTGTGTTGATGCGTCATCACAAGTCCGTCATCTTCAAGTCACTCGAGGCGCTGCTTGTCATGCGTAGCAAGCCCGTCCTCTGTGTGCAAAAACTGTTGACCTTGAATCTCCGTCTGCCATGGTTTTGACCAATGACAGATTAGTGTATTCCCTGACTTGATTTATGAACCTAATCCGCTTAAATATTTTTGGTATCCACCGCTGTTACGTATAGCAACTGATGAGAACATACGAAATGGTATTACTATCTTGCAAAACCGGTCTTCTGATTTCACTGTTGAAACGAATGTGTCGACTGTGGCAATCGCTTCTGAAAGAGCCTTGCTTACTCTTCAGAAGTGGTTGTAGCTATGTTGCCATGTCGCTTTCATATCTAGCATGTCTCCGAAAACCTGGGTTTTTTTGTCAAACATCTTTCATTGGAGAGTGACGTTGTTGACCCCGCAATTAAATAGTTATATAGTTGCTCCATCAACCAATCCCTAGTCGCTTGTTTGTTCAACTGCTAGATGAACCCTCGATAAGACATCCCTTGTCCTCGAATCAGAGAATTGAACTTGGTTCATCCGATAGCCTGAAAGTCGACAGGAAGGTTAATAAAGGGTTCCTTCAGCTTGTCAAACAGAAGCTTTGCGGATATCTCCTGGACGGTCAGATTCCTGAGTAAGAAGTACATGTCACGCCCGCCGACAATGCGAAATAGGATTGACTGATTCTGTTTATCATTCTTGCGGTTGCTGCACCACATTTGAAAACGTCCCCACCCACTCTTCAATCCAAGACAGATTGTCTTACAGGTTCAGTTGTTCAATTATTGGAAGCTCCATGACGCGACGCCGATTTGTAGTAGACGATCTCGTGGGACTGGTAGCAGGTAATGAACTTGCGCGGGCCTGATGTTAGCGTCGGAACAGTCGAAACAGGAGACCGAGAGCTGTGGATATTGTTACAACCTTCATGTATTTCTGGTTACAAGTACTCTGATAGATAGCAACAGGTAAAATAGTTGGTTGAGAATGTGAGATAGACAGGTACCAGTTACCTGCGTTCTCAAAGTGCTTGAGTCACGAAAGAATGGCCCGTTTGACACTTGTCGCATCAATGACAGCAAAGTAATTCAGACACACCTGGTCGGTTGTAATCCTGTTATTCTAGTCAATGGACATATGTATATGAGGTGTAGTCGTTTGCGAACCGCTGGCTGACAACCCGCGATCCCAACATAATTCAAAGAGACACACTGAGCAGTATATTTCCGACTACTCTTTTACAATTTCTGTGGGAACAACATGACTTTACTTGTTTGTAGGTATTTCAGCTAACAGGAAGAAAACTGTAACCGCTAGGGATTATGTATGACATACGTTACGTATCAACGTTTCTTCTTTCTGAGCTTCGGACACAAACATTTAAACAACTGCTCTTTGGCCTGCGAACACCGTGTAATTGCATGATACCGCTGATAAGCTGATAGTTGGAAGTTGGAGATGAATCGCAACAATCTAGACTTGAACAATGCACAGCTTTGGCTCAGAAATCCCTGCAGTTTCGTGTGTTTCAACAAATTGAACAGAAGATTTTTGAGTCTTTTTTACCCAACAATTATAAAACTATTTATCAGCCCCCTTGAAGCGATACATACTTCAATAAGTAACAGAGATTAAAAAGAAGACGAATTATGTATTCAACCCTGGCAGATTCGTCAAACGGACTGATCTCAACGCCGCTAATCAGTTTATATAAACTCATACTAATCACAGAAATACTATTTTTAAAAAGTAAACTTACCAGAAGTACGTACAACGCAGGGATGATAACTCATTGCTCACATTGTGAAACAATCCGTTGCTTGATTTATTATGAACCACGAGGCCCACAGAATGTTTACACGTTTATAACAAGTAACGATGGTTTTATCTTGACAACCGGACGCTAGATGTCGTTTTCTTTTATCCCCGGTGGACGGATGTTGCAAACGTGTGACAAGAAGATACATCTGTCACATCTCGCTGTTTATACAAATACTCGTGTAGCTGTAGTATGAGCTACATAGGGAGGACAAACCGACAACTAGCTGTTCGTATCAAGGAACATGTACCCAAATGGCTGGACACAGTTAGAAACGCCAGGAGCCTGTATAAATGCCGATGGACGGCATCTCCCATCCTCCGTTGCAAGGCACATAATACCAACAGGACACAGTCAAAGTTTCTGACGCGTTCTCGGTGATCTTTCGGAGCAACCGGAAACGCATACTCCAATTTGCTGAGGCTTTGGTCATTAAACGTCACAGTCCCCCCCTGTGTGTTCAAAAACAATTTGTGTTGACACTGCGGCTACCCTGGTAGTCAGCAATCCCACAATTTTGATTTTTCATTTTTGGTGTCTGTCTATTTAATTCCTTAAGCCATGACTTCCGCTCTATGGAATTTTGACTCGTTTAAAATTAGTTACATGTCCATGTGTGATCAGAATGTACGAAATGTTACTCCGGAGAACATCACATGAATTGCGTCTTCTCATTGTTTTATTCAACATTCAAAATTACCAAATCGGTTATAGCCCAGATATGTATCGACTGTTACAGATCCGCAGAATGCTGTCAGCAATGTCCACCCCACACTAACCTTCATTGTGCAATGAACCCTCGAATCTAAAGTATTCTGAATAACTCCGGATGGTTCGGAACATAGGTTCCTCAATGAAAAGCGAGAATATTGCATGCACACTATGTATCGAGCCAGTGTAGTTCTTTTTTAGACCAACACTACCAATGAGTATGTGCAGTATGGATGACTGGCCTTCACGCAAATTCGGCTCTTCCGTTTCAACTATCGTCAAACCCATCTGAAGCAAGAACAGTTAGACAATACCATGTTGGCATAATGCTCCCTAATCTTGATAATTGCTTTCAAACTCCGGCTTTCATAGCTGTGGCCATGTTGGTACGGTTTAGTCAACCGTTTATGTCCTCATCTTGGTATGCACTGACCAAGATGAAGAACGAATCAGTGTAGTCGTCATGGTTGCCAGCATCCGATCACATTAACTCTTTCCCTCGTTCGTCCGCAGTGAGGTCAGGTGGGTACCCGAACATTCACTCAACTAGAGTGTAAAATGCACTGTTGCTGTTTTACTGTTTGTGTCAAGACAAAGCTAACTCTTAGTTGATATCACTGCACGCAGTCGTTTCGGTTGCAGGTTGGATTGTAAAGGATCTGGTTATCTTAGAATGTAATCACATTCGAACGTCCGTAACACCTGACCAATTTATGCGACTTCTAAAAAAATTGGAATAGACAGATAATTTTCATAAACGAGAAAATCCAGAAAATGGCAGACCTTTCACTTCCAAAGCAAAAGTGTTACACGATTCAGAGTTTGAAAAGTAGTCAAAGATGACTGTTGATCATTCTAGTGTTCACAGCACACAACACGCATACCGACTGTCTTCAAACACTGTCCAGACGCCAAAATCTAGTGTCTAGAACAAGAGGCTAACACTGAACAGCTACGCCGCCTAATCGAGCCGGATGGGCGAACAGGCACAACACACCACCGAAACCACAGCCAGATTAACTGGTTGTGGGTAGGTTAGGATTGTGCACGCATTCCCAGTTAAGGCGATTGGCTTCATCGTCCCAGTGTTTTGGCCAACACGAACCACGATCGATAACACCCGATTGCTCACACACGTGTCTGTAACCGCTTCACTGTTTGAAGGACAACGCTGGACTGGGAACCAGCATGCACCGATGAGTGCAAATGGACAAAGTAAAAATATAGTGTTTCCCCCAACGGATTGTGTCATCACTATAGTTTTTCATCAAACGATAGATAGACACAGAAATCGAATTAGTCACCTCAGGGTCCACAGTTCCGACGTGCTTTCGGTGAAATGAAAACATTGAATCTAAACTACCATCAGAAGCATCTACACTTACAATCTGTACAGTCCGAGAGAAGCCAGTTTGCGAACAAACACGATATTTGAAATGGGTGTGTTACACCCCTCAACCCCGCCCAGCCCAGTTCGACAAGTACTCACATATATCAACACGTTATTCTAGTTCGTAATCAGTTGACCAAAATCAGTATGCTGCGAATGTTTTTCAAGAGAGCTGTCCCCGCCGATCTCCATACCGCAATAAATTGCCTTCATCGTGGCACGAATAAAATGGTCAAATACGACATGTTGACACGGCTCGGTAACGCGGCCACAACCTTGGGAGGTGCCAAGCGACGCCTACTGTTTTCACAGTATGACTATAGTTTGTCAGGTCATAGTTAACAAATGACGCAACAAACCTAAAAACATAGCATGATATGCCCCAGATCTTATGGAAGAATTGTTAGATAATGATCAGTCTTCTGGTGATCTGTAAACCTGTTTCGTTCATGAATACAACTTTTTATTATCTATCGTTTGATGAAAAACTATAGTGATGACACAATCCGTTGGGGGAAACACTATATTTTTACTTTGTCCATTTGCACTCATCGGTGCATGCTGGTTCCCAGTCCAGCGTTGTCCTTCAAACAGTGAAGCGGTTACAGAGACGTGTGTGAACAATCGGGTGTCATTGATCGTGGTTCGTGTTGGCTAAAACACTGGGACGATGAAGCCAATCGCCCTAACTGGGAATGCGTGTACAATCCTAACCTACCCACAACCAGTTAATCTGGCTGTGGTTTCGCGGTGTGTTGTGCCTGTTCGCCCATCCGGCTCGATTAGGCGGCGTAGGTGTTCAGTTAGCCTCTAGTTCTAGACACTAGATTTTGGCGTCTGGACAGTGTTCCGAGACATCCTGGTACTGTCTTCCACAAAGATACATTTTGTATTTTGTATCAAGCACTGATTTGTGAATATCATTTGAGCACCATGACGACAGCTCACTGGAAGTACGAACAACGTTACATCACGTGGGGGAAGGCTGATCCTCAAGGTCAATGATGCACAGTGGTTGTTCCAGTGGGCATAAACAAAAATGACATTCCCCAACTTTTCAATTGGGCTGTCTTCACGGTGTTCAAGTGGCATTCACTCAAAACCACACGTTACGTAACGAAAGACACACCTTTGAAGGCGTTTGCGAGGATAGTTCAATGGTGGTGTGCGTAGACCGGGTGTGAATTTGTCACTTCGTCTGCCATGGGCAAATGGGCGGACCAACAACAAGCCCTTACGAGAATGGTGGTACTTGGAACGCGTCTATTCCGTCTAACATGATGATCAACAGAAAGTATATTACCTCATGTTACATTACGCATCTTCGGTTGGTAAGGGATCCTTCATTCCTCGGTACACGCTTTTATATGAACTACGGAAGATTTGCTATTAAGTTCCTCAGAGGCTATTATACTTACGAAGTAGTTCAGCAATAATCAATAAACTGTGGTAAACCGGCCTAGAAATAGACAATTTGGGTAGAAATCAGCTGTTGGTTATTTTAAAGACAGTAGCTTTCTAATTGTTATAGAGTTAAATCGGCCAAAGGGATAAATTTGATAGGTTTTCAGAGTGAAGTACTACCTACCATAGTGTGAAGTCCATACCTTCGGTCAGCTATAAACAATGGTACTGTGCGAAATAGATCAGATGTTACCCGCCATAACTGTAAACTGACTGACATGTTTTAAAACAGACAGCCTGCCGATTGCAATCAATCACCGAAAAAAGTTGCAAAAATTAAACAACGTAGTCCACTCAGAGTTAGATCTCAACATATCGTCTTTCCCCAGGATGCGGAAGCAACAACGCACTAGAAAGTGGTGTGGTATTTGGTCTGACTATCTGGAAGCGCACCAGTCTCGTTGCCACTGATCTGAGGCTTGAAAGGCAGGTACATGTGAGCAACATTTTTGGACTAAAACATTTTACTGCCTACGCTGAGATCGTTAGACAAAAAGCCACCTCTTGAATAGGCCGACCCGAGAAGTGTTTTGCCTGATTAGATCAGTCTCACTTCACACAAGTAAGCTGGTCGAATGAGTTACGCATTCAAAAAGACTGTCTTTTATTGTGGATCCGAACAGGATTCGAACATCGATGTAGAATACAGCTTGACTACGCTGAGGCGTTGAGTTTTATAATGCAGCCGACCGCAAGACTCGACTAATGGAGAAAGTTAAGGAAATGGATACCGTTTTTGTTTCAGAGAACATCGGCAGCCTACTCAGGCTTATCAGTGCTACTGATCCCAGGCGATCGTCTATCAGTGAAACTATCAGCGTGACAAATGAAACCCTCATTCAAAATAAGTCCAAAAGGTTACTGCGCTGATCGAAACACTTTGAGAGTCAACTGAGCTGGCCTCCTGCTTCTACCCTGTTGCTACCACAAACGTGTGATGTAGCGTCCTGGTCGGTAGATTTACAACCATCCACTGAGACCGAGGTCCGTAATTGCATTTCGGTTCTCAAACGCCATAGGGCTGATTATCCAGGTGACCTCGTACCGGCACAGCAGCAGTTTCAACTTGTATGGACGACGGAGACCATCCCATCAGGGGTCACTCGATAATAGTTCCCATATTCAAGAATGGTGTTCTTGGCTCTTGCGAAAACCAGAGGAGAATGAGCTTGATCCCAGTCCTTTCTAGGGTTCTGGTATTCATTATATTTCGTCAGCTCACTGCAGTTCGGGAGGCAAACATTAGTGAAGAATCCACAGGCTTTCGTCCTGTTCAAGGGTGTATTGATCAAATTTTTACTCTTCGTCAAATTCTGGAGCAGCGTCATATGTATCGCCGGCCAACAATTGCCGTATTTCTCGACTATAAAGGTGCGTTCGATTCGGTGGATCGATCTACACTTTCAGAATCGCTTAAACGCAGGAGTGTACTGATGAAGTATGTCAACATACTGTCGGAAATTTATTTCCATACTTCAGCTCAGGTTAGGGTTTACGGTGAACTGTCTGACAGTTCCAGTATCAGGATTGGCGTACGTCAGGACTGTCCATTTTCATTTTGTTTTTTTTGATGTTATCATAGGCGAAATAATGGAGGATTGACTGCAGCACTTACAAGATGCCAGCGTGGACCTTCTACTTGGTAAATGATTGATTGTTCTTGATTATGCTGACGAAAAGTTGTTGCTGCTTAACAACTTTCAAACACTGCTAGACACTAATTTGCACCCTGCTATGCACGTCCGAATGCACTTTACAACCCCGAAGTGCAAAATGCCTTCGTAAGACTGCTCTGATTATGTAGATCTAATGTTAGACAATGAAGTCAGAGAAGTTGTTGACCGGTTTGTTTACCTGGGAAGCTGCATTAACGGTGATGGCGCTGTAGGGAATGAAATAGAAGTGCGTATCTCTAAGGCTAGGGTGGTGTCCGCTAATCTGCGGCATCTCTGACTTATGCTTAATGGTCGCACATATATGACGACAGTGAGGGCTGTGTTACTTTACGACGTCGAAACATGGCCGCTCGAAGTAGAAGACGTGAACTGTCTTCAGGTACTTGATCACCGATGTCTGCGTTTAATCGCTCGTATCGAGTGGTACCAGCGGGTATGCAACGAAGGTTGAGAAGCGGGTATTTGGTAGTGATTGCCAAACGAATTCTATCGTTCAATCATTACATTCGCACAAACCAATCTTGTTACGCCATGTATTAAGGATGCCTGCCAGTCGTCTATCACACCAAACACTTTACGGACGCTGCGGTTGTCTGGCGTATGGTGAGAGGTGGACAGATGATGACCTGGAGTAGAGAAATTAAACCGTTCATCAAGGGTTTGGTCACTGTAGATCGCGTTCGTCTCCCAGGCTGGGGATATCTGAGAAGTTAGGTGAAATGGTGGTTAATCGAGCTCAGTGGCGTGGATGTTGTCTTTGTGTGGCCGAGTTGTCTGTGAACTGAGTGCACTTAATGATGCGGGGCTGTGAACACTTTAAGGAAGCTATCTTACTAATTACGCCTTACTCTCATTTATGACTCGGTTGTTCGTTTGTATGGTGTAGGCATGTTGATGCTGAATGGCTGGATACAAACGAAGCTATTTTTGGTAGCTAGGTCCCCGGCCCTTATTTTTCTTCTCTCTTCCTGTACAGGGTTTGCTTTTTCTCACAATTGTGTGGCAGTTAAGCATCAGTGTGAACCACTGATGTATTGCTGTCTATGCTGAGAATGATGACGATGATTTTACCCTCAGAAACTTCTGTTCATATCTGCTGGTGTTAATGTGAAGCTAACTGTATGCAGTCTTGCAATTTACACAGTTCATCTTGCACGCCATCTGCTTCGAATGCTACGCGTCCTCATTTCCAACGTGATACGAAGATAACTTCGTTTGTCAATTTTCGTATCGACTACCATAGATTCAGGTGAACGAATTGACAGAACTTTGATTGAACCACGCCCTTCATTTACCGTCTACCAGCCTGGTTTGATTGAACATCCCATTGGATATTTCCCACTACATGGTGACCAATGTCTAATCGTTTGGACCCATCACACTATTTCATAATCAATCTGCTCTCTACATATTCGTAATTTGTCTTCTGTCTCTCACTTTCGTCTTATGCATTTCGATTAGGATCTGTCAATAGGTAACCGTCCTTACGGTTTAAATCCGTATGTGAGGAGTTCATTGTGTGACTGATAAAATTTTAAAGGAATTATGTGCAATCCGTCGATTAATGAGTGACAAGTTCTGAAAGTCATCTCTCTCTAGACGACAAAGCTCCCTTACGTCTTTTTAATTCCATCTCTTACCTAGTACCCAGTGGTAAGGGTCCACCTGAAAATGTGACTTAGGGGCTTCGTGCAAACTCTGTGAAAGAGGTATCTTCAAAGTACTTCTGTGTGTAGATGGAGAGCAGGATAAAGCTCCCAAGATCAAGCTCTCATTGGTAAAACTCCAAAGTAAAACACCTGCACCTAAACAGCACTTATTCGACAAGTACACTGCCAGTACACAGACTTCTTGCATATTTGCCTGCGCGTACCGATGGAGCTTACACTTTCTCACAGTGAATAAACCCATTTGGTTTTGCTATCGACATCTTAGTAAACACTGTCTATTCAGCTTTAATTTAGCGCTAATCATTCGCTGAGACATAACAGTGAATGGAGTCTTCATTAGTGCGCGCTGTTCTACGTTATTCCTTCACGTTCTGTGTGATCACTGACAAAGTCTATAAAACTGGCGCGAAGTACTGGGTCAACAAAGTTTCCACAGAACTAACTATTCTGACCACACCTTTGTCTATGAATGCAGACCAAAGTGAATAGCAGGTCATTAAAATGGGGGAAACTGCAAACTGAACATAACTAACAAATGCTCGTAGTCTTTACATTTACGCAAACTTGTTACACAATGTAGCGAAAAGGCGTCCAATAAAGCATAATCTTTATTGTCCAACACGCTAGTTCACATGCTACGCGCGCGCTCGCGTTTATCAGTCCACAACACCCCCAGGTTTCCGTTCACGCGCCGTGTGCACTTCTACCCGGTTTAGTTGTGTGATTGGTGCCTTCTACCCGGGGGTTTTCTGCCTGCTGTTCCTCGTCCGTTGATCCGATTTCGTTGAGCGATGGCTTGTCCGGTCGCTCGTGCTGTCCTCCGTCTATCTACTGTAGGCTTTGTACGTACTCTACAACCGTGTCGAGATATTCCTGAGAGTGTTCGAATAATCACGCCTTCAATTTGGTCACTCATTCTACTTCGGCTGCCACGTCTCGCCCGTTGGTCCGATCCGGTCGAGCGATGACTCATCCGGTCGCCCACGCCGTTCTCCATCCGCTCACTGTGGGTTTTTGAACGCACCTCCCCCTGTGTTGGGGTATTCTGCCGAAAGTTGGAATGCTCGCACTTCCTGCCTGACAGTCCCCCACAATAAGTAGTGTCCCTGGGGATTGAACCAGTACTCTGCCACCGAACGGAAGACTGTTCTCCCCAAACGAATTGTCTTTGCCCGGCAAACTTTGCAGTTATCTGAGAAAAACTATTCTCAGCCAGACAAGGAAGCTTTCTTTGTCATTTTCGTGGTCAAACGTTTTCGTCAACGTGTCTGGGGACGGTATTTTGATATCTATACGGACCACAAGCCGTTGTTGACATTACTAGGAGAGGAGAAGGGACTTCAGCATATGTCTTCACCTAGACTGCAAAGTTGGGCGTTGCTGCTAGGTGCCTACTACCACAAACTTCGTTATACCACTGGAGTCACCAACACTATGGCTGATACTTTGATACACCTTCATCTAACCAGCTCAACAACAACTGGCAAACCGCCCAAAATGGTTAACCTCATACAGCACTTGGACACAACGCCTATTGGATGTGAGCAGATGGGGCGGTTGACAGATATAGATCCAGCATTGTCAAAACTAAAACATTTTTTAACAAGTGGTTGACTTGTGGAAACTATTACTGAACTGCAACCATTCTGGGTTCGGAAGAATGAGATAAGTTTACATGATGGTTGTATTTTCTGACACTATCGAATACTTCCACCACACAAAGTGTGACGACTATAGCTCAAAGAATTGCACGAGGTCCATCCTGGATTAGCAACAATGCAGACTCTTGCTAGAGCTTACTGCTGGTGGCCGAATACTGATTTAGATATCGGACGATTTTTGGTCATGTGGAGTATGCTGTAAACACCAAAGAAATAATCCTCCTGGACCAACACACCCTTTGTGTTGGCCGGAAAGACCATTGAGATGATTGCACGTGGATTACTTCGGTCCGATTAATGATCTGATATATTTGCTTGTAAGTGATGTCCACTCCAAATGGACCGATGTCTATCCCGTCACAAATGAAGATTCACAGTCTACGATAACTAAAATCCGATCTTCGTTTGCGACACTTGGAATGTCTGAGAAAATTTTTACCGACAGCGGAGCTTATTTCCTTATTGAAGAGTTCCAATAATCTCTGTTTAAGGATGGCGCACAGCACATAAAGTCTGCACCATCATCATCATAGACAACAATACATCAACGGTTCACACTGATACTTAACTGCCAAACAACCATGAAGAAGAAAAAGCAAACATTGTATAGCAAGAGAGAAGAAAATAAAAGGAAGGGGAGGGGACCTAGCCACTAAAAAATAGCTACGTCTACATTCAAACATACAACATCAAGGCGCCTACACCTTGCAAACAAACAACCGAGCTGTAAGTGAAAGTAAGGC
>JTDE01000485.1:231242-243317 GCA_014338405.1 Paragonimus skrjabini miyazakii
GTGGAGTGCAGCCAATCATGTACGCCATATCTGCATTGGCCAATCAGAGTGTTTGACAATGACCTATATATACAGTGTCCATAACAGACTAGATGAGAAATTGTGTGTGGTGTAGTGAATACACATCTTGCTCTGAACCTGACTTGTTCTACACTTCCGTTCTCCTCAATGTATTGAATAAATGGCTGCTATCAAGTGTTGTTTGCCATTTCCCAATACTTGCTTATCAAACCTCCAGATTGACGTTTGATTCAACTTCTTTTTTTTGTGAAATCAATCTCCCCTACCTCTAGACAGAAAAAACAAGGCTTTGTGATGTTACTTTCTCAACTACACTAAGGCCATTGGGACAATGGGTCACAGTCTGTATGAACAGCAACTGCATCCAATGTATTTTAACTAAGCCAAAACCCAATCTTCACAAAACCTATAATACACCACACTGAAAGGTCACTGTTGTATGCCCCCGAAAGGATATGCTGGATCTACCACGTTATGGAAGTGCGCTTGACAGGAACAGAATTCCCCGCCGTGATATAAAAAAAAATTGAAAACCTTGGCCCGCGACTGTCCCCGTTAATTACTCCCAAGTCAAACTAAAAGAAGAGCACAAACAACCATTTTGTCCCCCTCCTAAACGTGTGCAACAGGGAGAATATTCAGTGTACCGATATGATGCCTCGTGAACTACAAACATTCTCAAATCAGCAGACCGAAGGGCAGTCACGACGCTTAGTAGTTAAGATAACTAGACCACTAATGAGCATGACGGAATAAAGGTCGAACAGATAAAAAAACTAGCGAAGATTACCTGAGGATTATTCTGGGGACTTCCGTTAGTTCTGACTAAACAGACTCGTTTTCTCAAAAAGGGGAGTGTTTTCTTTTGACGGCAGACTGGGGTTCCCTAACAGTTACAAATCACCCAGGGCAACTGTGAAGTTCTGCAAATAGCGTTTAGTTTCCTGTGTACTTCATAGATGAACGTTGTTTCAGTAAGCTCTAACTACGCATATGACGGTAATATGCTCCACAGTTTTATCAATCAACATGCCTTAAACCTAAAAAACAAACAGACAAAAAAACAGAATGATCTAGAGACTGACAATTAATGTTGGACTCAACAAAATGTTTGGACGTAGGTGGTGCTTTTTATAAGGATAAAAGACCGGTGAACATTCAACTCATACATCCGTTGGGTCAACTATCATATCAACTTACAAATTCGTTACCCATCGCTGAGTTTTATTTTTGTAGCTATCTCTACTGATCACAAAATCGCATTGATATCTCGTCAGAAGTTCGATTTTTGCCTATTTCGTCCGTCTTTTGAAACACCAAAAACAATCGCTCATCTATCTCATGGAACAGCTCATTCGTCGGAGTTGGACACACTATTTTCGGTCGCCCGCTCAAGTATCTCTGTACCTCTGTTAAACTTTGCCTAACCTAACTAAGAGACGAAGATGTTAATGCTAGCAACGTCTGTGATAAATCTATTTACAGATTCTTCTCTGATCTGTTAAACAATCTTCACCCAATGCTATTCTATGGTAGAACCATACAGTCGTTTAGGACTAAGCCCGTTGAGGAAAGTATAAGATAATCTAGAGTGATGAGGACGAGCGATCACTCAATACTACTCACACCACCACAATTCAGTGGTAGGGCGACAGTATGGAATTTGCCATAAAAGTAGCCGCAGGAGAAACACGGGAAGAAACATCACAGCAAAACGGTAATGCAGTATGCCATGGAATAGTTCTGGTTACGCAATGGAACTGAGCATTAGCGTCTGTGGCAGCTGGGACTTTCTGGGACGATTGCCATATGCAGATGAGTGTTTTGTTTCTTGTCCGGTTTGAACACAACCTGTGTTTGTTCCCTAAATAAACAACCCTTGCGCCGTCCGTGTTCTCGGCTCACAACACTAGTTTTCACTGTACTATCGTTTTTTGTACATCCCTCTCGAAGTAGCCATTCTGACATCTGCCATATAACAGAATATTATAAATGGAACAAAAAGACAAAACGGAATTCTTCTATGTAACCACGTCTTGTTCGTCCCTCAATACACAAAGTCTGAGCCATGTCAACATTAGAAATAAACGATCACATGTTGTGAAATGCCATCCTGGAAGGTATATGTGTCGGAATTTTGCGTTTACTCTGGTAGGTCGATACCGCTTGGTGGATGAGCTGTCAAACACACTCGGACAAACAAACTGAGATAAATGAAGCTAGTTCCATTTCCTTCGTGACAGAAGGTGTAACGCAGGACTAAGGTACTCCACCTGGCCCTACCCGAGACAGTTCAACGACCTCACGTTTTCACTGAAGGTTTAGACAAGAACCTTTCAACGGATGTTTCAATTACTGCCGCTGATCTGAATAGCAAATGATGAAAACATCTAGTTACTCAATCACTATTAATTTTGATGATGTTTACTGTGAAAATCTTCTCTTCTCGTACCATTCTAGTGGCAATTTATGGTATTCAGCGACAACAACAGTGAGGTGGACGGCTGTGACTTACGGAGGTAAGACTGGTAAACTATTCAAAAAGGGGTGATATTGTGGGGGACTGTCAGGCAGGAAGTTCGAGCATTCCAACTCCCGGCGGAATACCCCAACACAGGGGAGGTGCGTTCAAAAACCCACAGTGAGCGGATGGAGAACGGCGTGGGCGACCGAATGAGTCATCGCTCGATCGGATCAGACCAACGGGCGAGACGTGGCAGGCAAAATAGAATGGACGATGAAATCGGAGGTTCGATTATTCCAACACTCGGAGGAATATCTCGACACCACCGTGGAATACGATCAAAGCCCATTATGGATAGATGGAGAACAACACGAGCGACCGGACGAGTCATCACTCAACGGAATCGGACCAACGGACGAGGAATAGCAGGCAGAAAACCCCCGGGTAGAAGGCACCAATCACGCTCCTAAACCGGGTAGAAGTGCACATGACGCGTGAACGGAAACCTGGGGATGTTGTGGACTGAAATGCTGACTCATAAACGTGAGCGCGCGCGTAGCATGTGAACTAGCGTGTTGGACAATAAAGATTGTGCTTTATTGGACGCAATTTCGCTACAGTATGTGAACGATTGGAGTTAACAGACAGTAACCGTGTCTCCACTCGAGGCGATCGGGCAACCTGATCATTACTCACAAGCGAAAATGGTTGAGCGTTCACATATGATAATTCGGTCATGCCTAACGTGAGGTCAGTGGTGCATTGGTAAACACGGTTGCCTCAGGAAAGCGAGATCGGAGTTCTAATCCCGGCAGTGGTAAGGTTGTTTTTTTCCTAAAACTTTACTGTCTTGCGTAGAACTGGGTGATCTTCACGTTCATGTTTATGGTAACAGAATTGTGGTGTGACCCTAAAATCCTAAAATCACTGCAGACTGAGAGCAACTTTGTCAGTGTCAACATGTCAACGAAGAATGGTAGGCGGAAAACCCCCCGATAGACGGCGCCAATCACACACCTAAACCGGGTAGAAGTGAACACGACGCGTGAACGGAAACCTGGGGGTGTTTTGGACTGGAATGCTGACTCATAAACGCGCGCGCGCGCGAAGCATGTGAACAAGCGAGTTGGGCAATAAAGATTGTGCTTTACTGAACGCCTTTTCGCCACAATATGTCCTGATGTAAAACAAATGTTGATAGCAAGCTCCAGTTAACAATAAAGTAAAATAGTTTATCGGGTCAGTATAGATATGACCTTTTGTAGGGATGGGCTTTGTAACTGACCGTCATGTGGTTTCTGTGATGTCATTCGCTTGGCTGTATGTCCACGCCAGAATCCGGAACAACTATTCAATACAATCGTTGGTCATCCATTGGAAGTACGCACAAAACTCTTCTAGGTCAGTAGAATGCGTTCGTTGTAATCTCATTGAGAAGCCAACGCAAGGGCGTTCGATAATTCAGCACAGTTTTAATTGCAATATGTTTTCAAAATTTGTTAACGTGATTGAGAAGCCCACTATGTCATTGTGCAGGAACATATTCAGATTTATCGCTTGACTGATGCGCACTTTTCTTCTCATCTGTTCAGACGCTACTGTCGCTTTATGTAGCTTTTAGCATGATCCACACAACAAACGTGTGAGTACAACGTCACCAGAGAATTCAATGTCATTCGAACAAGTCTGTCAGCAAAGTTGTATTACTTATCGGTGATAGCACAGGTAGTATGGGACACGCCGAGTTAAAGATAGGCGGACCGCCTGAAATAAAAACAGTTGAAAAATAAATATCAACCCAGAGTTGGAGGTGTACGCGCAACACATTCCAAGTTTGAGATGAGAAGCAATTGCGAAAAAGTTGCTCTTCGGTTGAATTAGAACCGGCGACAGAAACAGCATACCTGAAAAGGTGCAAATGTTGTACCAGTTGAGTTACGAAGCCACGCCGGGTGCTCAGAAATTTCACACGTTCAGCCAATAGCCCTTCCAACCCAGTACATTATATGGAATCCACTAAATGTTCCAGCAGATTGACTGCCCAAGCAGGTTTTTTCGAACAGTTCGCGCTGTAATTTGCCAGTGCAGCTGGTAAGCATTGAAACTGTATTAATTGAAGGTAGTGCGGCGTGATGTTGTGATCTAGAGCAACCAATTCACATTGGAAAGATCGATATCTCGTGCATGGAATGAAGTTTCACCACCTCATATCATGGAATTTTCCACAGTGTCGTTAAATCGCATAGTCTCAAGTCTTTGTACGTCCATATTGCTTCATCTAACTTCTCGTGGAGAAATCGTGTCTCATCAGTCCACCCTCCACACCCAAATCCATCAACAAATTTTGATCTTTGACGGTCAGCTTAACAAGCTTGATAGGGTCGTGTTGAGTCGAGTGAACTGGTGACCAGATGAATGAACGGTATTCATCATCATCTCGCTTTGTACCGAGACACAAACGACAACGAATTGCCTCAGCCATTCTACCCTAGTGCATTCTACCCTAGTGTAATGCACATGTAAAAGTGAGTGAAAATCGTGCCTTCTTTATGTCAAATCTGAATCAGTAGACGGGTGCGAGCTGTCGCGATCCGCTCCACGTTCGACAGTATTTACGCTGATGCAGCTTCTCATCATCTGGGCAGCCTGTATATATTGCCAGATTATTTGCAGTATGACGTCCCAGAAATTAATATAACTTGTTTGCTACGAGTGCACAGTGCTGTTGTCTGTCATTACCAATCGGCAATCGAGGAATTTGTGTTAACACTCAGTGAACATCATTCACCATTGATAACAGTTTACGCATTCGCACGGATTTTTCAAAGAGTCCCTTTAGAAAGGAGCCACTATACTCGAATTCCACCTTCATAATCAGTAATGCATAATTTTGCGACCACGAGGACAAACTTCGCCCACGATTTCAGGAAGTAGCGGTGTCAGCCACTGCGTCACCAGCTCCACATTAGACACGATCGGATTGTCGAATTCGAACGTAAAATCGCATCCGTTTGCTAGTGATGTTCAAATAGCTCCAGTGCCCTGAGAAGAGACAGTAGCGGTCCCGTCAACAGCAACTGATGACCCCGCGATTAGGATTCCTCCTTAAAATCGCCTACTACTTACCAGCATTCAAACTATCACTCAGTGAGGTTAATGTTCATTTTGTTTCACACTGGTGAGGGTTTCTGCCGGTGTTACTTAACTGGCTTCATGTTGTTTTGACCAATGCTACCTCGTTTGTAGGCGGACTTACGTATTCTGCCACCGATGTTCCATGGGTCTTTATATATTTGGAAACATTCAGCTTGTAATCGTTCAGACAATACCGAGTGCGGTTTTTGTTAAAGGTTTGTGCAGTATCTTGTACTCGGTGACGTTCAATAATAAACAGTTATCCATGGGTCACTGATTAGACGAATAAGTCGATCATTGACAGCAGTGATTTTCCACTCCCTCGGCACCCATAATACATAACCGAGAATTCTGCATGACCCTTGGTCAGTGGTCAAGTAGATAACAGCTACTAAAGTTCAGTGGTTCGATTCAGGTTTTGACCGTAGCTGCCTGCTAAATTCTATCCAGTCTGGCGATTACTTGTACACGGACCTAAGAATAACGCACGTCAATGGCGTTTGTCGCATCAACAACGTGACACCATACAATGCATGAGACCAAAACAACTGATGACGTCATCCTACAGTTCGCACTACGCCCCCTCCACTTGGGTAGTCGATATCAGAATGAAATTTCGCGTGTAGTATTGCTGGTGGATGTATGTGTGTGCAGCCGAGATTGTATGTGTCTCCATCACTCACTAAACGCCAACATCCGGGCTGCTTTAATCCATGCCTTTGTCTGCGTTGTACGGACTGGGTCATGTGACCGGATGATAGTTAATCCACTAACCTAAGAACGGCTGTTTGCTCGTCCGAAAACAGAGGTATTTTTTGTTCCGCACTGAACTACACAGTCCAGAGAAAATCAGAACGGAAGCCCGAGCGGCATTAAGTAACTTCAATTTATTGGAAAAACATCACCTTTCTATAGAACAGTTGTATTTACGATTGCCTTGAAGCGACAGGCCTTCTTGCGTTTTGATTGGTCAGTTTGTAGCTGTGTTGCTCAGCAACTTTGAACCTAGCAACTCCGTTGTTTGAAACAGAGACGCATTCAAAGGCAGCTGACCGCCGTCTATGATTAGTTGGCGCTGAGTTGACTATAATTCCATCTCTAGCGGCTTGTGCGCAAACAATGGCTAAATCTTCTCCAGTCAAGAAACCGCTTCAGTCCAAACTCATTAAAATCTTAGTTTCATCATGCTGTACTTCTGCAGCAGCTTTTTATGCTTCCATTTTAGTTAGCCCAGATAATCCATACACAGTATACTGATCCACATCTTAACTAACATGTTTGCTTATTAAAATTCACTTTGGCAATAGATGCTTCCCTGCAACGGGCCTAGCGGAGGCCCTATAGGTGTCCACCTGTCTGCATGTGCATTTGAACACTGCTTATTCCGGCTGGATTACTGAAGGAATAATTGTCGATCAGTGAATATCAGACAGGAGTTGACGACTGAGAGGGATTCGCGTCGTAGGTAGAACTTGCGGAGTTCACCGGCTGGTGAAGTTGATGGCCATCGACTGTGGACGCATTTGATTGCCTGTTGCAGCACGCGATCAGTTTGCGAAGCGAGTTTGATATCAGACGCCGTAGTTGGTGTTGCACGAACTGCATCGAGAAGTGTTTGGCGTACATCATTCTCGAAAGATACAATGGCGATCACCGTGTCTTCTTCAACGGGGCGCTGGTTGCCGATGAGTCGAGAAGGGGCGCCAGTCTGGCCGAAATCCTCAGTTTAACGATAGCAAATTTCGAAGTCGTAGTTGACAAGGATGGTGGCCCAGCGCTGCAGTCGGCTGGCAGAGTACACTGGTATACACTTCTTTGGGCCGAATATGGAGAGAAGTGGCTTGTGGTCCGTTAGAAGGGTGAAATAGCAGCCGTAGATCATCTTGTAGAACTTCTTCATAACAAAGATGAGTGCCAAGGCTTCCGTCTCGACTTGGCCATAGATCTTCTCTGCATCAGTGAGAGAGCGTGCTGCATGCATGATAGCTTTCTCAGACCCATCGGGGAAAATGTGAGAGATCACGGCACCAACACCAAAGTTGGAGGCATCTGCGGCTACGACGATAGTGAGGCTGTCATCGTAGTGGGTCAGCACAGGTTCTGATCCCAGCATGGATTTGATTTTGTCAAAGGCTCGTGCGCACTCCGGCGACTAGTGACATTGTGTGTCCTTTCTGAGAAGCTGGTTCAGAGGCGATTGAACGTCATGCAACGAAGGCAAGAAGAAGCCGCAATTACTAACGAGACCCAAGAACGAGCGAAGCGGTGAAACACCCTTCGGAGGTGGCATGTGCTGGATGGCACGAACGTTCTCAGGGTCCGGCCGGTGGCCGGTAGCGCTGAAAACGAAACCGAGGTACTTGATGGACGACATGAAAAACGGGCACTTGTCTACTCGAAGCCGAAACCCGTAGTCTTGGATGCGTTGGAGAACGGTCGCGATTCGTTCTCGAAGACTGTCACGTGTTCACCCAGAAATATTGATGTCGTCCAGGTAGGCAGCCGTCCCAGGCAGGCCGGATGATGGTGATATCAGACGCAATGTCAGGCTGGAGACGAGTTGGGTGTCCGTTGATCAGTACGGACACGAACTTTCTGCGTGAGGCGACATCGACTTTGAAGGAAGCAAGCAAACTGCTGGACCTGGCGATTGGTTTGGATTTAGGTGGACGTGGCCGCTTGTTGGTTGCGCGTTGAATGCCCTTCGTGCGTGAATGACTGTAGCCGTCCTTATGGCCTATCTTTTTTGCAACGCTGACAGTGGTGTTACTTGAAGGGGCAGTAACGCGTGTAGTGCCATGCGCCGCAATGCCAACAAGGAGAGGGTGGTGTCTTGTTGGAGGTAGAGTTCACTGGTCGGTTCGTTGGGAAGGGTTGTTGCTGTGTTCTGTGTTGACAGAAGTTGTGGACTGAGCAGAATTCTGGACCAAGGCAGAATCATGTTTCAGGTTGTGCAGTCGATGGTCTTCAGTAGTGAGGTCCTGAAGGGTAACTGACTCGTCTTGTTGGATCCGATTGAGCAGTCGTGTACGAAAGTCAGCATCATTGGGAGACTGGTGGCCGCAGACGAAGATGAGACATTTGAACTGATCTTCCGTGAGGGAGGATAGTTTGAATCGCTCGCATTCACAATTCATGATGCCAGCATAGGTGACAAATTCATCCGAGTCTCGCATGGTCAGCTTGAGGCAGTGGTACCGCAAGCTGAATAGAGAAGACTGGTCACCGAATATCTGCGACGGGATATTGACCGTCTCGTTGAAGCTGATGTCACGTGGGTTCTTTGGCAAGATGAAGTTGGCGTACCGCTCGTGTTCCGCAGGACCAAGTTTGCGGAGGAGAAGTCGGACCTTCCATGGATCGTCCTGATTGGCAAATTCGATACGAAACAGGTCATCGTACCAACGGAACCAAGCATCGAATGTCACGTTCGCATGCGGGTCGTAAACCAAATTGTCAACGGATTGCGTACCGCCAGATTGTGCGGGTTGGCTCAGAGTCGTATGGAACATCCGTTGCGCAAGCATCTACATGAGCTTCATCTGTTGTTGCAACAGCAGCTTAACGTCAGCAGTGTTCAACGACATTGATAGAAATAAATAATAATACCTACGACGCGAATCCCTCTTAGTCGTCGACTCCTATCTGATGTTCACTGATCGTCTCGTCATTCCTTCATCGCTACGTCAATCGGCTCTTCGACAGTTTCATTCGGGACACCCTGATGCGGGACCTATAAAAGTGATCGCTAGGAGCTACGTCTACTGGCCTGGCCTCGACAACCAGATTGAATATCTGGTTAAGCAATGTAGCCGCTGCCGCGAAGCTGCCAAGAACACGCCACGCGTCGAACCTCAGCCATGGAAGCAACCCGAACATCCGTGGTCACGCCTCCATGTGGATTTTGCAGGACCCATCGATGTTATGGTATACCTTATTCTGGTGGATGCATACTTAAAGTGGCCCGAGATCGTCCCGCTGACGCACGCTACAACCTCAGCCACCATCAACAACCTAGGGCGCATTTTCAGACAACATGGCCTTCCGGAGACGCTTGTCTCGGACAATGAATCGCAGTTCACCTCGGTCCAGTTCAAGGAGTTCTGCACCCAGAACAACATCCGGCATCTGCGTTCACCACCATACTACCCACAATCCAACGGTCAGGTCGAACGCTTCGTCGATACTTTCAAGAGAGCACTTCTGAAGTCTGGCGGGGAGGGACCAACTGAAGAAGTGTTGCAAAGATTCTTCCTCACTTACAGATCCACCCAGAATCCGGCGACTTCCAATGGACTCTCGCCTGCAGAAGCTCTCATGGGCCGCAAGCTGAGGACGAAGTTCGACGCAATGATTCCAGTGGGTAAACTCCCGGGAGATACGCAGCGGTTCCCTCGACGTGGGTTTGCCGTCGGCGACCTAGTCTATGCAAGGGTCAATCGCCCAGGTCGCCACCATTGGATAGCAGCAACTATCAAGCAACGGAATGGCACGGTCCTTTGCGATGTCAACGTCGGAAGTGACATCTGGGTGCGCCACCTGGAACAACTTCGCCCACGCCATTCCTCCAACACTGGACAAGCTCAGAATCATCTGCCTTTAGACCTAATTCTCGACACCTTCAAGATCAGTCGCCCAACGGTTCAAATTCCCGCAAAGGCTACACCAACAACCTCAACCCCTAAACCGAGCAGATAGCTGACAGCCTTGCAACCAAGGCGGTGGATGGAACGCAAACGGAAGCCAACCTGCCCAATGCAGCTCGATCCCCATCAGCGGCAGTACCAATAGTGCTCAACAGGGGAAGTGTTGGGAAAAGGCACTTTTCCCAAAAATTCGCATTAATTGGCAGGAAAAATGGATTCTACATTTCCTAGAAATTTGAAAGCCCACCAGAATTCTCGAGCAGTTGCGCTCGCTTCTGATTGGTCCATTCGGTGGCCTAAGCCCAAGGAAACCAAATACCTATAAATATAGTTGCCTTCGGGCTGAGCAGTAAATAAAGCTCGTTTGAGAGCCGTCTTTTTCCTTACTTGTTGGGGGCTTCTAAGTTGCGAGAGTTGCGTTCCGATATTTGAGCTCTGATTTTCGTTCAGTTTTGCAATATCGTTGCGTTCGCTCGTGATAGAGATACTGCTCGCGGTCTTTGCGTTGTTCTTGTCTATCTCTATCAGGTATGGTTGTAACACTGCCCAAGTAGTATAAATCTGTGCAGCTGTCGACAGCATCTCCATTGATGAAAATATTGGGTGAATATGCACAGGCAACACCTCCGCCCGGAGAAGGCTGAAAGAAAGAAAATTTCTTACCAGTGTCGATATCCAACCCAAACTTGGATGTCGCAGTCGCAAAAGCCGTGGCCATTCACTGTAGTTCGTCTTCGCCATATGTAAACAGCCCGCTGTCATCTGCGAACAGAAGCATGCGCATCATTGAGATATGTAACCGGGTTGGGACGCCGAAATGTCGAATATTCAGTAGGCACCCATCCGTCCGATATCCTACCTCAACGCCATCATCCTCAAAGTCATGAAAAGCAACTGCTAGCATGAAAGTCAAATACAAACTGAATAGGGATGGAGACAGGACACAAACCTGCTTCACGCTAGTGACAAGGTCGAAATTATCAGGGGTAGATCCACACGGGTGCACCTTCGCCCTCATACTCACGTGCAGCAATCTAATCAAATTGACGAACTTACCTGGACATCCAAACTTACCAAGCACCGTCCATAACGCCTCGCGGCTCACATATTCAAACACATGGCGAAATCCACGAAGATGGCATACAGGGGCTGGTTGCATTCCCGACACTTCTCTTGAAGCTGTCGAGCACCGAACACCAGGTCGATCGCACTCCGATTCGCCCGGAATCCACATTGCTCCTGAGGAACATTGGCCTCTAAGACATCAGAATTCAGCCGGTTCAGAAGGATTCTGGCGAGTACCTTGACTGCGCAGCTCAGCAGACTGATGCCCCGATAGTTGGGGCATCGCTTGTTACCTTTACCTTTAAATAAAGGTACTATCACAGCATCCTTGAAATCCCGTGGCATCTCCTCGTGCTCCCAGATGGAGTGAACCAGCTGGAGCAGTGCACGTTCCATCGCCGACCCGCCATTCTTCAGGATCTCGCTTGGCAATCCATCTTCACCTGCAACCTTCCCGTTGCGTAGTTGACTAATAGCCCTCTGCAATTCTAGTAAATCAGGAACGAGAGCAAGTGAAGTCTTGAGGGCCTGTTGCGGCAGGCTATTCACGGTCACTCAATCAATGGTAGCAGGACGATTTAGTAGGCTACCAAAGTGTTTACGCCAGACCTTCATGATTTCCTCTGGCTGGGTGCACGAACAGCCGGTGTCCACGTCTACCAGTGCTTCAGTAGACTCGGTCAATGGACCGAAGATCGCTTTGAGCGAATCGTAGAACTCCTTATGTTGTCGACGATCTGCAAA
>JTDE01000486.1:53949-68520 GCA_014338405.1 Paragonimus skrjabini miyazakii
ATACATATCCATCCACCTAACACCGAAACTGCTTTAGGCAACACGAGCCAAAATATTCCAGCTACAACCAAAATAGCTGACGTTCGATCCCACCCGTACGTTGGTAAAATCTCGCAGATGATGATGCTCCTAAAATCGGGTCGATCGATGTTGAACGATACGCCTATCTGTTTCATTAGGAGGTGTGCCTCCTAACACTGATAAACTTGATGAGGCCCGTGACCTCTCATAGTGATAAAAATCTCGAATCACTTAACTTTAGGGAATGAGCGAATTGTTCTTGCACAAGAAAACTTACAATAAGTTACTGGTCCTCTGCAAATTTATACCAGTCAAGCATTTTTTATGTAAGGCACGAAAGGTAGACTTTCAGCAATCACTACCATCACATGTTCAGTAGTCACAACAAAATGAAAAAGATATACACAAAATAAAAACCGCACCACAAGCTTATGAGGTTACTGGTGTGGAAACAGAGTAACGAAAACGTTAACCATATAGACCAGTCGATCAGTGGATTCAACAGAAATAGGCTCAGGAGTAGCCAAAATTCTACGTAGATAAGGGACCATCGGAGAACTGTACATCTGGGTATGAACGTACACCAGCTTACGAATGAACCGTGTTGAAGGCTTGGATAAATATTGGGATAGATCTCGAAATGGAGGATAATCGTTATCACGAAGGATATTATCAGCAAACGTTGAGCCGAGTGGAGGCATGTAATGTTTCGTTAAAATAAACAGGAAACTAAGGAGGAATAGCATAACAAACTGGTTTATTAAATTAGATGACAAGATAGAAAGTAAGTTTGGAGAAACCGTATGAAAGTGAGTCTTCCGATCTTCAGGAAAACATTATTCACAGAATGTGGCACAAATTTGCTCCCAACTGGTTGAATTATAACTTTCTGAGACTGGAAACACTATGTACTGCTGCTTGACGTGTTGATGAGGAGTGTTGTTAACAAACGACAGCAAAGTATCTGAACACTGATGTATTCGTCGGAAAGTTACGATCGTATGAGCGCTCGTTCACCATAGATAAGGCTCACTGAAATGATGCTGATTCAAAATACTCCGGAAATAGAAACCTCGCAATAACGCCATTCACATACTTGGAAAACGTACTTCTGATGATAGATTTATTTCATATGAATGGAGAGAAAAAAGAGAGGCTAGCTCTTTGGGAGTACACCAGAGTTGGCTGTCAAGTAAGAGAACACAGTGTTGAAACACGCGCATCATGTTCTAATGATGAAATAATCCCCCAATGGGCTAATTAAACTCGTTTGGATATCACTGCTAACGAAACAACCAGGACATATCACGCCACAACGATCGGGCGGCCCAGCTCGGAAGGTATGGTCAAGGGTGGTAGTACGGTTCCGAACAGCCAATCAGATTGCAGCCGTGCGGTAGAACGCCTGTGCACTATCTAGACTGTGTTTTCTCGCGTTGCTTTCTGATGTCCCCCGTAACGTGATTTGCTCTGACACCCTGATTGCCATATATGATTGTTCCATTTGATTCGTTCTGTGTCTGTCGGCCATTTATGATAATCGTTTCGTCCTATACATTTAGAGTCTGTGACCTAATTTTGTATCGCTCTTCCAATAAACGGTGTTGCCGCGTCTCTCCCCATTTCGCGGTTCTGGGTCAAACCACTGAGCGCGCGACCAATGCGACGATTCAATAACCATAGCCCTATGACAGTTAACATAGGATTGTCCGACTTGCGCAGTTGACGCACAAACAGATGGCTTCACACAAACTAGTGTTGGTAAAATGTGGTGGACAAGTCCAGCAACAGCACCTAACGCTGATCTGAATATCGATAAAAATATTGCTGAGGATTACTACTGGCCAACTTGGTAAACATTCTCACGCGCATAAGTTTATTGAACACCCTTCACGTTGTGAATATTCGAGTTACTGACAGTAGTTTGGAAGAACAATTTCCAAGAATTGAAGCTATCCGTGTAGTCTATCAGCAGTCAGCGATTTTTGTGAATGTAGACGCTACGTTAACTAAAAGACCAAGGGTTGATGTAGTACATTCGTGCAATGCCTAAGGACAACGGGAGATAACCCAGTTGGTCCGGCAGCCTCGTTAATATGCGGTTCGGAAAGCTCAATACAATCTTCTTCAGCCTCGGGTTTATCAATGTTTAGCATATTCCCAGGGTACGGTAACAGATCGATAGGACGGTTATCAGTACCTCCTAGGGAATCAGCGAACTCACGATTCACTCTACCGATATCAGCAACAGAAACGTTTTCCCCGGGTGTTGGTATCATGCAGACGTTTCAGAACCTTCCATATAGCCCGGTGCTCTATGTACCTAGAAGCATGACAAGATGCACGGATTTCAGTCAGATTTTACTGAGTTTTGACAGACTTCAACCCACTGAATAGCTTTTACATTTCGTCTCAGATTTCAGCTGAGCAGAAGAGATTGTATAAGCACGAATGTAGAGCGTCTTTCAGGAGTAAGGAATATGGAAGCATTGGTTAACATAAGCTGTCGGATGGTACCCGTGGAAAGGTAGGTCTGAATTAGAATAATTCAAGCCGCTATATGATCTTGACTAAGTTGCAGTTTGCGATCACGAAATCTGCTCAGCAGTTGATGGTTTATTTTATTGTAAACTAAGAAGCACATCATAGCAAGCTCATGCTTTCGAACTTTTACTGGCGAAAACTGGAAATATTTGAAAAATACAGTTTTCATTCCTGTGTAAAATTTACGCTGTGTAAACCAAGAATTGTTAGCAATCATACAACACTACGGTTGATGTCCCCCCCCCCTCACCACCAGAGGCTTAGTATGCTGATCACGTGTACATTTTCAGCTATTCGGAGAAGCTCTTCCTACAAAGCGGTCTGAGTGTCCCTGTAATTTCCAAACTGCTGAATTGGAAGACTAGTAATTTGGATCCCGTATCACATGAGCTGCACCCCAAGGACAACCGTAGTTGTCACCTATGATGAAGTGTTTGCATTCACAAGCAATGACTAATACGCAGGTCAAAACAAATTGTTCCTACTGGCTGTCAGTATATGTATGTAGGCCAATAAACTGCATCACATTCGACGAGTGCTATTAATATTGTGATGTTTCTTCCGATGTTTTACCTGCGGCTACTTTGATGGCAAACTCCATGCTGTCACCCCATTACTGAATGGTGGTGAGTAGTATATCACTATTGCTCCTCATCACCACTTTAGTACGAGGTCGCTCAAGTTTGGCTCATAGCAATAATATGCAATATTTAAAGTGTAAAATGAGAAAAACTGTGCTGCACAATTTATGCGATGACAAATACCGCATGCGATTATACGCGTACCACACTGTTAAGTTTATCAAATCAAACAGCAAAACGACTTATAGTAAAACTGTCAATCGTCTACTGGTGCAAAGTCCATACGACTATCAAGGGTATAACAGACAGTTCCTTTTGAATGCACAGAAACTGCCTATTATTTTCTGAGGGCACATCTAAGAAAAAAGATGATCGGAAATCGTGTACATGAACCCAAACTATTTGGCCGTGTCGGGTGGATAATGTGCCCGGCAAAAGCCGAGAAAGACTACTCACAGTATTTAGTAAGCACATCTAAAAATGCAACGAAATCTGTCATGATGGCGGTTTTGCTTTCAATTTCCAAATCTAAGAAACAGCTTTATATTGGAAGCTGAGAATGCTGATGTGCTTCTGAGTCGCACAGATTAGAATGAAAAATGTCAGTAGATGACTTCACTTTTGGAATATCGGCATTCAGATTGTGGTTGTTTCAGTATGAGTGTCCATGATTCGCAGGGATGGTTAGGCTCTAAGGGTGCCAGCTATTTGCTTGTCATACCGAGCACTTCGCCAACTACAGTAGGATGCGAAATGGACAGATAACCTGGCGTAGAGATAGGAAGTCGTTTACCAACAGGTTGATCAATGTAGATTGAGTTTGTCTCCGGAGCTAAGGCCCTTGTGACTCAGAGTTGGTGGCTAGAGGCGTAAGGTGAAACGGCGATTAATCGGCTCAGTGGCGTGAATGTTGTTGTTGTATGTGCGAGTTGCTGGTGAAGAAAGTGCACTTAATAAATCTGAGGAGTTAAAGCTGACTTTTTAATGATGTCTTACTTTTACTTATAAATCGATTGTTTCTTTGCAAGATGCAATCAACTTGATTTCAGATGTCTGTGTATAGACAATTGTTTTTAATACTCAGGTCCTCTCCCTTCGCCTTCTTATTTTTCTCGGCTAAGGTTTGTTTTTTCCCTTTGACTGTACGGCATATGTGCATCAACGTGAGCAATCAATGAATTGCAATTTTTAATGATGACCAGTAAGATTGCGAATGAGAAAAAGGTATGGGAAAATGGTCGGAAGAGGAACACACCCAGAGCATGTCATAGTCGTACTTCAGCAAGCAACAGATAACGACAATAACGGGTCGAGTACAGCCTCACTCTACAGCAATCATTTTGACGGCCAATCTATCTGAAGGTTCGGTTTTTGGTAACCTGAATGTATGCCAGACTGTTCTTGAGTTCATCCACTGAGGACGTTCTTACGACAGGCTCCTGCAAGTTATTCAGGAGATGGCAAATAGGGTCTCTGAAAAAGGGTTCTCTGCAACTGTAATGACAAAATGATGCTGTGGCTTTGACAACCTACCTTAGGATGGTTATTCGTGCTAGGTAGAAGCACAAGATTGGTAGGAGATACTACATGGCAAGATAAGCTCCCTTTTGATACGTTGGAAGTGCACCGAGAACCGTCCCAGTGAACACAACGTACGAACTTATCTACAAGTTAACGAATGAAGTGTCGTGAAACGCTTCGAGGCCTCTCATTAAACTTACCCAGTGGGAACGTTGCCTTCACCGTGAGATGCGGAATTCGGTGCTTTCTTCAGGATAACACATCAGGAATCACTAAAAAGTTATTTCTTACACTGTTTCAAGTTGATCGCTTGAAAAGGTGGCCTGTTCATTAAGAATGCGTGACTGAGCATTTGCACATGGCAATTAGGTTGTGCCTGATGTGAATGGCGTAGTGGCAAACATGGTCGTTTCATGGAAGCGTGCTCAGGATCCGAGCTTCGGTCATGACAAGAATATGCACTACGAACAAGAGCGGGACTCGACTCTCGCTCTTCTTTTCGGAAGAGGCTGACTGAAAAGTCTATGGAAATGAGAAAGTTGGCAAACTACGCCAGGTTTTCACGACACGATATGGAGTCACACTGGGTTATTGTCAAGACGGTTGGACAAACGTGGCTCTGTACTGATCAGCAAATATTCCTAGTAAACACTCGATTCAAACAAAGGACACGCAAGCGCATGAATAGGTACCTTCTCCTGATCGGGCCAGAGTCCAGACAGATTATTACGGTGACTGCAGTGACTTTACCTAGGACTGGATTCACGTATACCCTGAAGAACTTCGGTCATACTTTAAGAATCCTAAGACATCATTAATCGTATAGTGCCTTTTTAAAGATTTCGTCAGTCCACTAATAAGGGGTGCAGTGGCTGACCGACGGCCAACAAAGGAAGATTAAAGTAGGCAGTTGTGAAGTAGAAACTGTGCACCGTGTTCGTCTTTTAAGGTGAGGACCTCCTGCTTTATCTGGCCTCATATTTGACGAGAAACCACGGGTGGTAATCAAACGGATAAAATGACACGAACGTTTTCGAACCGTCCATGAACTGTGAACAACGAATAAAATGAACAATGAGGGTCACAGAGAAGATGCTTTTTTAACCTCATACGACAGTTTGTGCAACATAAAAACACTGATATTGGCTGCTTATGCAGGGAATCCGGAATTTAGTGTAGTTTTCGTCTTTTTGCTGTTCAGATTTTAGTAATCTGTTTCTTTCGCACATTCTGCGTCAGACAGTCGTACACTGATGAAACCTCAGCGGGCTTACTGTCAAAAGTATTATGATGCACATCTAAGAGATCTGCGGTGCCACATACCTGTCCACAAACGAGAAGGTTGGAGGTAGACTGCCTTACACGATCGTACCACTACTGCCTAATTCTGCCACATTTGTCAACTTCAATATGTCTGCACTCAGGGTTCATTGACCATAAACGCGGTCTTGCACGTGCTGTCAAGACGGGAGTACGTGGTGAACCAGCATTCTATCGGTGGTTAGCAAAACGTCCGTAGATCCTAACAACCTAGAAGAAAACAAATGCAAGTCACGCACAAAACTTGATAATTAAAGATGGTTATTTGCCCAAAAATAAAGGGATAGATGTTCAAAGTCATATAAAAAGAAGTGCACTTGTACGTGAGGGAGCTGAAAAATTGTGCCGTTAAGGGACCTATCGATTGTACAGGTAAACAGGGAGGATAGTGGGACGGCACTGTGATCAGATATACGAAACCAAAGTATCACATAAAAACCGTTATTAGTTTCAATGGAATGGAAGACAATAATGAATGAAATCTGATATCGATCCAGATTGAAACAATCTACATGATTCGACGAGCCGCAAAATAGTAGCGACGACTGGCATCCAGAAGAAATGTAGTCCCACCACGTGACAGTTTGCGAATCAGAGTGACCGGAAAGTTAATCATAAACCACAGTGAAAAATCAGTCAGACTGTCAATCTCATTTGCCCCCTCGTCGGACCTGCGAAGCTGGGGGACTGGTCGACTTGCTAGACCATACATGTTTTACATCCAAGCTATCACGTGAGGGCTCAGACACAGATTGAATGCAAGCTAGACTGGAAACTGGACGAACTGAGCTGTTGGAATTGTACGGTATTTCTTCCGGTGGATGGGGGAAATCGATTGGTCGAGATAGACTGGCCAACTCTTCGGCAAACTGGGCTCGCAAAAGCTGTGTCAGACAAAAACAAGGCACAATGTGTGAACGTTCAGTTGGTTTTGGTTTTAGACAGTGGCTACAAACCTAAGACAAAGCAAACAGTCATACTGAAGACCGCTCAGGAAAGATTAAACGAATACACGGATTAACAAAAGAGCAACTGGGAAAGATCGTTAAGCACATCGATGTGAAGGTGCATGTAGCCGTTCCCCCCAAAAAACAGAAGACAACAGTGATAGAGAGACGAAATCAAAGGTATACAGTGACCTAGCAACATGTGCCATCAAGCACTTCTGAAGCGGATCAATCGTGTACGAAAGAAAGGAGCACACACACAGAGATAATTTATTTGAGTTCACCAATGCATTCGCGATGTTGGCGAAGTCACCAGATTGACAATGCAAGATCATTCGGACACAGGCAATTTGTATATGGGGTAACTGATTACTTGGTCGCCTACATTACAAATAACAGTAAGGGACTACTATATTGTCAGGATAGTAGAGCAAATGAGATGACGGAAACCAAAGATGCAACACAAACTGTACAACAGTTGTACATAAACCACGCAACTTACAGCCTGGTTATGTGGAAGTGATTCCACATACGCCCGAAGTTCGCTCTCATGTCTGTTATCCAGCTCCTGTAACCGTTCCGCCTCCAGATCAATTAAATCATTACGCTTTGCGGCATGGCTCTGTTCCAATTCTCTCAATCTGGTCAAAATGCTGACTTCAAGCAATTCCTGTTGTTGATGTTGTCTTTGTTCTATTTGGAGCGATTCTTCAGTCAACTGCCTTCGAGTTGCTTCCTCAAGCTAACAAGACAACGGGATAGATAAAAAGTGCTTTTTTGAGTGAATCATAAGCAACGGAGGGTTAGTAAAAAGAAACATCCAAAGGAATAGACTATGGAGAACTGGACACTATTGTATATCACACCCACCCGTTCGTGAGTAGTGTAGCACGACTGATACGTACAGGGACTAAAGGGCAGGTTCCAACATTAAGAAGATGAGGGACCAGGAGCGGTTATTGGGAACGTGTGTAAGTGCTATGTAGGATGTGCCATCAAGGCGAATGACGTTGTTCAATAGATGCAGATAAATATCAGCCATGCAAATTAGTGTTCGCGTTCGTGGACACTTTATAAGCTGGCCTATTCCAAAGTGAGGCATCAAACGCCGTTTTGCCATTTGTTAGAATTCATCAACGGACGAGGCAATTGATCCTCCTCTGAAGACATAAAAAACATGGTTTGAACTATGAAGTGAGTTCCACAGAAAACGAATTAACGATAGGATACGCCAACACTAGAACAAGCGAAAAAGTTAAACTCCTACAACGGATCGACAATAATGTAGTTGGATGTTCGTGAGTATAAAACCATACTCTCTTTAATATCAGAAGGACAATTATTAAATATTTAGCTACCTAAAGGCAATGAGGGAATATAAACTGCACCATCTTGGCAACTGTTGTTAATACTCCAAGTCAGAAAGGCATTTTGTATATGTTAAGACGGGACACCAATAAAGCAAATGAACGCATTCAAGTGGCACCTTCTAGTCATTTCGCGCGTTGAAATATGAGTTCAACTGCACAAAAAGCAGTAGACCTATACAAAACAGATATGATAAAACAGCCGCCAAAAACAAACAAATATACACTATTTCGAAGAAACAAGGGACCGTCGTATCTTTTTCTTTTGGGAGGTACTTTGTAGTTTCTCATTTCTGTGCGTTACCGACAACAACGTCAAAATTAATATACCCATTGCCCACGAAATTCTTTTAAACAAAAATTCTCGCAACAGATTGATAAACTGACTTCAGTTAAGTTGGGACATCTATAAGGCTCAGGGATACAGTGTTTCCAATAATTGTACCAAGCTGAGGCAAGAATGAGGACTACAACGACCCGGTGAAGTAACCACTACTAATGAGGTTACACATTCGAGTTGAAGCGTTGTGTTATCGGACAAAGAACACCGTACTCGTCTGAAACAAGAATTTGCAGCATTTAGGGCACAGAGTTTGACTTGTGAACGTTCGGCTAAAATCTAATGCAACACCTATCGGGTGTGTTGCGGATGTCAGTAGATAACTCGTATCGATCGTTTGTCTACGGCCAAACAAGACGGGACGTTTTCACGTATTTGACATAAAAACCACAAAAACCCCTTCCGCAAACGCTAATTTGACCCTTTCAGCGTCTAATTAGTTCAGTCGTGTCATAGCTTGAGTACCCGCTAACAAATAACAGTAGCTCAACGATAATCAATAAAAGGGTTAAATCAATATTTTGATCTTCCTTGCTGGGAACTGTGTACAAGCCTCATCATCATCATAGACAGCAATACGTCAGTGGTTCACACTGATGCTTAACTGTAACAGTTGAGTGTGGGCTGAGATACTGCCAGGGCCTCCAGACTTAGACAGGAGAACGATTAGAGTTCTCAACCAAAGCCTTTGGCTAAAAAGCCTATATTGCAAGGCAGCGGGTGGGTGGTAGTGTACCAGAACTGGTACGTTTTCCGGAAAAAGATGCCAACCTTCTTCCAACCCCCAACCTGGAGGACCAGGAGACTAGTTCGTCAGACCTCTACCTATTGGCCTGCCTGGTATGAGTGAATCTGTCGGTGTGGTGGCCACACCGTCCAGTTTAGTCAAACAGATGATCCTCGAGATGCGTAAGCCGTCACCACGTTAAGGTCTAGTCTCGTTGTGTACAAGCCCAGTTCGATAGCGTTTACTGAGCCCGTGTCACATGATGCATCCTTGTTGTTTCTGTTCTAATTCAGGTCCAAACGCCTCAAGCAAGGTCGCGTTTCAACCGCATCCAACCGGCCGAGTACGGAGATGATGATGGCATATTTGGATGTGGAAAAATGTTTGTTGGATCAGTGACTGATGGAGGCAGTGGGCACCACTATCACAACTGCGTGACATATGACGCAGTAACAACACCTACACACCCAACTACATGTAGTCATTTGAATATAGATGTGGATTCAACTCATACGTGGACCAATATCCGATCAGGTGGAGGAGGTGAGTTGGATTTTCATGACGATTTTGTCACTAATTTGAGCAACGGGGACTTCAGACAAGAGCAAGATTGTCCCGCCAGAATTACCACATACAAACTGATAATGCATCGGCTGGCTGAAGTCATTTCACATTAGTGACTCCTTAAATGGGCCTGCTCGATCACCTGGCCTCATTCCAGCACAACGCCATCACGAAGAGATCAGACATTGATGTGGAGTGATAGTCTGGGAATCTAGATGAAACACTGAGCTAAGCTAATCGGTCCAATGATCTTGCTGATTAGACCACGCAGGTCAATAAGTAAAGGTTTGACGAGCTGTGATTTCCAGCTCCCCATGTTGGATTTTTATTCCCGAAAATCAGGACCAGTTTTGCTCCACTACCACCTACCTACCGTTTTGTAGAACAGGATTTTGAATAAAAAGCCGAGGACCTTAATCGTTATCCTGTCAAGGTCCGAGCATCCTGACGGTGTCCATGGTGCACAGACAGAGAGGACTTTTCTTCCAACAGGTAATCTAGTACCGCATTAGCTGACTCAGAGTGTCAAACGGGTCATCCTACCTGCCACCTCCAACAAGGTAGATGGACGGAAATACGCCATCGCAGATCTTTCCAAATCAGCTCTTATTTCAAATGTACCGCATCTAAATCTTGGCAATCGGATAAGTAGCTCTACTAATCATGTACTGGTTTATCCCTATCTTTTTTTTTCTCTGGACGAACAAAACTTTCAAGTTCTTGTGCTCCATAGTTTAGCGCCTAGACTAAGAACGTTAATAAACATAAACGTTTCAAATGTCCGTATTGTAATATAAATATCAACAGGCAAAATTAGCTCAAACACTTGACCTTTTGAAAGTTAATGTCTACGACGTTTCAGAAACCAGGATTCAGAAAAACATTCCGCGGCCTGAATAGATAGCACCACCAACTTTAATATCGAATGACCGCTGGCCAGGGTGGCGAGAGCTGTATTAATAAACTGGATTCCCGTTAATGATGGGCCATGCGCCAACGTTTGATCACTTTCATTTGGTTCAGAAATGGATGACAAATCCTCCAAAGTCTGTTCGTAGTGTCCACTTGTGCTCCTACGAACTGTGATAGAGCCACTGTTGGGAATGCCTTTTGTGTGTGGGGTGCTGATAGCCGCTTTGGGATTTAACGCATAACTCTAATGTTGTTACACTAGTGGGAGATACAAACACAAAGATGGGTCGATCGTAATCAGATGGTTCAGATAAGGGTTAGTAGCTACTACGGTACTGCAACCAGTACCGATCGTTGGCAACAAGTATTAATTTTAGGTGTAAAGCTCGTCCTCGCACTAATTGGCGTGCTCCACTTCTTGACCAGATCTGGTCTCAGATAGACCACGTAGGTGTTAGTGATAGACTGCATGGCTCTGTCCCGAATTGCCGAGCTTACTGGACCGCGTGCATGGAACTAGACTGCGATCCTTTTCGTTTTTGATTCATTCTTCAGTTTGTTTGACGAGTTTCCTATCATTCATAGTGATTGACAGATGAGAAACTCAATCGACTAACGTTGAGGAAAAGCTATCAGACAATCTTAAGATGCAAACTGAGTCATTTGACTTTTTTAGGACTTGACTATACATGGATCCAAAGTTTTCATGCACCGTGTGAAACAGATGCAGTTGCTTGCCGTAAGAAGATTCATGGGCTCAATCAACAATGGATTGCATGCCAGTCCTTGAGGCTACAAAATGCTAGGCGGAGAATCCTAATCACCATTTCACATAATACTTTGAGAATAGAGATCAGCAAGAAACTCAAACTTAAACTTATCACACATTTGAGAGCTTGGCTAATCAGGAAGCTAACGAAACGGAAGCCATTTTAACACTGGGGGATATTGGTAAGCTGCATAACCTATCCACTTTGTGAGACCAGAGACGTCGATTATAAGTGAAATTACTAACGAACTAAATGGCGTACTTATTCATTGAGACAAGAAGAACAGCATACTGGGTGGACTATCTCGAGGGACAATTCAGCTAATCTCACGCTTTGCCTAGAGACCCCCATGTTTTCCAGGCCACAGCCTAGTAATAACAACCCAGAACCAACTGTCTAAATCAACGTTTGCGATTATGTCTTGGCTCTGAGGCAGTTCAAGGCCGGTGGCCTGGATAATCTTACGCCGACACTAATAAAAAATGGTGGTGTTATATGCTCTAACTTATCTGTCCCGAATGGTTTGGCCAACTGCGAATGTCTCTTTTAATGAACGTTAGCGTAACGTAACTCCATAAATTCAGAAGTAATCTAGGGACACGTTGGTGGATCACAAAAGGATCAGCCTAGCTCAATTAATAACTGAGATTCTGACGTTCATTGTACTCACCCCATAAACTTACTGCAGCGTTGGAAGCAGACAACAGAGAACAGGCGATGTTCAGAGCTCTGGAGCATATACCGTCTACCAACAATTGCTGTATTTCTCAATTCTGTTAACTGCCTGGCACTCATGGAGTCGTTTGTGTGCAGAGGTATACTGATCGAGTATATGAACACATTGTCGGCGCTCTATTGCAATACATCGATTTAAATAAAGATCTGCAGATAAAAACCAAAAAAATTCCATACGAAAAGTGGGATCCGGCAAGGTTGTTCGCTTTCCGCATTATTGTTCAAGTTTACCGCGGACAAAGTAATGGAAGGCTGCCTGCGGCATTGCAGTATCTAAATATTAACAGCCCCTTCGGTGAGAAACTGAATGACCCGGATTATGATGACACAAGGTATTGTTTTTTTGAGAATTTCCATGAGGAACAGGTTATGTCAGAAAATGTTCCCAGTTCTGTTCGGAATTTTGGGATGCCCATTGCAGCTTCGAAATGAAGGGTGGCGATCCAAGAGAACGACAGCGAAGTTAATCTCAGACTGGATAATGAAATTCAGGAGGTTGCTGATACCTTTGTGTTGCTGTGAAGCCGTATTCTGAGTGACGGGAGCATGTGAAGTTGAATCACAGTCCGTATTTCGACAACTCGAGACGCATTTCACATCAAGAAGGTATTGTACTTAAGCTTCAGGATAACGTTTACGAGCCAACGATCAGGAAAATTATACTCAACGGCCGCAAAACGTAGTCACTGAATGCTGAGGATACTAAGCGTACTTAAATATTTTACCATTGATGTTTGCGTTCAATCACAGGCGGATGGGTTAGACAAACAAGCCACTGAGAGGTTGGATGACCAACTTTTGGTTGTGGGGCTCGAACCAGCGTATAGATTTAGATTATCAGGTCGTGTACTAATAGTGTCTGATCATTGTGTATTATGCAATGCACTCTAAACCAAGCTCCCAGCTCACTGACGTAAGGTAAGGGGTGACCAATTGTTGATGTGAAGAAAAATGAAAGCAGCCATGTTCACCACACGAACTGAGGTCCTTGTTGTCCACCTAACCCCTGCCTAGAAACAATGGGGGATGTGGCATTTATTCGGGTTCAGTAACGCCAGTGCTATCGATGGCTGAGTTGCCCGTGAGGTATGTGTGCAATAATAAGGTCAGGCAGCGTAAATCACAACGGAGCTATCCCAAGGATGACGCCTTATTCTCAACTGCAACGTGGTTATTTGTTTGCACGTTGATGGTGATTAATAGAGCTTCTTGTGTACAGCACGTGAGGGAGCTCAACCTCAACTTTGATGTTACTAACTTTATTGAATACATAGAGATGAAAATTTGTCCAACCCTTGAAACACGTCAGCCACACCTCAGGAGATGCGATCAAGTTCCTGAAGAACAACAGACTCAGGTGAATACATTAACCTAGCACTTTAAGGCAGAACACGTGTAACCATGGTGAATCTGGTTCCCACACAAAACGCTACCGATACCGTAAACGGAGAAAACCTCTCACGGTTTGAATGCAAAATGTAACTCCACATACATTTATCGCATAACTAAGTGAGAGTACACACAAAAATGTCACTGGCCAATACTGAACTCACTTCACGTAAACGGTCTTTGAATTGATTGGTGAACATCTGCTGACCAATGCGCAACTGTCGCTGAAAGTTGAACAACGTCTTTTTGCTCACATTTTTGGCATATTTTGCGTGGTTCTTTCGTTCAATTGCATGAGCGATGTTCAGTTTGTCACGTTCCTGTGTTATCGTCTGGAATGTAAGTGACACCAAGGATAAATTGTAGTAGCCTTCATAAGCACAAACACTGCACAAAGTCACGAGATAAACATAACCGGAAGTGTAGATTACCAACACATACAGACAGCTGAAGCCTAAACAACTTATACATCACCGACCATTTGGTTTGATTTATCCTAGAGGAGATATAAGAACCGATTAAACTACCTGTTATATTGTTAGGGCGCCCACCCTTTTATCGTCCCAAGCCGCCTCCGTCGCGAGAAAGAGAAAAAACGAGTGATTCAGTCCTACTTAGCGGAACTGTTCAAAGCGGTCGAGACTTTTTATGCCGCTATGCTCATTAGTGACCCTAACTCCTTTTTTTCGGCAACAGTTCTCTTTAATGTCGTGGGAATGTGTGGTCATTACGCGCCATATACATACTTTGTACTTGTCGCCTTTGCTGTACAAGTTTTGGGGCGGAACAAAGCTCTTTTTTTTGTATGCGTCTTTTAGCTTGAATTATTGACG
>JTDE01000486.1:103023-121450 GCA_014338405.1 Paragonimus skrjabini miyazakii
CCAACTGTTTGGATGGCCTGAAGCGGGGTGATGTGAAACCAAAATGCGTAAATCGAGGGCACCTTAATAACGGTTACTCCCTCGGTACAGTAATGTCCCAACAGAAGTTGTCTGATCCAGAATGGAAGTGAACATCCATGAACGCAAGCGTAGATGCGCCCATACCGATTAAAATGGCAACAAAATTACCCACACGATGGCAATGTTGATTGCTAGTAATCCAAATTTTCATAAATGCCGCGCGCGTGATTGCAAACACGCGCGTGAAGTAAACAAAAATAAAACATTCAAACAATAAAAAGTACAATCGAATTCCACCGAGAATGTGTACACTAGCAGGTTGGGTTTATGCGGAACAAGCTGGGTACCGTCGATAAAGGGTTAAACGGCCAGAATGAGCACATAACTGACATTCGATTGGTAGGGATTTATGAAGAAAAGACTGGAACCAATAGGTTACGCTTGGTTTTTAGTTGCTCAAAGCGATTACCTTGTTGTTTTAAGAACATTCCAACAGTATAGCGCTGGATAACTATGAACAACTAATCAACTCTTCTGCATTACATAACTAACTTCTTGTCTTTGTGCCTTATTGCGTTTTAAGTACTTCATCGATCACTACCTGAAAACGTTGCTTTAATTACAAAGGAATATCATTTCTCAGTTGTACAACAGTACGATCCAGATACAAAAATCGAACTAAGTCTGATGGAACAGTGAGAAACTTTTTCACACCTCAATATGAAAAACCCACAGGAAACTTACAACTTCAGTTGGATCCAGATCCTCCACTACGTCAACAACATCCGCCTTGAGTTCACATTGTAAAAGACGTATATGTTTTCGATCATCCTCTGTGACGTCACGGACAAACGCATCCTAAAAAGAAGACGAGCAGAAGTGGTCATAACATACATGCAGTTATAGGATTGACTGAATACAAGAAACTTAGTAGGCTGCAATGTATGGAGAACAGTAAAAAGTAGTTAATATTCTAAAAATTCGTATTGACCGTTAGCTTAAAGGTTTTTAACTTGCATATACGTATATTTACAGGTATTGTATATACGGTAGACGTCTATAGGGAGAAATAATGGATAAATGTATAATGGAAGAAATGGTTTCTCTACAGAGCGCCAAAGTAGTGGATGAGAAGTGATCACACAAACACAACTGAATCAAAGTGTTTGTCTCGTGACAGCCTTCAAACAAAAAACCTTGGTTCTTTAACCAAAGAGGACTGAGATGATGAAGGGGGCAAACTTCAGTTACGCATTTTTGGGTCTCAGTTCCAAGTGGTTGAAGCATCACCACACCAATTTTTACATTTGAGTCAAATTTCAGACATCTCACCATAGAAGCTTGTGTTCAACCGCATGCATCGGGTGGTATCAATGGGTAAGCGACTAAGCGGTTAGGAAACAGTTATTTAGTTACGAGAGTTTAAAGATGCATAACATGTGCCTAAGATGATAAACAGCCGTTGTTCGTGCCAAGCACGTATTACCGGTATCGTAGGCAATTAGCGTAAGGTTCTAGATAGGCAAACAACCAAAAATAATTACCAACAAATCAGTCAACGTAAATCGGGATTGTCTTCCGGACCGCAGCAGTTGAGATTCGAAGAATCAGTTGTTAATCGGGTTCAATAGCGCGAATGTTGCCGTCGTTTGACTGAGTTATCTATGGTGTAAGTATAGCTACTGAGACATGGCAGTTAAAGCTGTTAGCTGCCTTGCAAATGCCGCTTTAACCTTATTTGCCTTCTCTTTTTTCACATGATGAAATGACAGTTAAACGTTGGTGGCAACCATTGGTGTATCGCTGTCGATGACGACAACTAAAAACCTGTCCGAGACAACCAACATCAAGCCTGGTAAGTTTACTGAAAACGATCATTATTTTAGTTCGCGCTGCATCATAATAAACTACTTTCAAGACTCAAGGCATGACAACAATACAGCTTATCTAAATACGGACTGATGATGTTTACCGAAACCTTCGCGAAATTCAATGTGACAGAAAATCCAAAAATTCAGTTCTCTGTTGCATCCACGGGAATCAATACAGAGTGATACTCGTATTGGTTTTCATGGTTCTAAGATCGATTTTCAGCACATTAGGAAACTGTTGGTTAGACTTTGTAACAAAGAGTTAACGGGAGACCGGTTGAAAACAGTTTCCCGATAAACCTCGTCTAGGCAAACGACATGCTTTAAAATATTCAAGAGCGCGCCAGTAGTTCGGGATTGTTACTGAAGAATGTATGTCCGTAGTTACCAATGGTGAACAATTTTCACTTAACTTTCACAAAGATGACCTATAAGAAGGCAATGCTCGGAATCGATTTCCGATTTACATGCGCTGACTACTGTAGGTTTTACACTAAGACCTCACTGACGTAAGTAACACCCACATAGGTTAAATCCACTATCTGGTTTATATCCGCCAACCTGAAATTGCACACAGTGAGCAGTGCGCTGACCGGTCACCAAGCTCAAGCAGAATAAGCCAGGTGTAAACTGAAATATGACAACTATAGAGACAGATAACATGACGTAAGTGATTTTCCTACAATTGCTGTATCACAATCTAACTGTTGGAGTCAATTAGGAGGAAAGCAATTAATGGAGCTATGCAATGAAAGCTGTTCTGCAGATGCTCTGTTAGTCTCACTTGCAACTGACTTATCGCTGACTGTCCGTTTGGACATGAGTTGTTCAACGGATTAAGCCTAAGTTTTCTCCCCATTTACACACAAAACAGTGTCGTATTATGGTTGCACAACATGATGTACCCATAAGACAAGTTGGCGCTCAGCTCTAACGTTCATTAGTGACGCCAAAAGACAAAAAAACAGATAGTTCAAGAGTGAGCGCTCGTTAGTGAAGCGATGAATGACGCGTGGAACAGTTTAGTGATAATAACAACAAGCGTGATCAAGCTGACGGGTTCCAACCACATCTACCAGTACGCTCAGCCCACAGGCCTCGACAAGTGGCTCTGATGTAGTAGTTCTGGCCGGAGATATGAATGCACAAGTCGGTCGCCTTGGTGAAGCTGAATCTCGTTTAAGTGGCAGGTTTGGTATAGCGTCACACCAATCGGATATTGGCGGGCGACTGTTGTGGCTGTGCGCTGAGCATAAGCTATTTGTAGCCAGCACTAGTTTTACGCATTGTGCATGTCAGTGCTGTACTTGGCGTCCGCCTTCACCGAATCGGGTCTGGTCTCAGATAAACCACATGGCCGTTGGTTATAGGTAGCGGGGTTCCATTCGAAACTGTCGTACTTATTGGAGCACATACTTCGATTCAGAGCATGCGTTGGTACGTTGTCGTTTTGTCCTTACTTTTGCTGGGCAACCACCCCAACGACAGCAACGATTAACTGTTTAGAAGTTGGTTTTACCATCTTTAAAGCAGAAGTACCAAATCCGCTTAGAAAGCTGCCTTAGTGGTACTCACTCCAAATATGTTAATAGCTGCTGGACTCAAATCTAACAGCCCATTCAGAAAGCGGGTACCATAGCATGCGGCACAGGGATATATGGGCTAAACAAACGTGGGATTTTAGATAAATCCCTGGATTTGTTAGGAACCGGATGAAAGGCTCCTCCTGGTGGTTCAAATAACAAGTCTAGAAGAGATATCCGTAGGAAGCTGAAACGTAGTGGTTAGTGGAAAAAGTTAAGAAAATGGAAACCGCTTTTGCCTCAAGGAACACCGGTCGACTGTTTAAGCTGATCCGCGCCACTGGTTCCAAGCGACCGTTTGTCAGCGAAGCTATCAGCGAGGTAGATGGCGCACTCATCTATAGTAAGTCCGGAAGGTTCAAGCGCTGGGTGGAACAGTTTGAGGATCAATTTAACTGGCCTCCTCTTTCCATTGTATTGCCGCCACAAACTTGTGATGTAGCGCCCTGGTCGGTAGATTTGGAGCCACCCACTGAGACTGAGGCTCGCAAATGCACTTCGGCCCACAAACGTAATAATGCTGCTGTTCCAGATGATATCATGCCGGCACTTTCCAAAGAGGATGGGAAAGCGTTAGAGGAGGCATTGATGCAGTTGTTCCAATTTGTTTGGACGACGGAGACCATCCCTTCGTGCTGGGGTCATTCGATAATAGTTCCCCTATTCAAGAAAGAAGTCCGTGGCTCTTGCGAAAACCATAGAGGAATTAGTTTGATCTCAGTCATTACCAGGGTTCTGGCATCCATTATACTTCATCAACCCATTGCAGTGTTTCGCCCTGGGTGGGGATTTGTTGATCATATTTTTACCTTTCGTCAAATTCTGGAGCAGCGTCATGTGTACCGCCGGCCAACAGTCATCGTATTCTTCAACTACAAAAGGTGCGTTCAATTCGGTGGATCGATCTACACTCTTAGAGTCGCTTAAACGCAGGAATGTACCAACTAAATATGTGAACATACTGTCGACCCTTTATTTCCATACATCTGCTCAGGTTAAGGTTTACGGTGAATTATCTGACAGTTTCAGCACCAGGAGCGGCGTACTTCAAGGCTGTCTCCTTTCACCATTTTTTTCAATTTCGTCACGGACGAAATAATGGAGCATTGTCTCCGGCAGTCACAAGATGCCGGTGTGGACCTCCTACCCGGTGGAAGGCTGACTGACCTTGATTATGCTGACGATAAGGTGTTGCTGTTTGACAACTTTCAGGCGGCGCAAGCAACGCTAAATGCAATTTCGCGTTCTGCTAAGTACTTCGGAATGCGCTTTGCAGCCTCGAAATGGAAGGTGCTTCTGCAAGATTGCTGTGATTACGTAGATTTAATGTCAGATAATGAAGTCATGGAGGTTGTTGACCGGGAAGCTGCATTAGCGGGTCGAGTATATCAGACAACAGTGAGGACTGTATTACTTTACGGCAGCGAAACCTGGCCACTCAGGGTAAAAGATGTGAACCGTCTTCAGACATGTGACCACCGATGTCTGCGTCCAATCGCTCGTATCGGGTGGCACCAAGGAGTGAGCAACAAGGAGGTTAGGAAGCGGGTGTTTGACACTGATTGTCAAACGAGTTCTTTTATTCACTCACTACATTTGCACAGATTTAGATGATTGGGTCATGTACTAAGGATGCCAGCTAATCGCTTGCCACACGGAGCACTGTTTGCCGACGCTGCGGTCGATTGGCGTAAGGTGCGAGGTGGACAGATGATGACCTGGCGTAGACAAATGAAATCGTTCACGAAGGGGTTAGCTACTGTAGATCGGGTTCGTCTCCCGGGTTGGAGCCCTTGCGACTCAGAGAGTCGGTGGCTTGAAACTTTAGGTGAGATGGCGGCTAACCGAGCTCAGTGGCGTGAATGTTGTTGTTGTTTGGCCGAGTTGTCTGTGAAGTGAGTGCACTTAATGACGCGAGGCAGTGATAGCCGTGAAGCTGTCTCGCTGATTATGCTTTACTTTCACTTACAGCTCGGTTGTTTGTTTGCAAGGTGTGGACGCCTTGATGCTGTAAGTTTGAATACGGACGTAGATATTTTCACCAGTTAGGTCCCCTTCTCTTTCCCTTTTTTCTTCTCTCTTCCTACACAGGGTTTGCTTTTTCTTCTCGGTGGTTGTGTGGCAGTTAAGCATTAGTGTGAACCACGGATGTATTGCTGTCTACGATAATGATGACGATGACATGCCTCACTGCAATACACTCCTGCAAGAGAGGACAAACCAGACAAGCTGGGTTTTTGAAGCACCCATGTTTATTAACAAATATACCGTATTTCACTGTGAAGAACGTTAACCACCCAGTACTGGAAAAGAAAGTACCCATGCCAAATCAAGTGCGAAAACCCAATGGTTACTGGGAAGATCGCATCGACTATAAAAGTGTGTTGTGAACAAGCATATTTCGAAGTTGCGGCAGAATTTGGTCGTTAAATCAAAAGAACTTACAAACAAGCGAGGCATTATCCCCGGCTCTGAATATGGTAACGACCGGCGAGAACGTAATTGCAAGCTGACCAAAAGCATACAAAACCGTATCGCTCGGTTGAACGATTAATAGTGATGGAACGTGTGTACTTGTATGAGGATGTCAGAATACCATTCTTCTGGCTCGTGGTTGAGCAGCTGATCCGGTAGTGATACAACAAGCAAAAAACGATTATTTTCAACCGGTCCAGCCAACAGGATAAGATAACACAGAAGTCGGAAAGTCAGATACTGCATTTTTGATAGCCCCACCGGAAGCAGATGCGGGACTGGAGTTCAAAAAGATGAGTCATAAAGAAAGCCCCAGGTATAGACCTCACCCTATCAGTCCTCATTAATCATGGTGGCGGGACGTCAGTCACACAACTTACGATACTGCTTCACACGGTTTGGGAAACTGAAAAGGTACATTGTGAACGATGGTTAGCAGACTATTACAAGTCGTAGAAAGAGGACCTGGAGCCTACGTTTAGGCCACAGAGACATCAGCCTATTGTTTACTGGGTCCAAGTTACCCGCTGGTTTGAAGTCGTATCCCATAAAGACAGTTTGCCAGTGCGTACATCGGAAATCGAGGCATCTGGACTACTTGACCAAGTAGTACCAACGTACGGTCTGCGTTGGTTTAGCAACATACTCAGCACGTCAATCAGGTATTGTTTACTGAGATCATCAACGTTTGGATAAAGCCACGAGATGGTTAAAAGATGTGAAGACATTGACCGTCCAGTCAAGCGCAGAGCGGACAGCTGTCATTTATTGAATTATGGACTTCGCGACGGAAAAAATCGCTGGTTGAAAACGTTAGTTGAAACAATAACGTGCCACAGCCAACGACGTGCTGGCATCTACGGAAAAACTAGTTCTTCGATTTCATTTAATATTTTTGAGTTTTTCTGTCTCCTTTTTAAACATACCTTTGGCGACGCTCCTCAGCAATATTGCGGTCAACAGCGGCTTGAGTTAATTAACCATGGGATCTGACCCGTGGCCTTTTTCATACGTGTGACGTACTTCAAGAGGAGAGCTTCAACAACCACGATATTCGATAAGATAGTAAACAAATCCATAGGTCTTAAAATATCACAACTACTAATCTGTTATACACATGCATATATGTACATGAGTTGAAACAATTGTAAAGCTGAACTTCGATTTTATTTCGTCTATTTGATTGTGTTTTGGAAACTTATTGGAATAGCTGGTTCGAACGGGCTTCAGAAATGTAATGTATTCTCCAATCGATGACCACACGACGAGAACTTCCCTCCAGTTACCATCACTAATCAAAATATTGCTGACGAATTAATGATTATTGTGAGTTGAGTTACAGTAGCTCCTCTTGAAGCGACCGGACAATCCGAACGTTACTCACAAACGAACGTAGCTGAGCGTTTGGGTACGATAATTAATCTGTGCCTAATGTGAAAATTGCGAACTGGCTGCCTCATGAAAGCGTGGCCAGAGGTTTAGTGCCGACCGTAGCAAGGATGTGCACAACTAGCTTTAACAAACGTAAAAATAGAGTATACTCTTCCTTTCCGAAAGGGGCTGACTGGAAAGTCTGTGAGATCAGTTGTGAGCGACGTCCTACTAACAATAGGAATCAAACTGCAACCATATTTTTAATCTAAACGTTCCCCTAAAACATTCGCGGCTGGGTTATACAGTTACATCAGAATTCCGAAGCTCAGTCAACAAATTTCAAGAGCCGAACTCAAGTTGTTTGGCTAAACAAGCATGACTTGCAATTTTTACACCGTGTCTTCACTTTTTGTTGAAAAAAGTACCTGTTCAAGGTCATTTGTAGTTGTGCGATTATAAAACAGTTTGCCTAATTATACTGCGGTTCACCAGGATGCTTGGAAGAAAATAACGGTATTTGTTTACAGATCCGTAAAACGTACTTAACTATTCGTGCACTATACAGATTTCCAAGTCAACATTTTCTGCAGTATTGAATGGCGACGCTCACCTCACCTCGGTAAGGGTCAATCACCTACCAAAAGGATGATCTGTTACAGGCGACATTTGTGAAGAGAGGCAATTTGTTCCTGCGCAGAATACAAAGAGAAACCTTGTCGAGCTACTTGCACGGTTTCCTACAAAAACGGATTACTTTTTCCAGATGTAAGACAGTACCGAGAAACCCTGAGCCATAAATGAGTGATCGGCATTGAGAACAACCTCTGAAGTTTGTCAGAGTATAACTAACAGGTAGCTGCTTGGCAGATTTGCTAGGTTAAAAGAGATTCAATGACGAATAACGTGTGATTTGGTCGGATTCAAACCAGCTACAGAAACAGCATGCTCGAATTTGACAACTGCTCTATCTCAGTTTGAACATCACCCAAAATTGATCGCAGCTGTCGCATTCCAATAGACTATTTAGTCGGCCCCTTTCGAAAAGAAGCACTAGACTCGAGTTTCGCTCACATTGGAGCTCGTCAGTAGTGCATATCATCGCCACTGCCGGGACTTGAACCACGGACACGCTGTTCATGAGGCAACTGCTCTATCAACTGAGCTACGAAGCCACGCCAGGGAATCAGAAATTTTACACTTAGATTCAGTTATCCAGTTAACCCATTATGTTGCATTGAATCCATCACATGATTCAAGAGATCGGTAGGCCTAGTAAGATTTCTCCAGCAGTTCATGCTAGAATCCACTAACATCACTGTCAAATGCTGAAATTGTGTTGCTGATGAGTAGTTTGACAGATGTGCTAATGTGGAAGAGACGCGATTGTGAAAAATCCGGGTTTCAGTTAAATTCCAACCAGAGTAGTTGATCCCACCAAATCATTTTAAAAGAGCACAGAAAACTGTGCTCAAATGGATCACGTTACTCACATTCGTCGAGGTTATTTGCGTTATTTTCGATTTGAAAAAACGTGTACCATTAAGCAATAAATTTAAAAAATAACCTGCTAAACGTTTCATAACCGGTTACCAGTCAGTGAGTAAGCTGATTATAAACAAAGCCTTAATAGCGGAGAATAGAACATCAATCCACCCACTTCGATTCAATCTGTAGGTATTACGCATACTGAACGGCAGCTGAAAACCACAAAACATATAGGCAGAAAAATGGGAGAAAGAATACGGGACTGATCGAAGAACAGAACAAGAAGTAAAATGATGACGATTACAACCAGAATGTTACTATGCAGGTTGTGATTAACATTTGGTAAGGAATTAAACAGACGTAAGACCACTCGCTTTATGGCGACAGGCGATTGATAACAGTGGCTTTCCTGTGGTTACGTAGCTTAGAAAAAGAGGTCTCGCGAAAAATCGAGGTAAACAACGCAAACTGAATTGCGTATCATGTTTTAGCGTCTGTGTACATGAACCGTCCTTCATCATATAGGCTAATAATGACGAGAGAATGTTACACCGGACAAACGTGAGATCCTCACTAGTGAAGCCGAGAAACAAGAATGAAAAGAGCGAACTTACCGTGAGCAACACGCTACACTCGGGTCGTTTGTCAGGATCCTTCTGCAAGCACCTGGTCAATATATTGGAGAATTCCCGAGACCTATCAAGGAAATACTACTACACAATGAGGCATGCTAATGCAATGCAGAAGAGTTTATGAAATAAAAGTGGTATTCTATTGATAACAAACGAAATGCTAACAAACGAAAATATGGGATCCGAAAATTCGTTCACCTCAACCTGATCAAGAGGCCTTAAATGTAAGGTTACTGTTTGACGTGAGCAGGACAGATGCTACAAATATTCGCACCGAAGCAACCGGGACGATACTTACCTACGACTTTGATTCGAGATTCAGATAACAGGATGATGTCAACACTAGGATGCGAACCACGTAGAGTGGAGATGTACACGTTCGTTTTACACACAAAAGAACCGAAATTCAAATATCAGTCTGGATGAGGATAATTATAACCAATGGTCACTAACTTACATTGGTGGCAACAAATTAACAATCGAAATCATGATAAGAGCAAACTCCGGAGTGAATAAAAAATGAAATAGATAGGAATTATTATTTGAAGTCCTCACGCAAAAACTCAAACAACCAACAGTGAGGTGCCTACATCTTGCACATAAACAAGTGAAAAATAGAAGGCATCAGTAAGTGAACTCACCTGGGGTTTCTGCTGCCTTTCTTCACCACTTGCACTCCTTTAACAGATAACACAGTAAAACAACAGGATTCGTTCCGCTAAAACCCGATCAGTCGCAAGTGTCGTAACACGCCCCGGCTAAAGGCAGGATAGATCAGAATGATCTCAGCCAGAGAGAAGAACAAGACCTGCCACTCTTAAATTACTAGTAGTTGCCCTATGTTCTTATTGTTTAGTTACTGATCGGTCGCCCAGTACAGTTGGGGGCTTAATAACGACTGAACCCAATGACAAACGATAGACTGGTATTCGCGATACATAGCCTAGCGAGATAAATTTATTGCTTGCTGATTGGAGCTGTCCTACACGTGCGATTGTAGGAAAACATCGACGGCGAAAGACTTCAACATAATTCATATCCCTACCCCTTAATCGTTAAGGTTCGCTACCGTGAAGTAGAAATGCCTTAATTTACTTACACTTACAGTTCGGGTGTTTGTTTGCAAGGTATAGGCGCCTTGATGTTGTATGTTTGAATATAGACGTAGCTATTTTTACCAGTTAGGTCCCTTTCCCTCCCCTTCTTTCTTTACTCTCTTCTCATATGGGTTTTTCTTTTTCTTTCTTTCCTTTGTGGTTGTGTGACAGTTAAGCATCAGTGTGAGCTACTGATGTATTGTTGTCTATGATGATGCCTTCATTGTAATCTTATAAATTGATTTGAGTCTAGTACTTTCTAATGAAGTGAACCAGCAGGGAATTTTACCTGAATACAAAAGCTGCGGCATACGAATGATGTACAGAGCGCAGGAAACAGACCAGAGCCTGATGAAAATATAATACTAGAAGTTGTGTGGTCCTCAAATATCTCACTGCATGAGTTAAAAGACAATTTCTGATTGACAGTTGGCACTGGTCAGGACCACAACAACTCATGGCGACAATCATATGGAGTGGTCTGTGATGCTCATTTTGAAACGACTATTTCACAACCGATTTCGTCTTTATTTATATCTAATAATTAGATGAGAAGGAAATTTGAGTCGACAACCAAAATAAAAACCGGTAACCTGAGGTAGACCGTGTTCATAGGGATCAAAGGAGTTTTGACCAAACGACCTGATTACTAAGTATGAATGAACAATTATGAACGATGTGACTGAGGAATAAATTAGCGCTTCGTAAATATATAGAACACACCTAGAAAAAACACAATTTGACGGAAAACATCCTAAGGATAAAACGTGACTAGTTCCAGTGATCCATTAGGTGGATTTAATATCTTCCTAGATAAAACCAACACCCACATGTAACTTTAACACTAACGCTTGCGCTCATATTCATAATTGTGAACAGTTGTCATTATGTAAATCGATTTCGCGCGTAACGGGTCAAGAGTCGCTTGATTTTCAAAGTAGGTCGATATGCATTGCTGTTGTCAATATGAGTTGGTTGCGGGGTGCTGGAACAGATAGAATTGTTTGTGCCTTTGTGTTCGCAAACGGTTAGGGTACAAAATTGTGTTCATAGTATAAGTAGTCGAAGGATCATAAAAGTTTCGTACATGTTTTGGCTCAACTTGCTGTTCGGCACTAGTATCCGGCTTTTCGGTGCGCGTTTCACGACGTTTGTGAAAAGTCGACCGATAGTAATTACGTAAAAATCCCCAGCGTATTCATCAAAAATACTGTGTAGCGAACAAGCTCGTTTTCAGTGATTCATCGTCAGGCTAAATACATCACATTTATAACATTTTACAGGGGAATCATGGGCGGGTGGTTTATGAAGTCAGTCAATTCAATGTCACATTGCATCAAGTACCCACATGAACAGTGGTTCATGACAGGCTAACAGGGTGGTGGGATGGCCAAGGCAGATCGGGCTACCTAAAATTCATAAAGTTGGGGTACCACTAAGACCAATTTTGGACATGTGGAACTCTCCATGCCACTCACTGGCTAAGTGGTTGTCACAGATACTTGTTCCCGTAAGGCGGAAACTTTCAAAGTACAGCGTACGCGATTCCTTTGATTTTGTGAATGCAATTAAAGATACCAATTTAACGGGGCAATCAATGTTTTCTCTTGACGTCGCGTCCTTGTCTACCAACGTTCCAATACAGGAAACGATAGATTACCCATGTGATTATATCGAGCATAGTGACGTGGATATTCGGATACCGTTGATCGAACTCAAATAATTATTTTATCTGTGCACACATAACGTACAGTTTAAGTTCAATGAAGGAATTTATCGACAAAAAGACGGTGTCGCAATGGGATCACCGTTGGGACCACTGTTTGCCGATATTTTCATGGCAAAATTGGAAAACGAACAACTGAGCTTAGCAGTAGGTCAATGCCATTTTTATAAGAGTTATGTTGACGACATCTTTTTTGTCCTCAATAATAGTGTAAATCCGACTGACACCGTAGCCACATTTAATTCCGCACACCGAAATTTGACATTTACGTTGGAGACAAAAATGAATAACCATTTGGGCTTTTTGGATGTGCGTTTATGTCACCGCAATGATGGCTCAATTCAGCGCGCGATACACAGAAAGGATACTTAGAATGGTCAGTATATTCACTACAATAGTTTCGTACCGCTCGCCTTAAAAAAGAATTTAATTAACTGTTTGAGGGACAGAGCCATAAGGATTTGCACAGACGACACAATTACTGAAGAATTGGCGTTCATACGTACAATATTCATGCAAAATGGATACCCGGAAAGATTCATAGACAGAGTAATGCAACAGCGGAGTGACAGAGACCAGCTGCACCTAATAGAAAAGAAAACCGTACACATCGGATTGCCTTTCAAGGGCGATACGTTAGCCGAAACTATCATGCGTAGGCTCACGAATACAATTAATACGATATTTTACGCCGCTAATTTGCGTGTCCACTTCACATCCAATCCGGTTTTGTACCCAAGCCTAACAGATAAAGTGCCTGTTTCAGCAGCCTCATTTTGTGTATACTCATTCATTTGTTCCTGTGGAACCAGTCATGTTGGCGACACGACCAGACGCTTATCTGAACGGATCCGGGAACACCATCCAGCTTGGCTCAACAGTGAAATAAGGAAATCTGTCAACAGCGCCATACTATCGCACCTGGTGGATTCCAATCATTATGTTAATGTGACGAATGCATTTCGTCCAATCTACCGAGTTAATGTCACCCAGTCGAGGGCAGTAAGGCATACGATTCTGTCCACAGCAGAAGCTATTGGAATTCGCCTGTCTAACCCATCCCTGTGCGTTCAGAAACGTTTTGTTCAGACTTTGGATCTGCCTTGGCCATCCCCCCACCCTGTTAGCCTGTCAAGAACCACTGTTCATGTGGGTACTTGATGCAGTGTGACATTGAATTGACTGACTTCATAAACCACCCGTCCATGTTTACTCCCTTCATGATTCCCCTGTAAAATGTTATATAGATGTGATGCATTTAGCCTGACGATGAATCACTGAAAACGAGCCTGTTCGCTACACAGTATTTTCGATAGTAACTACCTCAAAGTTCAAAACTGAGACCGCAGTCTTCAGCACTGTACCAGCCTTTCTGCTTTGGTTTCGGCAATCGAATCCAATCATGACAGTTGCACAATGCTGACACTGTCGTTAACAGCCAAATGAAGTAGGACACTAAAAATAGGTTCACTAATCGCATATTTGTTGAAATGTGACGTAAATAGGCTAATTTGACTATGGTTTTACATCACTGGCAAATATTTTCGTTAGAGAACTACAATATCGCGACCACATGCATATATATACAGTTCCGCTAAAGCACACAGGACATAATTGTAAGTCCGATGAATGTATCTGCAGATAAACGCACACTAGTTCATTGAGCGAAACAAATATTGATTCAACTACTGATAACAAAAACTCACCAAATATGTGGTTTAGTCAAAGTTGGTGGGTCAGACTTGGTGATTTTGAGCAGAACGCGAGTTGGATTAATTTCATTATAGGGTGGCCGCATCTGGGCCAGTTCAATCAATGTTATGCCTGAAAAATGAAAATTGACGCAATGAACATCGGACAAGTAGGCGTGAAAAACAAAGAAATGAAAGCGACAGCTGCGATCAATTGTGGGTAATGTTCAATCTATATAAAAACCCAAATCCCTCACTATTCATCAGAAATGAATAAAAGTTAAATGTTCCGCAAAAACCGCCTACCAAAGGACCAAATATCGGCTTTCCAATTGTACGGACTTTCCTTCAAAGCTTCACATGCTACAACCTCAGGTGCCATCCAATATGGTGTGCCGATAAATGTACTTCGTTTTTGTTTTTCGTTACTGAGACGTACGGAAACACCGAAATCAGCTGTAATAGAAAGTGGACAAGTAGAATAATGTCGTTTTATGGAGGAATCAAGCAAATTGTTTCGTACATGATTTCCAGTTACGAAACGAAGATACATACAATAAGTGGTATTAAAAACGGCAACTGTTACTCCCATAGAGAAAACTAGTATATTTGAATTGGCATGCATCAACAACGAAACAGACAATCCAGGAACTTATTCACCATAACCATTTTAAGCATTGAGCCTTGTCCGTGGTCATTATAACTTGGGCTGCGGTTAGCCCTGACAATAGTCCACAGAGCAGTGGTTATAAATAAGTATACATGAAGGGAGAGGGGGAAAACAAACAAACAATGAAGCTGCGTGTAAAAGAAGTCAACAATTTTGCAGACAAGCTCGCATTGATCGCGGCACAATGTCATGTCAATGGTTCCAATTAGTGATGTGGATAATCGCGAACTCCCCAACCAAGTAGACGGTGCATACCAAACTTGCCCAGTGGGACGGTGAAGGTTTTCATCACCCGTGGCCACGTCATCCCCTTGCCGGCTGGCAAATTCTACCAACAATTAGCAGCCGCATTAAATAAAGTGGTGCCATAGATGCCTCCTCAGTATACGGAGTACATGACCCAGCGAAGACTGTGCACTAACATTACTTCCAAAATGCGCGCCAGTGGCTTGTCCCATTGTTTGCATGGTCAGACAACATCTGATGTTGGCTAAGTGACAGAGACAACGGTGGTCCAAAATTGAGACCCTACATCCATTTTGCTCGAGAACGAACCATGTTCCTGATCCACGAAACAAAACTGAGCGCACATACGTATTGTAAACCTTGACTGTCATCAAAAAGTGGGTACCTTTGCGATGACACTGTCCGGAGAATGTGAGGACACGAGTGAAGAAGGTTGGTAAATGCATTACTTACATTTCTTATCCTCGCAGACACATCGTCAGTAACACTGAAAGCCTATAAGATGACGATACCCAGACAGGTGTAGCGTTCAAGAGTTCCCAGCAGCCTGCCCTGCAGTAACAAAGACAGGGTCAAAATGTTAACCCAATTTTGTAACGACATACTTCGAATGTGCGAAGTATACACACTACAGACCGGTCATATCCGTTCAGCATAGTCTGCATGTTTTCAGCAAAAGAATTGAGCAGGGCATAATCATCCGCATACCCGATATCAATCAGCTTACTACCAGGCAGAAGCTACACTCTGACATTATCGTAACCTTAAAAAACTCATTTCAGAATACTGGTCATCACATAGTTGAAAAAGTAACAGATGGGACATCCTGTCGAATACCCATAAATGCGCACTCCGTATCGATGGCTGGCATACAATGACTTCAAGAAGGAGGCGACCCCCGGACAGCGTGTTGGGCAGCTGACTCAAAAGCAACTTTTAAGTCCGAAAACACCACAGCCATCAGCTGACAAAAGAAGTTCCGATGCTTCAGTAACCGTTGTAAGATGAAGATATGATCAGCACACTCGTGACGAGACCGGAAGCCTGTCTGTTCTGCTAATTTGATTCTCAGTAAGACTCATGTGCGGCTTGAATCGGAGAGACAAGGCTACTACCTCTGCAGTTATATGATGTCATGACACCGTTTTGGGGATCGGAATGACTGTCGATAGACACCAGTTTCCTGTATGGATCGGAGAAGTGTAGTCAGTTCTGGCAATCTTTTACCATCAATTTTGAGAAGAGCCGGAGAAAAAAATGTCTGAACCTGGAGCGCTATTACGTTTTGGTGGCTAAAGCTCCAAAGCCACTTCGTTTTCCGACTAGGGTTGTCGGGAATGCCTTGATTAACCACATAATCTCTTTCATTCCACAGCTGAATGGGCTGGCTCGAGCCAGCTGAGCTATTCCTCGAAATGTTTTAAGCCCATCCGTCAAGTTGCCATAAGAGGTTGTAAATTCTTGAGCCATTTTTCCAAATAACATCTAGCTAACATCCTGCAGACGGCCCGTACAGCCTCCAACCATGGAAAGCAACACTTTACAATTTCCTGATAAAATGTTTTTCCGATCTTTTTGGCTCGCCTTGTGAAGTAAACTTTAGGGACAGTAGACAGATTTCTCTTAAGGCTGCACTGTTCATTACAGTCTGACGTATTCAGAGTTAGGTAGAAATCAGTCGACTTTTGTTTACAAACTCTACCGAATCAGCAGAACTTGGTTTCCGTCGTATCTGCGCCGAGCCTTTAAAAAACTTTTACGCAAAAGGTGCTCAGTGCTCAATTGCATCACTCCTGTTGTGATCAGGGCAGTCGAACCGTCAGTGCTATTAGATAGACACCTCATATATCCTCGTTCCTCAATTTCCAAATGAATAATTTGACCGACATTGCTTGTGTACTGTTTTGATCCGGCAGGCTATGCTCACAAGGACTTCGGTCCTTCCAGGTGCAACCTTGTCACACGGACCAAAGGGAAGCAGTCAGATGAAAAGCAGTTACACTCATAAGATAGTACGTCGCGCTATTGACTGCGCACAAGTGCTTAGGTAGTGAGGCATGACCCCATGGACATACAGCAGAACTAGTAATGGTACTGTCGTTTTTCGTATCAGGAAGGTGGTTAGAAAAGGTACCCTCAAACAAAGGGCACTCCGATCGCCCAACGGTTGACCGTGATCGCCTGCGTATTATCCAATACGCTCGAAAAACATCTAGTAACTCGCAAAAGCCTGATGTAGCTTTGAGTACATCCATTGCGCGCAGCAGTGCTCAGAATCAGACGTCAACGTCTTATTCACTGCGCCCTCGAGCTAGGCAAGACCCTCACTGCCAAGTGAGTCAAACTTTTGAGTCATTGGCTTCGGGTAGGATCCAACAAGAAAAACCTGTATCCTGTTGTCTCGCCGGTCAGATTTTTGAGTCAGAGACTCGGGGTGAGGTCCCTCAAGTACACCCCCTTCCGCGGCATAAACGACCAGGAAGTATCGAAAGTTATCGTTCTCTTGACAGTGACATTACTAACCGATCTCGACTTTCTCCTACTACTTTACCCCCTCTTCCTTCTGCCTTCCATATGCCTTCGGGCGATAATTGTTTTCTGAGGCCAAGACAACTAGTAAACATGGCACCTTCAATGTCCACACTCTCCGACAAGTCGGTCAGCAAGCTGACAAGTACTCTCTCAAGTCTGGGTAGTGATGTGTGCTGAGTGTCGGAGACACGAGTCTACGATTCTAGCACGGTTATCCATTTGAGCTCACCTGTAGATAACTGTCGATCCAAGAGCTTCTGTCTCAGGGTTTCTGGTGACGCCGAAGCTGAATCTAGCGGTCAAGCTGGGGTGGGAATCGTACTGAGTTCCAGAGCGGAGCAATGCTTGCTCGATTGGATCCCAGTGAACAGTCGCTTGTGTGCTGTCAGACTCAACACATCGGTAAAAGTCTGTCGACGCAAATCAGAAAGACGTGTATCCATTATACCGGTGTACGCTCCGACTGACAGCTGTTTGGATGCTACCAAGGATGCGTTCTATGACGCCCTCGTTGACCTTGTGAGGCAAACTAAACACCCCGACATCATCATACTAGCGGGCGATTTTAATGCTCAGCTTGGTCGTCTTTCTTCGGATGAGAAGCGGCTAGGAGGTATGTTTGATGTCCGGGCACAACGCACTGATAATGGTGAAAGACTGCTGCAGCTGTGCGCATCCCATGGTCTGTATATTTCGAGCACCGCATTCCAACACAGGAAGAAGCACTGTGTTACATGGAGACCTCCGTGTGCTTCTCAGCCCTAAATACATTTGGGACATATAGCAGTTAATTACAAGTGGCGCCAATCTGTTAAAAACTGTCGTGCCTTTTGGAGCAACCACCTGGACTCGGACCATGCTGTTGTGCGTGCCCGTTTTGTTTTGTCATTTGCCCAGAGAACACACGCATGTAAATGCCACGTATTTAACTTGCATTCGAACGAAGAGAGTGTGAAGAACGCTTACCAGGAGGCGTTGGTGAACAAGTTACCCAGTTCGAGTCAGATGAAGGATCCTAATGAAC
>JTDE01000486.1:143102-154227 GCA_014338405.1 Paragonimus skrjabini miyazakii
TCGACGGCTTCAATTTCTGCACCAGAAATCAAGCCTTTGAAACGATTTTTTCCAGATAAATAATTTTCCCGAACACGACAGTTCAGAAGTTCACGGTCGACCACTAGCATTGATGGTGTTCGAGCATGCAATGTGCGCACGCTGTTGGCTCGATGCAACTCCAGGGGCGGCCAGAATGACGCACTACACTGATCGCGATGGAGCTGCGGCGCTGCGGGATCGATATAGCAGCCTTGCGTGAGAAAATGCTTGCGGACCAAGGTAAGTTGCGGGAAACATGTACTGTGTACACCTTCTGCTGAATATGTTATTCGGCAATGTTTGGGAGCATGGTGTCTGTTTCGAAGTCCTTGATCACATGAACACTTTGGTTTTAGCAAAACGCACGGCATCAGTCATCGAATGCTATTTATGCGTCTGCGATACGTTCGAGGTAAGTGCGCTACATTTGTTAGTGTTTATTGTCCAACTATGTGTCACGCTGGTGATACGAAGGACCAGTTCTATGATCAACTGTCCACCACAATCCGATCGATGTCGGTGACTGATCGGCTGTTTGCTTTGAGTGACTTGAACGCTCGAGTCGGGCGCGACTCGGTAGCTTGGCCGGGAGTCCACGGACCCTACGGCATTGGTTCAGCGAACGAAAACGTTGATCGTCTGTCACACCTGTGTGTTACTTACGAGCTGGCAATGTCTAAGACGCATCTTGGGTGGTTAGTGGTTTGGACATGGTTCCGAACATTGAGATACTGTGGCGAGCGGACATGAACAGGATGGAAGCCTTGCTGCTGTTGAATCAGCTTCGTTGGCTGGGTCATGTCCGTCGGATAGACTATGACCGTATTCCGAGGCAGGTGCGATATGGACGACTGAGATCAGGTAAGCGAACTCCTGGTGGTCAAAAGTGGAGATACCAGGATGCTGTGCAGGTAAGTCTTTCACGTTGTAAAATTAATTTTAGACGTTGGGATACCTAGCGTGGAACCGGACGGCCTGGAGGAGTAAAATACGGACCGGCGCCCGCGAGTTCATCGAACAGTTATTGCGTGGCCGAGTACAAAGGTGTGCTGTACGCGAGGGAAAAATCGGTGCATTACGGTGTGCGGACGCGAATGCGCTGTCCGTTTGGGATTAGTTGGTCACCATCCCAATCACAGTGCACCGTCGGCGAAGAGGCAACCGGCACGTTAGGCTCAGGTAGGTCATATCAGTATATCCATTTCATTGTTGTTGGTCATTTCACCGACCAAGAGTATGGTCGTTGGGCAACTAATCCGCTACTGCTCTCAGAAACTTGGGTGTCTGCGATCTTCTACCCATTCTTTTCTTCAGCCTTTTTGGTGTATTGACTAATGAATCGTCTGTCCGATCTTTTCGTAGCTCAACTTTGAGTTCTGTTTTCAACTTTATCTTCTCTCGGATGCACTAGCATGCATTCATATACTGAAATTGTTTATTTACTCCACTTTACATATCTTTCCTCTCAGTTTAGATCTCACCATTGCAATCTCTCTCTCTCTGTTTATTTTCCGAGAGATAAGGGTATTCTCTTCCTGCTAACCATTCAACTAGCCAGCCAGAACTGGCCGGCTGGACACAAAGGACTCACTCACACACCGTGAATGCTAGTCGTAGAACGTGAACTTCTGAACTGTCGTGTTCGGGAAAATTATTTACCTGGAAAAAATCGTTTCAAAAGCTTGATATCTGGTGCAGAAATTGAAGCCGTCGAAATCTGTGTCATGGACTCATATTTTGTTGTAACTGATCAATAATTTAAGACCACCTCATCGTAAATGTTTTTCGAAAATCGTAATGGCTGCTGTGGTTGCGGTCGCTCGCGTGTGGCAATGTTAACACAAGAATGCTGGGGTTGTTCTCAATTTATTTTTTCATGCTTGTTATTTGTTTGTTAGTTTATTTTCAGTCGTTTATTTTTTATTTGTAGGAGGTGGAATATATTGCGACTTTCGAGGCGACGTTTTAAGATCGTAAATTTGACACTTCCTCATGGTTTCCGGAGTGTCTTCAGAGGTACATGGGCGAGGTGGGCGTCATTTACGTTTGTGGGACTAACCGTAGGTCGAAAACTGCTTTGTAGTACGATAAGGTAAGGTGACATGGTTTCTTGAAAACCAGGCAGATTTATTATCGTTATACGAAGTACAAAGGGCGTGGGAATGTATGCAGTATTGTACGATGTGTCTAGTGGGTTAACTGTTAGTTTAAACACAGAAGTTCTCACGACACATGTTGCAGATCACGATTTCATGTGGTCCGATGAGATGCGTATCTGGCTGTGGGCTCTTTCGAGTTGGAGCACAACCACCCTCTCAATTTTCTGCTATTTGATTCCCATCCTACGAATCGTAGACTCGCCGTCGATGAATTGAACGAATGCAGGAGTCGGTTCCAGTACAGTACACTAACTGCTGACATTCAACAGTATGTGGCGGATGTTTACTGGAAGTTTATCATAACCGCTGGCCGTGGAAGCATCTGCCGCGAGTTAAAGCCTGCAACGTCAAGTGATTCTGTTACGTAAGATTGGCTACGTAACATTGGAGAACTTCGAAGAAGTGCTGTCGGTAATTAGTGCGATAGGTGTGGTGCGCACTATGCGGGATAACGGCAACAGATATATGCATATCCGCTTTGCCCAGCGAACGCAGGTCGAACTTTTCCGACGTTGCTCGCATGTTGTGAATGTGGATGCCACCCACGGGATAAACAGGCACAAGCATGTCATTGTATATTTCTTTACACTTTCGAAGCTGGAAGTTATATCCGTTCCTCGTAACAGACCGTATGGGAGATGGCCGACTCGTGATGTACGGATACGTTCGTAGTAAAAAGTATGTTTAACCACGTGGACTTTTCGAAATTTTTCGGGAAATGAGGGGCGATCAAGTTGCAGTGGAAACATTTGTCATGGATAAATTGGCTGTGCAAGTGAGGGCAACGCGTGGTGTTCGGTTACGACACCCTGTTGTGTTATTTTCATGTATGTGATGCCGAACGTAAGCATGTAAGTGGGCAAAATTCGCCCGTCATATTTGTTAAAAGACAAACTCTTTGCAGTCGTCTACTCTTCCACCAAATGGCTACGGCAGACAATGAGGAAGGGTAAGTTGTACTGTTACATTGTTTACCGTAGGTTCAAACGTGATTTGCATATCATCGGCCGAACGGATATGAAGTTTCTGAATTATTTGTTGTGTAATTGGCTGTACACCAAGCCGAAGTGAGCCATCCATGCGCACAGTGGTGTTGTCCACTTTGGCAGTCGCACGAATAATAGGCTGGAAAACACAAACGTACGGTTGAAGAAGAGGTCGCACCCAAGAGACTTCCTAGCCGTTGCCGTTCAGAAAATATGAATTCACAGTGAGTGGGTGATGCGAGAGTACGAAATACGAACGACCTATGGGTACGATCGTCGTGGGGTTGTGGATGTCGAATGGTACGTGAAGAATATTCTTCACAGGATGACCACGTTCGCAAGTCATCTCGTCCAAAACTATCTAAAAGGACGGACTCCACGACTCACTTTCGAAACAATATCTGGGTGTAAGGCAAGCGGTTCTCTAGTAATCCCCTTGAAGATTGCAGCTTCGTGTACAACGAGATGGTGACGCTTTCGTCGTGGATGGCGTTGAGAGCTAATGTGGATGTACATTCTACCGTACAATGTGGCTGCCATGCGTACACATTATTTAGGTGTTTCAGAAACATTTCTACCCCTACGGCAAGGTCTTTTGTAGTTTTCATTTCCCTTTACAGAGGTCACGTCCCCATTCATGAGCGGTGGCTGGCAGAGTACAACTTGCCAATTTGACGGTTGGTAGGCCGGCAGCTTCGGCCGTTTGCTACAGCCAACTTCAACCGTCACAATAGAGCCCTGCATCATGTACTTGACAAACTGCACGACTGCAACAACCGCACGGCGGTGACTTGCTTTAACAGCATCATTGCTTTCGTCAGTAGGATAGTGGAACGTGCAAAAACTGTCTTACCGTTATACGACTTCCCCGTGGGCTCAGCTGCAAGCGGTGCGCAACCGATGTGGTTAAAAAGCGTAAATCGGGGTTTCCGTGTGTACACTGCAGTGACCCCGTACAGATGGACAGTTATCGATGTGATGTTGATCAGCTGATTTTTCACTCCAAATCTATGCGGATGGCAGACATAAACGAGTGTCGATTCTATGGCACGCATGATTATGCCGCATGTATTGACCTCACTAGCTGCTCCGTCTAGTTCGCTTGAACTATGATCAACGCTTTAGTATGTAGTGACCGTTCACACTAGTTGCCGCTCTGTCCAGTTCACTTAATCTATGATCAACGCTTGAGTATGTATTAAGCGTTCACACTAGTAGCTGCCCTGTCCAGTTCACTTGAACTATGATCAACGCCTAATTACGTAGTATGCGTTCACACTGGTGGCTGCTCCGTCCAGTATACCTAAGTTATGATCAACGCCCAAGTATGTAGTATGCGTTCACACTTATAGCTGCTCCATCCACTTCACATAAGCTATGACCATCTTTGATATGGAGAACACGGAGAAATCAGAATGAACGTGTATTTAGAGAGGTGGGTATAAGTTATAATGCTCTCCTTTAGTTATTGCCAAAATTAAGAATACATGCTGGCAATAGTCAGTGAGTTCTGCGACCGGCGAAAACATAGACCAACAGTCATCGCAATCATAAGCGTAAATGAAACGAAGATAGAAGGGTTGTAGCTGAAATGGTAGGAGTGGGAGTCAATGTTTTCGTCGGATAACCAACGAGCATCAAATTTGGTCATTATCTCTCAGAAAAGTAAGCATTGACTCACGCACACATGGCAAGCTACATTCAAGCATAGTCAGTAAGTAATAGACAAAACAATACGCACGTTGTTAATGATGGCGTGGGACGTATTACCCATGTTTACACCATACCGTGGGTAAAAAACCCGTTGATAACGTAGACTCTTTTCCACCGGGAGTGCTATAGGGAAACCAGGCTGAACGAATAATTCAGGTTAATAATTAACAGACGACTGCGGCAGCATAGCTTTCATTAAGAATTACTGTGATATTTCGTGCAAACGCAATGCTGTCGAAAAGTACAAACTGAATTACATCTCCAAAACTACGCGAAATTGAGCGTTTCTGCATGGCGGGAATGTCTACCACCACGAAACTGTCAATAGAAGCGTTTTCAGAATGTAAAATCCATTGGGAAATTCAACATGATGCTTTTGTTGAAAAGATTGGCGGCACATTTTTCTCAACAAAGTACGAATATGAATAATTTTTAGGTATAGCTGATTTTTCTCATCGCAACACAGCTATTATACTCGATGAACTCTATATATTTCTCCCGTACTGTGCATTGTAATATTTCATAAAAATTTGATAAATCTGTTCGCGCCTAAATAGCCGTTTTCAACTCGATTCGGCCTTGAAGCACAATACCGGCGAACTACGCAATAGCTGTTATAAGTGTCGTAATCTTTCTAGCTGGGAGTGTTCATCAATGTCATTCTTTCAGCAGGTCATCTCGTCTTTATTCCAGCGCATATCCTAATTTCATGGAAAAGTTAATAATAGCGGTACCAATGAATGGTAAAGCATGGCGAATATAACTGGTAAAACACGACCTACTTGTCCAGATTTTGTGCATTGTCCTACGTTTAAGTGGCTTTATAGGCGTTCCTCAAATTTGTATTTTTATTAAAAGCTCAGTATTCAGGTTTCAACAACAATTCGAAATTATAATCACGCTTTCCTGCTCAACTACGTCCAAATTCAAATAGAAGCATGTATTTCCAGGTCTATGGCATTGATTTTCATTATATTTTACCTTCAGTTCTCCGAAGTAATGTAGAATGCAATTCTGCGTTATTTTTCCAATAATCCTTATGCCATTGAACTACCGCAAATTCCTTGCTTACGTCTTCGGAAGATTGAAACTAAGAAATGTTGGGGAAACAGAATTCTAAGATTTTGGAAACTGCAACAAGTCACACAATTTCAGCAACTTCGATAGCTACAAAATATTTTTTAATTGAAAGATAGCAGAGATATTCACGGTCTACCGATTACACCCATTTCAGTTCAGTTCACGGGACGTGGCGGCTAGCTGGCTGTTTGTCCTTTTCCTTGCGCTCGTAGGTGACAGCTTTCCGCGCTTCGAAAACGTACGCCACACTTTCATGTCTTTCGCTTACATAGGTATGGGTATCGACCAACAGCCTGTAATTCGTTCACATGTTGTAGGTTGAACAGGGGATTTACTATGGTTCTTTCGGGACACCTGTGTGGGCTTCAAATTTGGCACATAGCCCACCGCTGACCTGCTCACAGCACATCCTGCCTGAGAAGTGGAGTTGGATCCATTCACATAGATGGTGTCGTGAGCCACATCTGACAACTTACTAGACAGAACACAGTGATCTACTCTATCGAAAGCCTTATTGAAGTATCGAAAAGCTACTCCAGCGCATGACTTCGTCGATTGCTCAAAAGCGTCAGAAAGTCGAAAATCTCGCGAACCGCTTAATCAATAAGGGGGTTTTGAACGTCAATCCATAGCGCAAACTTTCCTTGCATAACGGATGCTCTTAAGAATAAGAATAAGAACGCAATCTCATTTGTTAAATAGGAAAAGGTGGAGCGGTTACATTTGATATGAATCATAATGTACATGCTATATTTTCTTGACAAAACTTCACGTGATATTAATATCCTTGTGTTTTTTCAATAAAGTATATAATATTGGCGAGCAGCTGTTATAGTATGTCGCGATAATTGGGTAACCAGCAGTTAATTCTAGAATGATTATCACGTGATACCCAAAACTCCGTACGAAGTTCTGACGTCAGTTTTTTTATAGTCAATGTTTAAGCTATAATCCATACTTCCTAGCACACAAGGTCTGCTATTGGTTAGCGAGGATGGTTTCGAGGCAAAGGGAACTGCACATGATATGATTTGAGGTTTCAGTGGGTTTACTGTGATGTTTTGACGTCAGTTTGTTTTACCGGGTCAGTGTTTAAGTTATAATCCATATTTGGTAGTCCTCAACAATTACTATTGGTTAATGGGGAGGGTTTGGGGCACGGGAGACAGTGCAAGATGTGAATTGGGGTTATAATGGGATTACTTAAGGCAAACAAGGGAGTATTTCCCCCCACAGTTTTATGTGGAGTTTTGTATGCCAGCCAAGTAAATTGTCAATGCCGGTCACCATTAATTATAGCCCGATGGCCTACCAGGGTGGAGAGATTATTACGAATGGGTATATATATTACCTGTGGGAAAAGTGTGTGAGGTATAATATTGTTTTTTCTTTTTGGTTTTGTTCTAAGTACATTTTTAGATAGGTTTATTCTACTTAATTTACTGTAAGCTTCAATTTTATATTGTCCAACTTCCTGAGCAATGCGTGTACAATGACGCATATGAATAAAATGATGCTGTTTCGTTAGAAAGCAATGAATCAACTGCTTTATCTGGTGGAAATGAACGGTGTATACGCAGTAAACATGGTCAGGCAAGCTGTTTTCAATGGGAGCCCGATAGGAAGGACGGGTACGTACGTTATATATTGCTGACAGCTAAATGTTCTTCTGACCCCGTTCAAAAAGCTCGTCAGAAGATACACAAAGTTTGAAGATAGACATTGTTTGATGATGTGAGGAATCTGTCCAAAGACTTTTTAAAACGCTGAATGTCGTTACTAGTTCTGATTTCATTCGGAAGTCTACTTCGAATATAGAAATATTTTACAATAAAGAAGCTGGCTCGTATCTTTTTCTGAACTAACAGGATTGGCAATTTGGAACATTTATCCCTTAGACTATATGGAGGGCTGTGGTGGAAATAAATGGCGAATGCTGTAGCGATGGCGTCCGAGTGTACCAGTTAATGCAGATGTGTGGGATGTTACTTTAATCTTTGTAACCAGAGTGGATCAGTATCAAGTGTTTGACAACGTTCACTGTAGGTGAGTGAAGATGAATATCTTAATATGCTTACAGTGAACGATCGGTGGAGATTTTCTGACACTAGCCTACCAGGTTTGCCTAGGTGGCAGTAAATGAGGGTGCAGTATTCAAGTTGAGGTCGAGCACATTTTATAAACAGCCAGCTTCGCATCCGGTAGACCGAATGTCTTTCTGATACAGCCTATTGTTCTTCTTGTTTTTGCTACCCAGGAGCGTATCCACTCAGAGAATTTGAAGAATTTTGAATACCATATTCCTAGATTTCGAACGGATGTGGCGATATCCATATGATGACCATCTAGTGAGACAGACCCATAACGTATTTGACAACCGTAAGTGATAACGTCCTATTTGTTTGCCGAGAACGTCCTGAGCCATGTTTTGCACCACAACTCCAATGATGCTAGATCCTGTCGTATATTTTGTAGGCATAGGACAAGGTTGCTGGGCTGTCGGAATGTGTGGACGATTTTGATGTCGTCGGCAACCAGAGAGCGTTTACCATGTTTAATAACATTGCATACGTCATTTATATACATGGACAGGAGCTTTGGGCCCAGGATGCTTCTTTGAATCGCCCCACTAGTTATCGGTTTTGGCGCTGAGCAGTGCTCTCCCATTTTGACAGTTCGGGTTCGGCCTTCACGATATTACAAAACCCAGCTATAAAATGGGTCTTGTATGTCATGAGACGCTATTCTGATCAACAGGCGCTTTTGGGGCACACGATCAAAAGCCTTTCGCATGTCTAGGAGTATGATAAGTACCGCATTTCTTGTGTCGGCAGACATCCATTTATGGTTTAAAAATTCCAATTGGCATATCATGCAAGAGCGCTTACTAAGGAAACCGTGCTGTGAAAGATTAATAAGGTTTTTTGATCTTAAGAATCCAAAAATGGGCGCTTTTATTATCCTTTCAAACATTCTTGAGCAAGGCGATGTGTGGTTGATTGGACAATAGTAACTAACTTCCTACCTGGGACCACTTTTGTAGCGAGGCATCAGGATTGACTGTTTCCACTGGGAAGGGCGGTTACTGGATAAAAGTGATAGCATGAACAAATTCATTAAAAGGATGGGTGCATCTTCACCCCCTAGCTTGACAGCGACCGGTGAGATATTATTAAGTCCAGGATAGATTGTAGGTTTAATAATAGCTAATTGTGAGCGGATACTTCTAACATCAATCGAAACATTGCACAGAACTTTGGTTGTTTTCAATGGAGTAACGGGTAATACTGCGCTCTTCATGCTAAACGCAGCAGCAAAATATGAGTTGAAAAAGTTCGCATATTTCAATAGGGTCATCGACAACAGTTTTATCTTTGAGAGTGATAACTTTTCTAGATGGGTCCCTCATGGAATTTTGACGTCTCAACAGTTGCATTAGTTTCACGCTCCTCTACTCACTGCCAAGCGTGAGCTTTACTTCGTTCGCAAAACGCAGTTGTGTTTTATGTTCTTTGTAGTCAAACATACTGCTCATTTGCATTACTAGGGAGAAGGCCAGTGTTCTTTTGTGCATCGACTTGAGTGATGTAAGTTTGCCAGTCTCTTTTGCAGTAAGGATTCTACCTTGTACACACGAATCAACGCGTTTTGATTTTATGGGGGTCAGAGTATCGATACAAAAAGTGAAGTGTGATAAATTCCTCGGTTGCTGCCTTAGGATCTGATATAAGAAAGAACTTATTCTAATTTAAAGATAATAGTAAGGGGAAGAACTTACTCCAATCAATGTATTTAATCGGACGATGGAATACAGTTGTCGGTGTGATAACTTTATTGAAGTCAAACCGACAATCGACGATATTATGGTCACTTCCTGGAAATTGTTCCAGAACGGGTATCCCTACAGACGAGATGCCTGTGGTGACTATGAGATCCGAAGTATGTCTCTGTCTGGTGGGCGCTGAGACATGCTGGGTCCATCCATTCATTTGAATGCACGAAATAAATTCAGATGGCCTTGCAGGAGCTGTGAATGAGGTTCAGGGGATATTTGGCGTGTTAGTCTCAACCTATTAGTTTGTGTTCGCAAGGTGAGCTTCACACATGATGTAAGGCTCAACCAGAACCCCGTCATTACCACCAGAGTTGCTTGTCCCACGCTTAACGCCAATTTTAATGCGAACAGTTCCCATATTATGAACGCTAACCTAAACGCAACCTGTGTTCTCTTTGCTGACAACGCGCATGTGGGTATGGCCAATTCATTTCAATCTTACCCTTGGTTAGCAGGTCACATACTGTTCAAACCACCCCTGCCCAGTCCACCTCCGATAGCTCCACTATCCCATCACACCTTACTGCAACTTTTCAAACATTTTCTCTTACGGACTCAGACGCAGGCGACAACCAATCAGACATTGAGAGCCCATTATAACCGTATCAGACCAAGCGACGTCACCTGAGTCTTTGAATTACAAAAACTCTTCTGTTATAAACGTTTTTAAAGGTCTGAAAGTGAAGTCGAATAAGAAAATTGTCCTCAGTTTATTTTTTTGGAATGCACGCTCACTTGTCAACAAGATGCATATATTTAGATCTTTCATCTTCTTATATAATCCTTGCATTATTCTCATCACTGAAGCTTGGTGTACCCCTGAGACCTCAAACACACAACTAAATGTTATAGGTTATGATATGTTCCGTAAAATTCGCGGTACAGGACGTGGCGGTGGATGTTTAATTTACTTAAGGGAACAGTATTCTGCAACCATACTCGATTAGCCGTGTCTTGATAGAATTGATGACTCATTATGGCTATCAGTGTCAACTGGTTCCTGTGATCTACTCTTAGGATGCGTCTACGGACTACCTAACGCCACTCGTGATGACATGACTAACCTTATTAATGGACAGAATTATGTATCAACATTGCCCACACAGTACAAAATAATTGGTGGAGATTTCAATATGCCCAATATTTCCTGGACCTCTTTCACAGCCCCTGCAAATCAAGCAGAGTTTCTTGCATGTGTCCAAGTAAATGGATGATGCCAACACGTTCTAGCACCTACCAGTCTTGACCACAGTTTCGATCCCATTTTTACAACAGCTATATTTTCTGCAAAAGTGTCCGTCCTAGAACAGTTTCCAGGAAGTGATCACAAC
>JTDE01000486.1:172629-187807 GCA_014338405.1 Paragonimus skrjabini miyazakii
TTATTATTATTATTATTATTATTATTATTATTATTATTATTATTATTATTATTATTATTATTAGTAAACTTGGCGCCTGTCCCCTTTCTTTCCTTTGGTTTTTAATATTCTTCCAATACAACAACATACTAATAAAGGCTCGCTTGTGCGACCGTTCTTTTTGGGATAGAAATCGGTTGCTCAGTGAGCTGAGAAGTCAAGAGAGGCCAGCCACAATACGGATGCGACTATTAAAGATCAGCCATATCGGTGAAAGTTGAGAGTAGATTAAGTGTGTTTCGACCACTCCGTGGACGCCCCTGTTTATCATAATAACGTTGGTACTAATGCTAATGCTAATAATATTAAGTACAAATCTCAGCTCATTCTTGAAAAGTGTTTTCAGATGGTTACGGTCATTGCAAATTAGGCACCGATACATTAGGCTTGCTCGATACGACTGCTTGCATTACTAGCCGGAGCAAGCAAAATTATCTACAGATGGCTCAGAAACATTTTGAGTTGCGTTTTCGATTGAAAAATTAAAACCAAGCGCTACAAATTTTGATTCCAACAAAGCTAACGCGTTCTAACGTGGAAACCGCAAACGTTTCAGTAGCATTCTACAATGACATTTTACCCCGTGCTTCCTAAAACCCCTCAAGCTGTTGTTGCACAACTTGTATGCAACCGAACAACCGAAATTTCGAAGCCAGCCCCCATCGTTAATTCCATGGCATTGTTAGGCCATTGAAAAACCATGAAGAAGGACAACTGCAAAAGTCAATCCTCGTTATTCGCACCGAATGATGCTTCTAGGTTCACGGGTGGTTAAAGAATAGAGAAGGATTATTTCTTGTGCGATCCCCTCTCTGGCTTTAATTTACTTCAGTGCACGGGACGAATGTCGGCCGATAGCCCGGATTTTCAGGTTCTTGTGTCGAAAACCCAATGACTTCATAGCTTTGATTCCAGTTTCACTGATTTCAATCGAAGGTGACCTTTTGTGGCACCAATATGACAAAAAAGGGACCGTAGCTGGGATGAGCTATAGGACTGTTATCCGTGTTCAAAAAAGACAACACATGTGCCACTGACTACCTTGTTGTTCAGCCAAAGGACTTTTTTCAGGCACCTCGCCCCTTTCCTTAGTTGTCGGTTCCACATACAAGCTCGATATTCCGGATGTGGCCTGAAAATCTTAGCAGTACAATAACATCGGGATTCCAGGAAAAGATCGCTATTCTGATTTGAAACGGGGCTGCTCTGGCCAGTTTTACTTTCGCCAGAGATGCAGAGGGATGCCAGAGAGATGCATCTCAAGGACCCTAATTTCCACCACTTTGGCAATTTATACTCTCCCATTCGCCCACAGTAGACAACGACTGGCTTCTTTTGCCTGGAGGGAGTTTTGGACGCGTTCGGCAAGGTTTGGTAGGAAATCCTGGTCCTCCGATCACGCGGTCAGTTCAATCAGTCTCGAAGATCTGATCGATTTTGAATACCTATAGTCATGGCGTCATCATGTGACACGCAGCAAAGCGTATTTACTTGACCGGCGAATTCATTAATACATATATAAAAGACGGGAGCAGTCTCATCAATCTGGAGGTTGTTATTGGGAGAAGCTTAGCCAAGTCATCACTGGTGACCCTCTCACATACTTTCAACAAGACGCCGATGAGGCTAATGTGACGGTAGTGTGGCGTTTTTTCCTGCATATCCTTTGTGAATAGCCAAAACAGTAGCCACCTATCAATCTCCAGCAAGTCTCCCTCAGCGAAGCGATACTTGAACTAGTTAAGCAAGTAGGCTTACCAAAACTTAGGTCGAGAGAAGAATAAGAGCGAAGTGAATACCGTCTAGTCCCAAAGATTTAAAGGATCCGGTGATTGCAGAACGACCTGTGCCTTAGAGACCGAGGTCGCAAAGTTTTGCATCGTCTGTGTTGCTAATCCTGTTTCCACCGTTTTTAATTTGCTGAGATTGTTTTCTTGATACACGCCAGTAAAAATTCCAACGGTGGTCCGTTTTATTTTGATCGTCAGCCAAAATTTATCCATAACCATGGTGGTCGGCGAAAAGTTGTGCTGAAGGTGTCATGCGTGTGAAGGAAAACTGGTTACTGAGGTTACTGACTGTAGAACTTCAACAAGACCGTTGGTGTGCAGTCATATTAGCAACAGACACCAAGAACTTTGAAAAAATATTCTGTCAAGTATACGTACTTAGCAGCCAGTGAGAATGAGTCATACTGGCTGTTATGTAACACGTAATGTATGTTGTCCCTCATGCATTAGAAGCAAAATATTAAAACTCTCGGCCTATTCAGTCGCGACCATTTGTTGTTGTCCTAATCCGACACAGTCCACATTAACCACCATAGTTGAGAAAATTACATTTTCAATTGTGACTTCTACAAGCGGTATCGCCATAGTCAGCGCGTCAATGGAGGCGAGATCAATCAAGACGCAGATTGGGTCTAAGCACGAGCGCAGGACATACGGGAGACAACGACAACCACTGAGTAAGGATGAGTGTTCCAGTCCGAACACAACCAACTCCGAAGCAGTTCCGTCATCAGGGCGACTTGCGTGTTCTATAACACAGTTTTACCGAGTGACCCCGCAAACGTTCATCTTGATTAGTGGAAAGTGTGCCAGCGGACGGCCTGGAGTTTAAAGCATTTTCCAAATAGCAGTTAGGTAGTCAGGAGGCAGAATGTGCCATGAATTTTTAGATTTTTGTAGCCGTTTGGGACGTCTTAACCATGGCCTCACAATTTGTAAATAGACCCGGTCTGTTCGTCACTTATATAGGCAAGGCCCGCATCTCGATATGAATAGCTGTTTATCGCCAGAGTTGTATTCGGCTCAAATTTGATAGAGAATGAAGGTGACTACCTTTTGATCTCAAACTGCGGGTTATTTTTGTGGTTTAAGTAGCCGAAATCACTCCGTAAAGCAAAGACATCTACCTAGCACTTAAAAACTTGTCAGAGTTTTGTGTCGTCGGCTCACAGCAACACTGTTAATTTGGCCATGCTGTTTAGTTTGTAAATGAAAATGATGAGCATAATAGTTCCACGAGATATCCTTGCGAAACACCTTCGTTGACAGGGAAACACTCAGTTAATTGTCTTTTTTCTTCGACGCTGAACCTGCATTCAGTTAGAAACTCCTCATGCCACGTCTCAGAGTTGGTGCAATTTTGCCATGTGACATACTCAACAAACGCTCGTCCACTCTACCTTAGTTGATACTTATTCCCTACTGAGCTTTCTAACGAAGTCAGACGTTTGTTTCCAATTTTCAGGCGTTTCGGTTTTTTAGTAGGTCGGGTATTTCACCAAGGTGTAGTTATTGAGGGCACCAGGGATTACCTCACCCATGACGTCACACAGTTGATCTAAGCCAAATGTAACAATGAACTCAAGCCATATAACCCTACTGAGGAATTCGTCCTACTACAGACCTGTATACTCAGATCTTTGGGAGTACGTCGTCTATTTCTACATAACAGAATTACATCACTTCGCACCTACTGTAATCACTTGGAGCTGCTCATATAGAGTTGCCCATCACATTAACCTCGTTGGGGGGAAGTTAATATGGACAAGGCAATAATCGACATATCTGCCGACTACTATGTTACTGGACATGTTAAAATAGTCTGGTTTCATTAGAGCATAAAAGGATAACCCAGTAGAGAAGGATGATGCATTGCCAACTAAAGGGTTCGTCATATCTGGCTCCGGGTATTCGGCAACTCCTATTGTCAAAAAGGACATAACCTTGTTTTGTTCAACGTGGAGGTGTGGAGGTAGTTTCGGCATCCATTCTTTTACAATTCCATTTATAGACCGCACTAGCCAAACGGGTGAAGTTTTGAGGTACCTCAACTACTTGCCTGACCGGTTCAAGAAGATGCAGTTACACCTCATATATTTTTCTGGGGATTACTGAGGAGTAATAAGGGGTTTTGGTTTTTCAGATAAATCAAATGTCACCCACAACTGTCCGCAGCTGTTGCATCCTTATAGATTTTCCAGTCGGCCCTTTTCAGAAATGGCGATAGTCTCAGTTGTTGTACCACGTTGCATCCGACCTCACCAGGGGACGCCAGTGCGCTCGGATCTGCACGTGTTTTCTGGCACCTGATGGATAAACTATGTAGCTGTCCGTGATCTGCGGAATATCTTAGGAGATGGTGACGTCTCCTGCTTTCTCCTGATGAGATAACCGCGGGTTGCACCTTTAAGGTCCTTGTCAATCCCAAGGATGGTAGGTACAACAGCCGTACTGGCCGCCAAATTTATGAGGTTTGTAATAAGTGAACTCAAACTGACCTTTGACAACATCACACCTTGGGCAGATTTGATCATCGCGTTAGGGCACTTGAGAGACACCTCCCCTCTTCTTGCAACATTCATAGTTAACCGTGTTCAACCAACTCGCGACCATACTCAGGGCTGTCACTGGCGACAGGTTCCGTTCGAGTAAATCTCGGCGGAAATAGCTTCACGAGGGGCCTGCGATGCTTGTTCTCAGTAAATACGCATGTGGCTGAATAGCCCGACATTTCTGTGGGGACTTAAGAATTCGTCGCCATCTGACAAGCTACTCGAGCAGCTTCAAGCTAAGGAACTGGAATTAAAGAAGGTGTCGGCACCACCCAGCGCTGGCAGCGCGCAATGCACGTGAAGCCTGTTCCATGTTTTTCACGCTAGTACATCCTACTTCATGCAGTATCATGATCAATACGTTTCAAGGATTATTTATTTGTATGAATCCATGGTTTGAGTTTAACAGCAGAGCGACATTAGCGAGAACTGTACATAAGACTACTAAGATTGATGGCGAACGCTGTCCAGACAAAAGCCTGTCAGTATAAACAGTGTGTTACGTCTCGATGGGAGGGTTTCAACCGGGTCATTTCGTGGTACTCGACTGATGCTGGTGCGGTCGCGTGAGTTTTTATGGATACTGTTACCAGACACCATCATAAGATTAAAAGTCACATGGGAGTTAGTCACATTTTACCGTCGATTGGAGGGAGGTTTTAGATTGTCAATGACTTGGCTAGTGTGCATCGCGTTTCGTTAAAGTGTATGAAGTACAAAATGTTGTCAGCAAAGGCATGCCACCAAATGATGGTTCCGCTTCCGGGTAATCTCATAACAGCCGATGGCGCCCCGTTAACGGCTCGTGGTGTGGATTATTTTGGACCCCTGGAAATGCGGACTAGTAGAAGCATTCGTAAAAGATATGGCTGTCTCTGCATTTGTTGGAGGACGAGAGCCATACAGTCGGAAGTAGTGCAGTTGATGTCAACGGACTTCTTTTTAATGATTCCGTTGATGTTCATTGACCTTCGGGGTGGGTTGGAAGTTATGCACAGTAATGACTCCGTAGGCGCGGAAACAGGGATGAGAGGAAAATTGCTCGACTGTGACCAGGACAAACCCATCGGACTATAGAATTTCTTAATGCCGATTGGCATTTCATTTCCCCCACCGCTAGTCAGTGGCGTGGAACATGGAAGCTCACGGTTTTTGCAGGTCGACGAGCCATGCAAGCTGTCGTTAAGCAACAAACACCGTTGAACAAGGCTCCCTATGCATAATTGATCGAAGTCGAGAGAACCTTGAACGGCAGACCTTTGGTTCCTGTCTCAGATGATCCGGACGGTCCCCCTGGTTCAAGACCAAACGAACTGTTCTCCATAAAACCAAACCCGGGCCTGCCATTCACTCACACCACACTGCTAGAAAGATACGCGGAAGGAGGGAAGCAGTCTCAACACCTGGATAATGTGTTTTGGGGGCGCCGTTTTAGAGAATAACTACCTTCCATCCAGGCGTACCATAAGCGGACGAGGTTTGGACGAAACATGAAGGTTGGTGACTTAGTCCTACTGGTTGGAGGTTTCCAACGCGTAGGCATATGGTTCAAGGCCGTGGTAAGTAAAGCAGTGAAAGGTGCCAATAATTACGCCTGCGAGGTGTGCCTGAGAACAGACAGTAGCATGATTAGTAGAGATAAGGTCTGTAGGTCTCATCAGAGGGGCGGAGGATAGTGGCATTGCCAGGGAACAGAGCTCAGGCATAAGGGGACCAGCTCACGATGTACAACCAACCAGCAGTTACATGTGCATTGGGAAACCACGCTGATTTCTAGAACCAGTGTTAAAGCAAAAACCCGCGCTGGATATTTGCCGATAGTCGTGAGTTTAATAAAAAGACGGCGACCACATTCCATGTCTTTATTTATTTCCTTCTTGATGTTCCTTCCATTTCTTACCATCGAATTCATCCTGGTAGTGGTTACGGACCTTACTTGTGAGGACTGACGGCCACTCAAATTAGGTGTACCACCAATCAATACGATATATTAATGGTACACGGTATCGGTTTGCTTGTCCCTACTTCCCACTGCTGGATCGCTGTTTATGTATACCTTGGTTTCGCTTGCGCTTTATCTTTCTGCCGTTGCGTGGCTTGTAGTATTCGACTGTGTTCACGTGAATCGTTGGTCTGGGACTTTGTAAATTTGGTGGAGTCACTACCGGGATTTGCCGTTGTTTTCCGTGCCTCATTTTTCTAAATATTTTTCTTGTACCTTGACTACTTACCGATAAGTAATCCGTCTTTGTGACCATCCAAATTTTGTCTCCGAATCGGTCGCTGGCTGAATTATAAACGTCGTTATTCCAGATTCAGCCAGTTGATAGACGTTGCTAGTAGTGTGAACATAGCTGAATGTATCATTGGCTCCCGGAACTTTGAAATCTTTGCCAACAGTAGATTTCTATCATTGCGACTAAAGTTGTTAGCCCTTATTTCTGTTCTCGTTCCTACTAACCTACTCCAACCCATTAAGCACGGATGTGCCATCTGTTCATGCCACTGCAGCTAACGACAGCATAGGCCGCTTATCCTCAGTGGTACTTAACTTCTGGTAATTGTGACGCTCACATTTAGCACTTCTGGTGATGAATGTCTTCGCGTAAGCCTATAAAATTTCCTGGGATTACAGCGTTTTTCTCTTCTACTTCTTATGAGTGACTTCAATGTACCCAAGATAAGCTGGCAATCGGCGTCTCTCCAGGTGTGTGTTGGCGGATTCTCGACCTTCTTATCAATGTTGACACGGCGGATAACGTTGAGGCACATTAACGTCCCGAAACGGCATCATTCGGGGAAGATTCCTTCTAGGCTGGACTAGGTCATCACCAATGAGGGCCACTGGTTGATAGATTGTTCGGTAAGCACACACGTGGAAACACTGGCCATATTTTGCTCGTATTTGATCTAATATGCTACTAAGTACGACAATTGGGAAAAAATCCACGAAATTTCAGTCAGGCTAATCCTGTTTATGCGGACCAAATCTATCGCGCTTCAAAGCGCAAATTGGAAGGCAAACGATTTTTTGTACCGCACAAACTGTGAACTTCTTCACTGTCCCCAACCTATTCCGTACGGAACCCGTCAAATCCTTTACGGGCGCTACCACATATTCTTTAAGCATACGCATACGGGAAACTCTAGAGGCCTGAGGGTTACGACCAAACTGTCTTCGAGCAAAGCATAGAGCAATAACGACATCGCGGAATCAGAACAAGATTTCGAAAGAAGCTTCTACAGTGCCACTTGTAATCAATAAAATGTTTAAAAACAGTCAGCTGTATTTCTTAATTGTTATGGTCGGTATTACCAGCAAAATGTGCCGTAACTCGCAGATTGCTTAAATTTGAATAACCAGCACACAATGAATATGGAAATTTACCTCGCATGCTCCGTTGCCAATGCAAATAGAACAGCAAAAGTTCAACTCCGTCGGAGCAAGCCAATTAAAAACAAGTAGGTTACACATTGATCTCCAAATGAGTAAAACATTATTCAAGAATAGTTACGATTAAGTTGCAAAATTGCGAGGGGGTTATATACAAAGCGGTCAAGTAGAAAATTTGGGCATCCGAAACGTCTGTCAAGAACTTTCCAACAGATCCGATAACCGCGTAATGCACTCAGTGCTTTCCATAATGTTCGAAGTAAGTGAGGACAGGGAAGTCGCAAACATACTGAACGCATGCAAAAATATCCTCCGGAAAGCCTACGCGTTGATTGCGAAAGAATCAGCCTTCAGCCGTATCTCTGCAAATGCCCGACAGCATGACTTCGTTTGATCTCCTAGCTGTGGCCGAGTTATTTAACGAGTGTCATTTGACAGTCTGCAACCTCACCCCGCCGGATTAACATCCTACTCTACCACTGCAAAGCTTTCGGCAATCACTTCTCACCGCAGTTTTCTGCAGTCACTGCTAGAGACTTTTATACAGGGTTAATCCAAATAGTGCGACTGATTCTGACAAGGTCCACCCCATGATTCTCGAAGAAGCAGCGGCTAACCTGAAAGCACTTCTCCATGGGCTACCCCTAACTGGCAACCCCCTTGTTCATGGAAAAAAGTCACAGTTACGCTAATATTCGAAGAGGGTGATCAGTACTTCCCGGTTAGTTATCAGCCAAACAGCCCCACTGGCATTCCATGCGAGGGCATAGGGCGTTTATTGAATCATGTCACTCCAGGGCACTTCTTATCGAACAGTCTATTTTCCTCCACCTAGTACAGCTTTCTTCATGACCGGTCACGTATAATTAATATATGAACAGTCTGATGGAGGAAAAAGAAAAGAATAAAATGTTAGATTCCATCTTCTTTGATTTGTTGGACGTTTATTAACTTGCCCCACGTGGCTTCATACATAAACAGACAGCCTGTGGTATACAAACAGGGGCTATCCGCTGGATCGCTTGTTCAAAAGACCACGGACATTATGCAGTTAAACCCAGGTCATATCGTAGGATCAAGCGAACTGAAGGCAACCGGCTGAGAATAATACAACCAGTAGACAAGGAGTATTTTGCTGACCTGCACGACTCTGTGCAGACTACTCTACAGGTCTAAATGACGCCCTCGAGAGGCATCAGTAACCTTTATCGTTACCAGAGGATCTCTTCACGAAGATGAATGGCGGTGAATGTTTCGCAAAGCTCGACCTGGCCGAGGTTTACTTACAATTACCAGTCGCTGAAAAGTCCAATGAACTGTTAACAATGAATACCTTCAAAGGACTTTATCGATTCAACCGTCTGCCATTTGGCTTAAAGACAGCGCCAGCCCTCTTCCGACGGGTGATGGATACGATGCTTATGGATATTTCCGGTGCAGCCGCCTACTTAGATGACGTTATAATCATAGGTCACAACGCAGAGGATCTGGAACAGAAGCTGGACCAAACTCTTACTCGTTTGAGTGAATATGGCTTTCGACTTCGCGCCGACAAATGCAGCTTTGGAATGTCCAGTATCAAATGCCTTGGATTCATTGTGGACAAAAACGGCCGACGACCTGACCCAGCCAACGTAGAAGCCATACAGAGGATGTGTCAACTCTAAGGACATTCATGGGGCTGATCAGCCACTACAGTTCCTTCCTCCCGGAACTCCATCGAGTCCGAACGCCAATGAACCGGTTGCTTATGAAGGGTGTCAAGTTGGAGTGGTCAAGGGAATGTCAGCGATCTTTCGATCGCATCAAAGCCCTGTTGACTTCAGACCTCCTGATTACGCACTACGATCCAACGCTACCACTTGTTGTGGCCGTAAATGCATCCAATTATGGAGTCGGTGCTGCGATATCACATACGTTCCCAGATGGAAAAGAAAAGGCAATCGCCTACGCAGCAAGACCGCCTACACCCCCTGAACGAAACTACAGCCAGATCGAGAAGGAAGCCCTCACTACAATATTTGCGGTGGAAAGTTTCAGGAAATGTTGTACGGGCGACATTTTTCATTGTTGACAGATCACAAACAGTTGCTCGGAGTGTTCGGCTCAAGGAAAGGAATTCCGGTTTATACGGCTAATCGCTTGCAATACCTCTTGCGTACGAATTCACGATACAGTACCGTCCCACAACTAGCTTCGGTCAAGCTGACGCCTTATCCAGACTCATCGGATCACAGGCACCGAACGACGAGGACACGGTAGTAGCAGCGGTCAATATTGAGCCTGATGTACACCTCATCTTCAGTGAGGCTGTCCGAGCACTCCCAGTGACAGCAGAGAGGACCAAGGAGGCTACTAAACGGGACTCCACTCCGAGACAAGTAATGACGTTCATCCGCACTACTTGGTAGCACGCAGATCTCAACGGTGACTTACAGGAATACTTCCATCGTCGAGAAGCGCTTACGATCGTGAACGGATGCATCATGTTTGCCGACAGAGTAGCGGTCCCTGAAGCTCTCCAACGACAGGTGTTCAAGCAATTCCACAGTGGGTACCCAGGGATCAACCGAATGAAGTCACTGGCGCGCAGTTTTGCATACTGGCCTCGAATGGATAAACAAATTGAGAAACATTGCCAAAACTGCACAACGTGTTGTCTGGCTGCAAAAATCCCTGAGAAGTGTGAACTGCACACTTGGCCAGCAGCTCAAAGACCGTGGCAAAGTCACCACATGGATTTTGCCTGACCGATCAAGGGACAAACGTATCTGGTTATCGTCGACGCCTACTCCAAGTGGCCGGAGGTTCACATCCCACGACAGCAGAAAACGGACAACACAGTACAAAAACTATCGGCACTCTTCAGTTGCTTCGGACTACCAGAGACGATGGTTGCAGACAACGGATCTCAATTCACCTCTTCCATTTTTGACAATTTCTGTCAACGGCTAGGCATCCAACATATGCGATCCCCAGTTTACCATCCTCAGTCGAACGGACAGGCCGAAAGATTTGTCGACACTTTGAAACGAGCGTTGTTGAAGGCCAGAGGAGAAGGTCCTCCAAGCCATGTTATACAGACCTTCTTGAACAATTACCGAACAACCCCAAATCCGAACGTCCCAAATGGCAAGTCGTCGGCAGAATGCATGTTCAGTAGAAAACTGAGGACTGTTTTTGATATTATGATTCCGCATTCAAACAGAGGGGAAGGACGCAATGCAGAAATGGAAAGACAGTACAATCAGAGACACGGAGCTCGTGCACGGTACTTTACAATCGGCGAGCTGGTACTTGTACGAATGTTTCATGGACCGCTGAACTGGAGGAAAGGAACCATCGTCCGACGGCGAGGATCAGTCCTCTATGAAGTGAAATTTGGCGAAACTACATGTGTGCGGCACGCGAGCCAAATTCGACGCAATCGCGGAAATGTACTGTACGATCAGGAAGGACGGGCAGTGCAACTCGATATACTGCTGGACACTTTCGACTGGATGAAGAAACGCCCCAACGAAACCGAACAGTCGACAGAACCGACGTTACAGTCACAGGACAATGAGCGCAAGTATCCCAGGTGGTGGAGACGGCGGACGAACAGATGCTGCATATCGGTCAAGCCCATTCAAGTCGATCCTCGCAAGCAGTCCTACGAATGAACTCGACAATATTCAGGGGAGAGGTGTTAGGGCGCCCACCCTGTGACCGGCTCAGGGCACCTCCGTCGTGAGAAAGGAAAAAAACTATTGACTCAGTCTTACTTAGCGGAACTGTTCAAATCGATCGAGACTTTTTATACCGCTATGCACATGTGCGATCCTTACTCTTTCTCATGATGTGGTGGGAATGTGTTGTCATGACATGCCCCGTGAATACTTTGTAATTGTCGCCCTAGCGGCACCCCGTTTTGTGGCGGAACAACACTTTATTTTGAACGCGTCTTTTAGCCTGTCTTGGGAGCGAATACGGGAACAGTCGCGGTACTTTCGGCACCGAGATTTTCGTGTGAATTTTCACCGGGATGCGACTCCGATTTTATCGAGCACATCACTATACCGAGATTGAACCAGCGTATCGTTCAGCAGGGTTTACAACAACATTAAGTGAACTGTTTTCGCGAGTGCACTTTCCAGTGCACCTTTGTAACGTGATTCGTACTCCTTTGGACCTATAAATTTAGAGCCTCTGTGGCCTAATGGAACTCGCCTCGTTTTTTTAATAAACGTTGTTGTCGCACCTATTCTTTTTTTCTCGGTGCTGGGTCAGCGATTGAGCGCGTTATATTATTTCCGTCGAGGCGAGCGGAACCAAAACCGAACCCGGATCTATGGAAACGTTAGGCAGTGTACTAGTTGTTGAAAATGTTGCTGATTGCCGATCAATTTCTACATCAATTACCTCGAAAAACGCCGACTTTAGTCCAGTGATAGAGACAACCTCGCGTTCACCCTTGCGTTGCAACACGAAAGTCTTATCATGGCGCGTGAGTACGTGGAATGGACTGGTATAGGGCGGGTGTAGAAGTCATCGAGGGGTAACCGCACGCACCAAAATGTGAGAACAAGTTGACAGACGAGGATCTACGTAAGTCAGCGTCGTCTGTTCCCTTGGTGGGGTCGGTCGGAGTCGTCTTATAAGCCAACCGCTCGCCGTAATCCGCGAAGTTGATGGGTCCTGTTGAGCGTGGGGCAACCACCTCTCCGGGTGAACGCAAGGAGCACCCATAAACTAACTGGGCGGTGGTGGTCTATAGGTCGGCCTTCAGCATGTTTCGGATACCTAACAAGACTAATGGCAGAACCTCGCGCCACGAAGGGTTGTTGGTAGCGGATAACAAACTTTTCAGTTGCCGATGAGCGCGTTCAACTAACCCTATGGCTGCCGGATTGTAAGCTATTGTGCAAATTCGACTAAGGCCTAGTGTGTCGAGAAGTGACGTGAAGGCTAAGTCAAAATGTGACCCGCGATTGGTGGTCACTACAGCGGGACAACCAAACTGGGCAACCCAACGTTCCAGGAGTGCTCGGGCGACGGCTTCCGACGAGAAATTCCTAATTCGTATAGCTTCTGACCAACGTGTAAATCTGTCTACCTACGTCAAGATATGCGTACACCTGTTCGATGGTGGCAAAGATTCAACCAGGTCAACATGAACACGGTAGAAACTCTCATGGGGGCTGCAAAACCCTCCACTGAGGTACGCGTGTGACGATGAGTTTTAGACTGTTGGCAGCGTAAGCAATCTTTGGCCCATGCGCGGACGTCGCGATTGACGTTCCGCCAGACAAAGCGCTCGACGACCATTTTGACACTTGAACGTATACCTGGATGAAACATGTTGTGCAATGTGTCGAAAATTCGGCAGCAGAAAGCCAGTGGAAGAACCGGGCGATGGATGTCTCGTGAAGTGTTACAAATAATCATCCCTTCGAATGAATTCACGGGAACACTCTCTAGCCTAAGGGAATTGGACCGACGAAGTTGTTCTATCTCCGGATGGTTGTCCTGTGCAACTGCAGTCGCTACTAGATCGACTGAGCTGCCTGCCGTGCTGGTTTTAGCATCGATATGCAAGAAAGCACCGGTGACAAGGTCCGCAATACCTGAAATGTGACGGATATTGGTTGTGAACTGAGCAATATAATCCAGGTGACGCGTCTCTCTAAGGGAATACCTGTCGGTTGTCGGGCGTAGGGCGTACGTTAGCGGCCTATAGCCTGTGCATACGATAAAATCCCTGCCTTCAAGGACATGTCGAAAGTGGTGAATGCCGTGTGATACCGCCAACAGTTCCGTTCCGAAAGCAATATATCGCCACCCAGTTGGTTGTAAACGTTTAGAGGAAAAGGGTGGTGGACACCAGTCGTCGCCGAGTTGCTGTTGCAGGACCACTCCTCCAGCCACGTCCGTTGCATCCACAGTTAATGCTGAAGGAGTGGACGGATGATGATGTGACAACGATGCTATATTAGTGATAGCTATTTTTAAATTAATGGAGGCCATTTCTGCAACCGTTGTAATTAAAAGTGAGTGAACCTTACCTCTGAGCAGGTCGGTGGGCTGTTGCATTAACTGTGCATAATTAGGAACAAAACGACGATAAAACTTTACCAAACCATGGAAACGGCGAAGTTGCTTGAATGATTTGGGCTCCGGGTGGCCCACTATTGCCTACACTTTGTCGGGGAGAGGTTCGATCCCGCTCTTGACCTAGGAAAGCTACGCGGAGCATCCCGAACGGGCACTTACCTAGGTGTGTGTTCACCCCATGACGCGACAAACGGGCGAATAATGAACTTAAGTGCGCGCAATAATCCTCCTGTGAGGAGCTAGCGACCAAGACGTCATCCAAGTGTGGATAAACACCGTCCAGTCCACCGAACACGTCGTTAATAAAACTTTTGAAGGTCTAAGCGGCGTTGTTCAGGCCAAACGACGTACGTAGTAACTCGAAAAGTCCGAAGGGCGTTATGACCACTGTCTTCGAGATGTCTACGTGCGTCGACTAGCAAACCGAAATGTCGGAGGAAATCGATCCCAACAATGGGGAAAGGAAGATCAGCTACCACAAAAACCAAACAAAAATAGCGTCGAAGACCAAAGTTTAGACTCAACAGTCGACGCTCCAATGTTTTAATGGGCGTGCCGTCCGCCACCCGGAATGTGGTGTTAGATTATGATCGCGCATTCGTTACCGTGCATCGCTCCTGTATCGATTAGGGAGTGCAGTTCAGAAGTCAAATCGTTTGAAAAGAAAAGGAGACTGTAGTTTGACTGGCCTGTGGCTGTCGTCGCTAAAACACGTCGGCCTGCTAGTTTAAACGTTTGTTACCACGATGGTTACGTGGTGATCGGCATCGTTGAGCGTTATCAACTTACGTCTCATAGTACCAGGAAAGATCGCTAGTCTTTAGTTCGGGTGGTGATCGAGCTCGCGTCAGAGGAAGTTTCGATGGTGACCCAGTAGGCTGAATGCTGGCACGAAGATCTGTCAGCTCACGTCGCAGCCGAGATATCTCGGTGCATAGTTCCCGAGGGTTGCGTTCACGACATTCAAGTACCTTGCACAGGACTGCTAGTCCGGCGTCTTTCGTAGTAAACAAATTATTTGTGAGACTGTTGGAGGTTACTACCTGCCCCACTAATGGTGACGTCATCGTGCCTCGAAAACATTTATGTACTGCATCGGCCGAAGCCGCTAGATCACCTAACGAACGTGATGGTAACATGGACTATGGTCTTTGCGTAGATTCAAGCAGTTGTTGCCTCCATAACTCCTGCAATAGAGGCACTGGTAACTGCGACTCACCTACTGCACGTCGCATTTCTCGAAGAAGAACCGACGTCCTCTTGTCCTCAACTGTAACCGTCGGAACAGTTGTTCCAGTTGCATTTTGTCG
>JTDE01000486.1:188018-225718 GCA_014338405.1 Paragonimus skrjabini miyazakii
CCCCGAAAGCGGGAACAGCTAAAGAGATCAGTGATAAGGAAGACGAAAATTCAGGTTTAGTTTCGTTAATATCCATGGGGATTGAGTGAATACGAACGGATATAAAATTTAAATAAATATGACCTCGCACACCATACGCACTCGAGACGTAATAATAGGGGGGATGCTGAACTCAAATATACACTATAATATTCGGCTTACACGGGCTCACCAGTTTGTAGGACCAAGTGAACCGAAGAAGACCGGTTGAGAATGATACAGCTAGTAGACAAGGAGTATTTTGCTGACCTGCGAGGTCAACGCGATAGTGAACTAATACCAAGACGAAATGATAACACAGCGGAGCGACAAGCAAGCACGCAGCGGGGTAGTACGTTCGGATGCGCGGGGTACCTGTTGGTATCCCTACTCGCTCAAACAAATGTTTAGGTGCATACAAAAGTTGGAAACCAAAAGAGTACCAATGGCACTCGTAACTCTAACATAGTTGACAATAACTAACGGGGTCGCTAAAATATCCATCGTTTCACTCCTCGACTTTTGTAGGAGTTCCTCAAGCTGAATCCGGTTATTTTGGATCTCCTTGCCCGAAACGCGCGTAGTAATAAGTGAATTCACATCTGCCACGTTCTCTTTCTCTCAATCGAGCAGAACAAACTTTTATCCGCCAGATCCACAGAAACCGAATCTCATGAAAATCGCGAGGGATAGAAATTCGAAAATGTATGCAGAGACACGTCGAGGGACGTCAATTTTGCGTTTATCAAATTTTTTGCGTCGCGAGAAACTTGTAGTGACCAGCGGTCGTGTGACTTCTCTAACGATCTCGGCTGCAATCGTGTTTATCTGCATGTTTGTTCTGTACGCACGAGTCTATGTACACCTGCTATAGGAGGTTTGATACGAACTCAGTGCCACTTTCTTCAGTCGTGCAACTAATTGCTCGAGGTGAATTATTGCCGCTTATTAACGACTCACCTACTGTTCTACTCCCCAAGGTCATTTAATCCGAACCTTTTTGAGCGTTATTTAACGCACTCGAAGGTTCCACGCACTCTTCGCCTGGCGCGCTTTTAAGTGCCGCCAAGTGGGCTGTGGCCCAGCTCGTGCCTCTTGGTTTCTGCCGTTGATCCCAGACTAGGCTGGAGCTAATTACGTATCATATTTCTATATATGGCCGGAAATACATGGTTTGTTTCCAAACCCCACTGTGTTCTTTAGTTTGGTGCCTGTTGGGATTACGTTTCGATTGTTCTTCAGGAAAGGCGTATTAAGTTGTAGGTGGACGAGGGTCTAGCGCAAACCCACTTTTCCACCACAAATTACAGGACCAGAGTAACCATCCAATGAATGGTTTATCGAGTGGAATTGAGAGCGTTATTCTGTATAGCGGAAATAACAGTTATCTGCTTACTCGTAAGAAAACCAGCGAACAGCGCGAGTGAAATATGGGTATGATTGCTTGGTATTTGTTCTCAGCAAAATATGGGACGATAATGAACTGGAAACTGCGAGAAAATCTCAAACACGATTTGGTGGTAAGACGCTAAACGATGTACATATCGCGAAGCTAATTCTCTGCTTTTCGGTTTGTACACCCAGAATTCCCTAGTTATATACCAACGTAATTCAGAAATCGTAATGAGAATACAGCGAGTCTGCAAGCAAACGTTACCTGTTGATTTACTCACCGTAGACAAGCGGAATTCAGTTCAAGAGATAAGAGCGCTAGGGAAATGGACGTAAGAGACAGCCTCCAGCAGAACCGCATGACAGCCGCCACAAGGGACGTACGTCAACGGAAACTTCGGTCGACATTCAAACAAGTGTCGGACTGGTTTGGCGGCGTTCCCAACGGCAATGGCTAGAACGTCGTTATTCTAAGAAGTACAGCCCACAGTAATGAAGATGATGCGGATTCGTTATACGGTCAGGAGTAAAGCTGCGATAACCACTTCAACACACTAACTTTGATGTTGGTGGTTTGCAGTAAATTTACATTCATAAAGTAACGTGAACAAGTACGGTGGTACTAGTAAAGTAACTCTCACGCCGCAGGGAGTTTAGATTCTTAGGGATGTCGAAGAAGATCTCACGACATGCGCATCGGGTGTCTAAGAACCTGTGATCTTCTGGCGTGAAAAGTTTGGGGAACAAGGATGTAACGTTCCACATCTTGGCCAGCCGACAGCGTGATCCATCGAAAAATTACAGCCAAACCGCTCAGTATACGGCGCAGATGTTTTCAGTGTCGGAACTATGGTGGATTTACTCTGTGGCATTTCCGATCACTTAAACAGTAACCAATACGTAATCGTTACGCGAAGAAAGTCTGGCGCCAGGAGGCTAACATTGCCTGCGAAATGTTTGTGAGACATATTGTGGCAAAAAACGAGTAGTCAAGAACCGTTATACTAGGTAAGGAATATATTTCGAAAGTGCAATGCTTCGAACTCGTTTCAAATAGATGATGAGCAAGCACGCCAGAACAACGCCATGATGTCGACAAATGGACAAGCTGACTGGATATAGTAACAGAGCGATCAAAGAATAGTTGGCCGTCAAAGGAAGCGAGCCGGACTTGACAGTCATAGGGTTACCCCTAGTTCATCGTGCATTCGCTCAGTCACGCAGTTAAAATACCTTTTCAGGTTATATGCGAAAGAAACTCACAGCAACCAACTGATAAAAAAATTTGCGTTTAATCGAGGTCGCAACGCATCTCAAAAATTCTTAGGAAGAACTGATAGTCAAGAAGCGGGCACGTGGGAAATATCCAGAATAATACAGAGGGAAGAGTGCTGGATGAGGTGGAGGACAAGCAACATACATCGGTCACTGGCATGAAGATAGAATACAAAGAATACAAAAACACGTGAGATGGTTGAGGATCAAGAATGTCGCCACCAAAATGGAATGAATCAGTCAGGCTGATCAACAGATACAAAAGTGGGCAAATTATCTGAAGGAAAAATGAGTTTGACAGGCTGCCAAGATACCATAAAACGTCGGCTAAAGCGATTGGAAAGAAACTTTCAGAAGATCAGAAGGCTATAGAGGGATTGCATCAAACTAATAACAAAAACAGTGGACAATAAACTGTACTAATGTGTGTAATGAAGAATAATGTTTTAAATAGAATGGAATATAGGTAGACTTGGCATTTGCTTTGAGCACGAAGAAACAGAAAGTTGTCTAAAAACAGGATTGCCGTCCGTTTGAATGCTGATCAAATGTGTAGTGACCAGTGATCGTGTGGCTTCTCTAAAGATCCCGGCTGCAGCCGTATTTTCTTGCTTGTTTGTTCTGTACGCATGATGCTATGTACGCCTGCTATAGGAGGCCTGATATAAACTCAGTGCCACTTTCTTCAGTCGTACAACTAATTGCATGCAGCGAATGCTTGTCCTTCTCTTAATGACTGATCTATTATCCTATTCTTCAAGGTCGTTTAACCCGAACCTTTTCCACCGTTGTTCAACGCATTCGAAGGTTCCACGCACTTTTCGCCTGGCGCGCTTTTGAGTGTCGCCGAGTGGGCTGTGGCCCGCCTCGCGTTTCTTTTCTTTCTCCTTTTGGTTGCTACCGTTGGTCCCAGACTAGGCTAGAGCTAACTAGTTATCATATTTTCAAACATTGCTGGATATAAACGGTTTGTTTCCAAACCCTGCTGTGTTCTCTAGTTCAGTGCCTGTTGGGACTACGTTGCGATTGCTCTTCAGGAAAGGCGTTCTAAATTGTTAGTAGACGAGGGTCTACCGTATACCCACTTGTCCACTATAAATGAATAGGGAACAAGTCAACAACTGCGTGCAAGTAAGAGCTTTCGTTCCTTGTGTTTACAATGTGATCAACGTGTCATTTTTCGTGGCAAACTACCCTTGGTGCCAGTAGTCTTCTGCAAATAACGCAGACAGCAGGGTAATTGAGGAAATTTACCGTCCTGTCCTATGAAACCATTGTGTGTACACTTATCAGTGTATAAACTGGCACAGTGAGCAAGGCGACGGTACCCAACCGCACTTATTTTCAGTGACACGACTTTATGCAAAACACCAGTATGAAGACTGCTAGAGATGTCAACTATCATAATATTACGTTGGAGGCAGGCTACAATGTAAGAAAAACAATAATAGAAGAATCAGTAGTGAAGGTTCGGGGATTTAGGTTATTTCAAAATTGAACACCACCCACACTCGATCACGGCCTTCGCATTCAGATAAGCCTTTCAGCTAGCCCACTTCGAAAGAAAACACTAGACTCGAGTTTCGCTCTTATTGGAGCTCATCAGTAGTGCATATCCTTGTCCGGATCGGAGTTTGCACTCTGACCCTCGTGCTTGTGAGACTAGCGTGTTAACCACTACGCCAGCAACCTCACAATAGGCATGACCGAATAATCAAATCCAAACGCTCAACCATAACCTTGTATGTTTAGTGTTCAGCTTGCCCGATAATTTCGAAAGGAGAATGAACAGAATCACTATTCATACAAGGTTGTGGTTGAGCGTTTGGATTTGATTATTCGGTCATGCCTATTGTGAGGTTGCTGGCGTAGTGGTTAACACGCTAGTCTCACAAGCACGAGGGTCAGAGTGCAAACTCCGATCCGGACAAGGATATGCACTACTGATGAGCTCCAATAAGAGCGAAACTCGAGTCTAGTGTTTTCTTTCGAAGTGGGCTAGCTGAAAGGCTTATCTGAATGCGAAGGCCGTGATCGAGAGTGGGTGGTGTTCAGTTGTGAAATAATAGAAGACAAGGGCTTGGTCCATTAACCTAGTTTATTGTGGACGATCATGGGATGATGATTCAGCGGGGGAGAAGTTAAATGACGCTGTTCCAATTTTGGACAGTCAAGATACCCGAGTCTTTCTGAAGCAAAAGCATGGTAGAAGTTGGCAGTATCTAAAGGTAAAATAGAGCGTGTCACTGCTACATGTCGTTTACAGCAGTCACTGCGGCGTTACCATGACCCAGTTATTCATCGGTGCTCAAAATTAATGAAACACACATGGATCTGGGTGGGACATAATGTCAGTGCACTTTTCAGTGTTGTAAACATACAATGAGCTGACTGTAATTTCACAAAGCGGGGCGTTACACAAGTTTGAGGAAAAAGGGGAAAGCAATCACTGTGGGTATGTCGCACAACACACTGTTGACAAAGCACCGTATCCATCCACAATTTTAGGACGACGAGTTAGTTCTCCAAAGTTCAATTAAAAGAACACTTATGACCAAATTTCGCACAAAAATGGTCTAGACTACCACCATCGTGGTGAAACACCTAGCGATGTTCAACGACTAACTACCTGGAGACTGATAAAAACTACTACTCACGTCGAACCATGGGCATCAGTCAGTAGGTAGGTAGGTAATGTTAACTGATCAGAGGCCCAGTTGTTGGGTGCATCTATGCATCTCATGATTAAGGTTAAAGCCATCAGGACATTGACAGTTACTACGCACTCCTCCATGTCACAAACGTGCGTTTCGTATTTTTTAAATTTTCGTTGTTTTCCGTTTGACTGAGAAGAGTGTGAGGAAAGTGAACATATCCTTCAGAATGCTTATTTTCGAAGTGAATATGGAGATATTCCAGTGTGACATATCCTCACTTTGAATGGGGGTCGAAACAAGAAAAACAAATACGTACCAACAAGTTGAGCAACTAGAGTCCTGATGAAAATGATTCAGACCCCTGATAAGGTCTCATAGGTTGAAGACATGCGGTCACAATCGCCTGTTAGAATTCAAACGGAGATCCACGTTCCAGATATGAAGCTCCACTCCAAAATCTACAAAGTTAAATTTTTTAAAAGTAACACAGCTGCTTAAATGATTATTTGATAGTGAACTTGCTCGCTAAGTACAAGCGCACAGGGAAAATCCAGTGGAAAAGCCGATCATAGTAGAAACTAATATGGACCACCATATTCCACTTAAACCAATCTAAAAGTCAAAAGCCGTGGTATCGCACCGTTTTGGTTTACCATCCAGATCTCTGATAAGATCTCACACTGCAAACCAAGATGATGAGTAGACATGAGTGACATTATTTAGTTGGAAAGCATAGCGACGATGAAGTACAGTTTTATTCGAAGCTAAAGCTTTTACTGGATTACCAGGTCAATTCTTCCGGCATATTTTTCAACTTACAGGTTTACTTGATTTTCGAGATTTCAGATTTGACATAATTCATCATTTTCTTTGGTACTTCTAATTGTCATGATATTGGGGACTCTTGCTTTACAGAGATATGTAGTGCATACATGGTAGTACAACGTTCTCAGCGTCTGTTATTAGGGCTGAACTACCTGATAACATGACTCAGAATCTTGCACAAGGTAACAAAGTAGATTTCATTTTTTGTCTACTGAATACTTCTTGATATCCCTCTCTGGTCTTAATTTAAAGGTTTTCTCTCTCTGAAACGTTTGGACCGATCTGGCTTCAGAAATCTCTTGCTCGTTTCGGAATACTGAGTTTTGGAATGACTGGAAATATTCTAATGCCACTTTCCAACAATATATTTCATAAAACCAAGGGTGAGGTATGAGTGATATTTTCTGATATCAAAGAAATCGTTTTGATAGGACAGATATGTTCGTAATGTCAACAATAGATTTGTGAGAGCCACACCTGTAATAACTGAGTTCATTAATGTGGTAGTTTGTGACATCTGTAATAGCAGTCTCTTTGAGCAGTTACTGTTCATGTTAGAGTGTATTCATTAAGGCGTTATCGTTGGAAAATGGTCGAGTTCACTTCATAATCACATTTCATATAGCAGGTGTTCACTTAAACACTTCCTCGAAAATGACAGAATAAACCTTGATTATGTAACGCAACTTGTTTTCGATAATTATCGGAAAGCTTTTCAATCCACCGTTATTTTTGTTGTTGAAGCGCCAATGTGAATAGAACAAAGAGTAAGCAAACCCCTAGGAGTTAACTCCTTCATCCGTGAACGGAACTCTGTATACCTTTTCATTAGCAACGGATCCTCATCGCTGCCGAAATAAAAAAACTTTTCTCAATCTGGGGCATTCAGGTTGAAAAACTTTTAACCGTTTGAAAATGTTTGTCTGCCTCTGATGTTTAATAGTGAGTTGCAGAACAAAACAGCGCATTTTAATTATCGTTAATTTTATACTGCACAAAAATAAGTAACTAAAGATTAGTTGCGATATTTGCGAGTTATTTTGCGCACAGAGTCCGTCTGCTACCAGTTGCTGAAAATGCATTCCACTAGATCCTCAAGAAAAGTCAACTCGTCGTTCGTTCCGCCTTTTCAGGGTAGAATCTGTTCATTGTTTTTCCCCTCTTGCCAAAGTAGAGTAGCAGTAGATTACAGTTTTCCTTCAGCAATGTCAAGAGGTTTGAGCATCTTGCTATTTCTCGTGTAACTCTGTAAGAGGTTGGTGAAGTCTCACTTAAGAAATAACCGATAGGAAATCCGGGGATGATCAGATCTCATTCCTCATACACACTAGAACTTGTCAATCCAAATACTGAGGGGTTTACCACTCAGACATGGATGTTTAATTAGTATAATTGCTAAACATAATCAACCGATAATGCTTCGATTAGTTTCCCTTTACTAGTGGATTCAAGAAGAATTCCACGCGCTACTTTTATTGGGAAAGACATATTTCCCGTCGTTCCTGAAGCCCAGCAGAGCCAAAAGTTCGGTTTTTATTCATATATACGCCTGAACACTTTCGTGCTATAACAAGAATAAAAGATAGGTCACGAACCACGGGTTTGGAACCACTGAACTTAAGCTGCTCAAATATTTTCCCCATTGATGTGACATTACATAGTGACACAGAGCATTTGTGGCAACAGACTACTGCAACGAAACACGCAAGATGAACTAATCACAAATAAAAACGAGTGCTTAGATTGCAGACGACAACCAACCAACAATACCAACAACGCTGTGGTACCGTCAAAAAAGGCCACTAGACTGCTTTTCATAGCAAACAAGGGGCGTCACGAACATTAAAGACAAAACGAGAAACACACTGACACACATAGAAGCTTCCAAAAAGGTTGATATTAGCATAGTTATTGTTTCGAACCCACTGTCTGCATACAGCGCAGAGAACAAGGATAATTTACAATAACGACGACATCTATAAAGGCGGAAATGTTTTAAATTACAGAATGTTTTGGCTACAATATGTAATTACTTCATTTATCTATTTGCTTTGCTACTAAGGAAAGGTTCATGAGAATACATGAATTAACGGTCGAAAAGCGATGATTCTGAAAGAGAACTTTTTCATAAATTAAAAAAAATAAATCATTAAGAGCTTGAAAATCATGATACATCAGGTCACTTCGCATACTTTCGGGCGGTTAAGCGGGAATCACCGGAGTAAAGTGTACATTTAACAAGCTACAGTCACAATATCAAGTCCTCGATTAATACAGGACCCACCGCACATGGTAGCGGTGAAATTTCTATACAAAACCAATGGTGTCATTTACTATCCGATAATAGCTGAGGTTTGATAGGTTGCTTTACGGTCACATCGACAAGCTCGTTTTGTTTCGCCCATTGACTGCCTCCAAAAGGATATGCGTTTTTATCAACGGCTCCTGGTGACCGAAAGGACGCATTATCCTCTGAATCATCGGTCAATGCATGATTTGCGGTAGAGTCATCCAATAGTTCATAGACTGTACCTGGCGACAAATAATCATCGTTCACCTCTAGTTCGTCAGATGCATTTCTAGAAGTGGTGCTTGTAACAGCATCCTCCGGGGACATATAGAAATCGTTCATACAGCTGCGCTTCTGTTCCACAGGGCTGAGGGGTAGTGGTCTGGTATACTTCCTAGGTTGGTTTGTTCTCTGTTCAGCACGCGTATAATAAACAGGGATGCTGAAACATTGAAAAAATGGGATGCAGAACTTTTCTCTTGATCAGCATTTGGTGCCAGATGATGCTAGGAAATCTGACGACAATTTTGTACGTTCATGTTCACAATGGACATCCTGCACACCAGTAAACAAGGGTCACAGTTTCACAAAAATGTCACCTGGTAGAATGTTGTGGCATTAAGAATTAAAGTCTTCGATTTTTAAACAACAAGACTTACGGGTCTAAAATGTTAGTTTGTAGAGGAAGTAATGAACCTGCGGGATTACGAAAGGCATGATAACCGCAGAAGAGTACCAAAAAGTTTACATATTCAACTGGTCATACAGATCATCCACCGATAAGCTTAGCTTATCGACCATCCAGGTATTCTGTAATGCGATTACTCTTCAGAAACGATTCCAATATCCTTGAGCAAAACATCACTTCAGCTAACAGCCTTAACAACTGTTGCGCCCAGAGCAAACTGGTCTGCGATTCCTTTCGTTGGATGAATTTTAGTGGAAGCCCAGAATTACCATAAGTGGATCACTTTTCATTCCATTTTTCTACTAATCATCGATCATTTCGCTCTTTCGGTCTTAAGTAAGTGAAGAGATGCTCCAGTTCTGAACATCATAGGACTAAAATACATATGCACGTCAAAATTGTTTACCACGGATCATCGACGTGTATGCAGATGTCCACAAATGAATAGTCCTGGCCGCGTCATAGAGTGAGATGTGATGTTGTTCTGTTCACGTGAACATTAACTGAAACAGTCAGTTAGACGGGCTTCGTGCACACACATCTCCGATTACTGTTCCTGAAAGTTCAGTAGGCCTTTGAGAAACCAACCGATTTCGCTGCACTTGACCGGGATGGTGGATACAACTGATACTATCATGCGTGCATAGTGATATATAGGCAGAATTTGAAATGATAAATGCGGCTTTGTGTCTGATCAGAAAGCTGACACTACTCAACTTATCCCGTCGGCTTCGAACGAACACCAGGAAACAACCACAGTGTTACCATAAAAAGTAATGATAGCCATAGTACAAGTGCACACAACAGTGTGTTAGATCAGGGTCTCAACGAATGACACACAAAACTCGGTCATACCTCGTTTGCGGGAAAAAACAATCAACTCTACTCGGTCTCTCTCTTTCGCTAGTAGTGAGTTTCGCGATCAACTCACTCTCTTGTTTTAGACAATCGGAAGGCTACTGATGTTTCTATTTGGTTGGGTAGTATAATGGTGGGATCCATGAAAAACGTAGGGCTGCTTAGTGAGTAGATGGGACCAACAAGGCAGCGAACATATGTTTTTGTGTTCTTGCCCCCCAGACTTATGATAACACACAGTATCCATTAAAGTAGCTTCTAGGGCTAGTTGGAAGATTAATCTACACAAGAATGCTCGTTCTGTTGCAACCGGTCCGAAGGTCATGAAAGGGAAGCAAACTATGTTTGTGACTTGATTCACCTTACAGATTTAATGGGCATGTTGGATTTGGACAGAAGTGCGAGATTTCTGTGAGCAACAAATCCGTAATCTTAAGTTCATGCACATGCTTAGCAGCACTGACTAGACCGTCTGGCGATGCGACAAGTGTGATCGCAAACGCATTAGCCCCGTCAGGCTGGTAACCCTTTATCAGCTTCACCATGGACCATCGACAGACAGACTGTAAGTGCGTTGAGCCTAAGTGAGCCAAAGGGCCTCACTCTTTTACATCCATTCGAACCACCAATATCACATCGGTTACACAGTTGGTAAAATTTCAAGAACCTGCCCACAGGCTGTCCATAGTCAATTTGTTTAAGTTAGCCTTGCTTCGGAGGAGCTCTCTGATTCTCAGACCAAAATCAAAATTCCCTCAATTTTATTATTGTACGTTAATTGAATTAACGTGTAGAGCCTCATTAGGATTTCTTATTCAACTGGTGGCATTCCTTTTTTCCCTCGATTCATGACTTGGCTTTATAACAAAAATATGATCATTTCAGAGTCTTTCGCTTTGTTTCCGGAAGACAAGTCTGGATAACTAGCGTGAGCCTGTTTTAGTATAGATGTTTCTCGTCGCACACTCAATAGTCACACTTGTTTCGGTTTGTGTCGGGCACGGAGTGTACGAATAGAACAACGGGTTGAAGTAAAACAAACTATCCATGGGGATATACAGTACGTTCTGGAGACCTCTATTATAGGTCATTACCGATACAAATACGTCACTTGGTGCAAGTGTGGTTTCAACGCCAGTGTAACAACAATGTCGCACCGTTTGGCTCTACCACAATAAGGTCAGTTGGGAACAATCTCATTCTATAAGCTAAGTAATGGGAGATCAACAGTATTGTGATTATGTAGACTTATCATAAGATAATGAAATGATGGAAACTGTTGACCAGTTTGTTTACCTGGGGGGAGCTGCATTAGCGGTGGTGGCGGGGCAGGGAATGGAAAAGAAGTACGTGTCATTAAGGCTAGGGCGGAATCGCATATATCAGACAACAGTGAGGGCTGTATTACTTTACGGCAGCGAAACCTGGCCGCTCAGGGTAGAGGACGTGAACCGCCTCCAGGTATTTGACCACCGATGTCTGTGTTCAATCGCTGGTATCGGGCGGCACCAGCGAGTGAGCAACGAGGAGGTTAGGAAGCGGGTGTTTGGCATTGATTGTCAAACGAGTTCTTTTGTTCAATCCCCATACTTGCGCAGACTTAGATGGTTAGGTCATGTATTATTGATGCCAGCTAGTCGTCTTCTGCACCGAGCGCTGATGGCTGACGCTGCGGCCGGCCGCCGTAAGGTGCGAGATGGACAGATGATGACCTGGCCTGTGGAAATGAAATGGTCCACCAAGAGGTTGGCCACTGTAGATCGAGTTAATCTCCCGGGCTGAGTCCTTCGCGACTCACACAGTCGGTGGCTAGAGACGTTATGTGAGATAGTGGCTACCGAGCTTAGTGGTGTGAATGTTTTCGTTGTTTGGCCGAGTTGTCTGTGAAGTAAATGTATTTAATGGCATGGGACAGTAGGAACCGTAAGGCAGCTGTCTTACTGATGACGTATTACTTCCATTTACAGATTGGTCGTTTGTTTGCAAGGTCAAGGGACCTTAATGTTGAATGCTTGAACATAAACGTAGCTATGTTTAGTAGGTAATTACCTTCCCGTCCCACTCTTCTTCTTTTTCTCTCTCTTATATAGGGTTCGATTTTATTCTCATTCGTGGTTGTGTGGCAGTGAAGCATCAGTGTGAATCACTGAGTTATAGCTGTCTATGATGATGATGATGTATTATGAGATAGTGGCAAGAAATCACGCTGATTCACAATTTCGTACAGTGTTCGAATCAACTAAATACAACAGTGTCATTCGCACAATAGCCGTTTCATGCTCAACCGCAACAAAAATAAACCAGCCTTCCACGTGATTACAGGTCGAGAGACAATGCGAATATTGTTTGACAACAGCGTAACGCATTTGGCTGGTGTTGCTCTACGCAGTCTCAAATAAAACTCCAACATAGTTACAAAGAGGTTTAATGAGCAGTAGGGTGAAAATACTTGCAAAACGTCCGTGCTACAAAATTCAACTCTTTCAAGATAACACTTTGTCAACTTTCTAACCGACTTACGTAGCGTTTTACAAGTAACTGACTTTAAGTCTAAATGTCAATAATTGAATTGTTTCTGAGGTTTATAATGACTATCTTCCAAGTCAGGTGTATGCCTATGGTGTTATGGTAACATATTCGGATATTTAGGGCAGTCAATCAGAACAAGCCCCTCGAAGCATCCACTGGCTGTACTTTATGTCATAGGAAAATAGTTAATAATATCAGCATCACACTTACTTAGACACCAAATGAAACTATGCAGTGTCCCTTCCATACATATGTTCCAACGCAAAATGAAGAGTGAAGTCAGCAAATTATGCGCTTGGTTTGGTAACGCAATGGACAGAGGTACCTGACAAACATCGGCAGAACACACAGTCATGTTATTCAAGTGATCCTTCTTTCGTCCTTTTTGGCAGACCGGTGCAAGTGTTCAGTATATGCAAGGAAGGCCGGTTTCGTAAACGGACCAACTGCACTCTATATGCTTCAATCACTTGTCATTAACTGCGATGGTATGCAGAAAATTCGAAGTTGCCATATGCACAATGAACTCGTCGAGCTCATTTTTTGTTTAGATCTGAAGAGACGGTAAAAACGTCCAAGGTCGAGGTTTGTTCAAAACACAAGCTGCTACCTGAGTTGCTAGTATGACGGCGGTAGCCGGAAAAGTTTACGGTTTTGCACACCGTTGGGCTATTGCTGACAATTTATATCGAAGTCCCCGCAGTTTCAGTCGCACAGATGTAATTTGGTCAGACAGTCAAGTTGCTAATGCATCACAGGGATTCAGGCAGAATAATGACAACTGTAAATTCTAAGGTAAAACCATCTCAAGTACCTGTTCCTAAACTGACCACGTGGCCCAAAGGTGAAGGAGCTTACCGGACGTCGGTGCTAGAGTTGGGGCTATCATGCTAATCTGGATCTCTTGCTCTTGCATTGCTTCACTCAATCACCTGGACAATCAATCAATCACTTGGTCACTTTAGGGGCGTGTAAACTGACCGGAGGCGCTGATGTTAAGCGCTAATTTCTGACCTCCGAATCGACAGTAAAAGTTAAGTAGACTGGTTCTCTTTTTCAAACGCAAGAATGTTCACTGCAAATACCAAGGAATAATCAGGAATGCCGCTCGTTCAAAAACGTTCCTCATAATTGAAGTACGTCAGCGTGCCGCCAAAGACGTCGTTTACCTTCTACATTGTGCGCACTGACTTCGATAAAAATGTGGTGTTCTTAAACCCAAGTCATGAAACACTGGACCACTTTCAAACCTGTGTAGCAAACCGACTAGGTACGGAGTTGGAAAGAAACTCAACGCAAGAGGCACACAGCTTTAGAGTCACTCAAATATTGTGGTAGCTAGAATGCACAAAATAAGTCACCGCATCAGTAGTCAACAGTTAACAAAAACCAAGTGAAGCAACAAATTGTGATAGCAAGCTATCCAGATATTTCGACCGAGTGATTCGAAACATAGGATTGTAACAGTACTGAAAATTTAACAGTTCACAATGAAGTGATGGATGTAAGTCTATAGTGGCAGTGAAAAGAACTGAATATAAGCAGGAAGATGAGTAAAAATAACGAATAATTATTGAAACAAATGAATGATACTAGTTAGTTGGAGCAAAAACAGAACATTACGAAACCGGCTTTCAAACATAACAAAGTAAGCCAATATATTGGTACATATATGTACCACTAGTAGCTTAGATTACTCGAAAATACCTAACATTCTCTGTCAGCTTGTTCGTCAACTTAACAAAGTTATCCTGGTAAGATGCTCAATAAAGTAGACAGGCAAGGAAGCACCATTGCTTTCTAAGCTTGCCATTTTTACCGTCATGAGAAGATGAGTTCCGATGTACTACTGATAAATAGTGTGACAGATTTGATAATTTGAAGGAAATAATTACAAAAATTATGGGTTTCAGGTTTGGTGGTTTCCTGTGTGAACAATTTGAGGAAACCTGCTGGGGTAGTTAATCCCCCGAATGCTTTGGTGGATTCTATATGTGACAGTGGGACGATCGGGTGACTGGGCTCAAATATGAAATTATCAGACTCCAGACGTGGCTCTGTAGCTCAGCTAGCAGTGCGCTTGTCGAGTAAGAACATGCTGTCTCTGTCGCTGGTTCGAACCCAACCGAAATCTAGAGCTTTCGTAATGGAGTCCCAACTAAAAGATATCCGGTGTCTTCTGCAGATCGCGGAAGATTCAAAACTTTGTAAGCCGTCTAGACATAAATGCCTGAGATACACTGACGACTTGCTATTGAAATTTTCTTCTTAACAAGACATGTTCCATAAGCCGACCACTGAAAACGTTACTCGGTCGGTTCATCGTAGGCGTGACTGGTTGTGAACACCAGACGCGTCTCACAAGATGAATCCTCGTTCACGATTGCTGGGAATTGTTTTGCTGAGACTGAAAAGAAAACCTAATTAAACAATGTACGATACAAGTTCGGATGAAACTTTGTGGTTACAACAGTCACCTGTAAGAAGAGGATCGATCAACACCTGTAATGACTACGGATTTTGGTTGGAGGCATAAATATTGGAAGGGCGTACATGAAAGAAGAGCAAGCGTGATATCTGGTCAGTAACTAAATCAAGTATAGTTAAAGTACTGAACTCTTCTAATCTAATTCACCAATAACAAAAGAAAACTTGCACCGCGAAAATTATAACATTTATTTTGCTTCCTTCGGTGAGGAATGTGAAACATTATTTACCAACAACGATGTGACGAGTGTACCGGGGTTCGGTGTAACGAGTGTTCAATGTGAACGGTTGATTGATTTTAACAGGGACAGATTCAGATTGGGTCAAATCTTTGTTTAGATATTCTCTGACGATTTTCAGGAGACATACGGTCAAGAGTTGATCGAAGCATTCAATAATATGTAAACGTGACAAAACAAAAATGAAGTAGAAAATGGTGCAAACAGTGGGACGATAAACAAAACAACGTAACACGCGTCTTGAAAGCTTACTTTGGTCCCAGAACTTCTTTCCGTTTGTTCTTACGCATCATAAGGACATAGTATACGACCAAACAGATCAGAATCAACGTGACCATTGTAAGTAGACAAACGAAGGCGACAACCCAAGGGCTTCCAGTGTCTGTTGTATTGACCTAATAAGTGCAACATTTCTTAATTTCAGTTTATGCTGGTCACATGTAGGTAGGATAAAAATGACAAATTACGGACCAAGAAACAACCTGAATTTAGTAGGAAAATTGCAATTAAAATAGAAAAAAACAAACGCTATGATCAAAAATGATTCAACAGACGGAACAAACTATTTCGAATCTTTGGGCGTATACAGATGAGATGGTAGTGTTAGCCGCCCAACTACAACTCACGTCAAATATTGCACTGCACGTTGAAATACGAATTGTAGCCGAAAAGAAGTGATAAAACGCACGATTACAAACCTTTTCAATTGATGAGGAATTCAAACTACAACCCAAGGGAAAAGCAGCTTAACAGCTGGTCGGTGCGATGTCTGTAACTTTTCTGGCTTAAGATATCACGATATCAATTTAAGATGTCCCAGGTAACTGGGTCTAGGCAAGCTAACCTGGTTTACTCTGTGCAACCGGCGCGACCGTGTCTTCTCACTCTGTATGAGCCAACCAATCCCTGTGTTTTTCAGCCTACCCATGTGCACTTTAGCCGTGACCCTGTTCGCCGCTGAAATCCGGCTATCCCACCTGGGATATCTTAAATTTACATCAAGACATCTTAAATTGGGAAAAAAATAGTATTGAGTTGCAACACTGTGATTGGGTGAAGGGTTGCATTACCAGACGTTGTGGAATCGCCGGGCTCTGGAACTTATTGGACCAATCAGGTTTAGTGACGACGATTTTACGAACGTAACTATTATCCACCAATAGCAAACTAACAGTCCTATGTATTCACGTGGTTGTGTAAGTACATGTCGACCTTGTCATAAGGATAGGTGTTGTATGTAGTTTGATCGTGTGTTTTTCTGAATATATGCAAGATCAGTCTAAAGCGAACCTCTGCTGTGAGCTATTCAACCTAAGGGTTTCCGACTGCTATGCTTTCAGGTGCTTTAAACTAATACAACACTCTTCTAAATAACAATCGATTACAGAACGGTGAAAAGCGTTTTCCTAGTAGAACGTTTCATTCTTGAAAGGGAGTGGGGTTTGTTTTTAGTGAACCTGATCGATGTGAGTGCAAAATTATGAGAAACAACTGTAAAAATAGACGTAAGTTCACGATTATTATGCGGTTTGTCTTGATTTACACCTAGTTGTGACTAAGAAGTAAGTGTAATACAAAGATGATGAATCGCCGGTTCTTGGTGAACAACAATATGCAGTTATCGGTGTTATATCATTCACCATTTTCTCCCGTGCAACAACATGACCACACTTGGTCTTGGTTTTTGTCAAGCTGTTAAGACCTAAAATACAGCGACATAACGGTTGATAGAAACCGAGATCTAACTATTAGTAAGACAGCATTAAAACTACTGTTTCAAATTAAACTAGAACCGAATCAAGCAATGTAAAAAGTGGTAGAAGTTATTATAAAAAAAGCAGTTCAGTGTGGTGCGTTTCGTTCTGTTTTGCAGTTGAATCGCTTTATGTTTCTATTTGAAAAGTGTTACCTATGTCAAACAACCCATCGGTTCACCTTATAAAACAAAATATTTGTATTCCTTGCGTACCTTAAATTGACGTCTTGTATTCATTCAGAGAGTTCCTCATCATTTTTAATAAAATTGCTGTCTGAAGGGTATCCCATTTGGGCGACAATAGGTATTCGTGCAAAAAAGCGTATGTTTAGGCAGTTTCATAAACCCGGTGATAGGAAAAACACGTGTGAAAAATACAGGGTACAGGTAGGGGCTATATTGTACAATTGGTCAGGATTCTATAAAACTAGGAAAATATAGCCATCATTTGTACATCAAAATGTGGACGGGGATTTGTTAATCAAACTCAAAATTTACACTTCACACAAGAACAAACATGTCGCAAGCAAATGGTTGAGTTATAAGTGGGGGTGAATTGGAAACTACAACATAAATTTCTTTGTCGAGTTCATTACCAGTTTTTTTTACTTCACACACAATCCAGCTAAAAACAGTAACATTCATGTCACCAGGCTGCGTATTACTAACAGGTGACTGTGGCTGTGTACGGTAATAAGGTCGTGTATAATATTGGGTCAGTGGTCTAGTGGTCAGCAGGGTTATATTGTGAAAACGTGGCCGGAGTTCGAGTCCTGACTGTGACAAGACGAGATCTGCCAAAAGTAAAACCCGAATTTAGTTATCCTTTTCAAAACGGGCTGACTGAAAATTCACTGGGATCGCGAAAGTTCCAAACAGTGATGAGCGATATTCGACTTATATAATCTCTAGTTATTTGCCCGTACTCTAATATATTTGATCACAGTTTGTACGACAAGTGTGAGGCAGCGATGACGGAATTCCAATCCGCACGAAAAAACACTAAATAGGCAATATAAAAAGTCAGACAACAATACTTCAGCCAGAATGACAAAAGTAGTATTGAAATTTTATGCCCAGAAGATAACTGCGTTCAACTTTAGGAAAAAAACAGTCAACAGCTTTGTGGAATATCTTCATACTATTAGTATGCTGAATTCCATACATGGATACAAAGACCGAGTCCAAAATGTATGAAATATGCGCAAACTGTGAACAGTCACAGATGGTTACAAAATGTTTTTTTTTAAAAAATATCTCACCCGGTAGCACAGTACCCCATCTTTTGTCCCAATGTGTTCTACTTCTTTACACTGTGTAATTACTTGCATTTTAAATTTGGTTCCGCCGACAATAAATGCCACATGCTTACAGTATACTACTTCGTAATGATAAATTAGTTGATTTCAAGAAAGTCTAACTGATAGCGAAAGTTGCGATCAACTGTGAGTGTTGTTCGAGTCATATCAACAAAATATCCAACTACACATCGTATGGTGTTCAGTTAACGCAAACCGCATACCAACACATTCACGTGCAAAGAGTGCACTATTGCACTGATCAACGCCAACGTGACTGCAACGTGGATAAAGAAACTGTGAGGCTGATATGAAAAATCTATTACAGATGAGTAGTAGGGGATTTTGATTTTCATATAGATTGGACCTCACCCGCAATTGATCGCAGCTGTCACATTCCCATAGACTTTCCAGTCGGCCCCTTTCGAAAAGAAGCAACAGATTCGAGTTTCGCTCTCATGAGTACAACGTGGAGGGTGCACAGCTGACAAACGAATTCAAATCAAAGTTGAAACAGCGTGAGAAGAGCACCACTAACTGCTAATGTATGTATCTTTTGTCCGGAATTTTTCAACTCACACAAAACATCTAGTAAGGATGAGCGATCAGTGATCTAATTAATGCAATCCAGGTGACGGAGATAGTGCTCACAGTCTACTACAATTTACATAGACCAAAAATACGATTCTAAAGCAAAGACGTAAAACACGAGGAATATTCAACCGTTGTCAAAAAGAACGTCTATTTTAACAAACGAATGAACTCACAGTGGGAACGAGGTCAGTCACCGGTTCAAGAACCCTCGGTTCCATCCAATTGTGGTTTCTGAAAGTAGTGGTCACATTGACAGGAGGCTGAAACCCAACGGGCCATAAAGTAGGCGGATACTCACAATGATGTCCAGTCCACCCCGTGGGACATTGACACTGATAACCACCAGGCGTATTCAAACATACGGCTCGGTCCCCGCAACATGGAGAAGGAACATGTCCTGGTGTGTGGCATTCGATCCGCTCGTATGGTATTTCAGACCACCAACTGTTGTTATTCATAACTGACGGATATATCATAGGTCGGTGAGTACACTCATCCACGTCGTGGTCACATCTAAAATAGGGTGGATTGAATACTACAAGATTACCCAACTTGGAATAAATTGATGGATAAATTAACTCAAAATGTATTGAGAAGCCAAGTGAACAATATGCCTTATGTACGTGATATGGACGTTACAGTTATTATTGGGTCGTCCTTCGAGCTCACTGTTCAGTTCGCAAACATCATCACGTTTGGTAACATGATCAGTTATAATTTATTTGAAGTTGCATCATTGGTAAGAGTCCGTATAGTGGTGAAACGTTGACAATCTAAACGGCTAACGTGGAAAACGACTACGAAACGCCTATATGCATTATGCACTATGGAAGATGGACAGTGCGTTTTTGACGTATCCACAACGTTAACAACTGAAAAATTGTGCAACAATCTGAAAACATTTTGGAGGAACAGTAGGGATTGAAAATTGGCGATCAAGTTTCGTAGTTTAATGGTTAGCAGGAAGATTAATTTTGAGATGAGATTAAGAAAAGTAAAGGAAGATGCCAGAAGCCAAACCACACATGTATGCAGCCATCTGCTTAGATATGAACCTAGATGAACACACAGAAATACAGCGAGTTTAGTCAAAAAAATTGAAACAAAATTCAGGACATACCATATGATATAATGAAGTCCACAAAACTCTATATAAAAAATCGATTCCAAGGTTATAAACACTCCAGGGTTTTAACAGAAAAATAACGAACCTTTAAACAACAAAAAACTAGGAGTAACAGATGAGCAGTATATGATCTGTGAAAACAAACACGAATCAAAAATGAGCGAGAAATTGAAGCACTAGCGTTAACCATTGATGAAAGAAAAGGTAACATGATGAAGAGTGGAGAAAGATTTAAAATACCGGATCCAGAATGATCACTTTCCTCTGGTGGAAACGTCAATCGCATGAAGAGGCGTTCCGATTCAACAAATACTGGGATATATATGTTAAAGCCATAAAAACAACAAAATAGTGAACAAAAGTTTATTTAGCGTGCCCGATCACCAGTCTGGCTTTAAATACGTGCGAAAACAATTTGATGGCTGGTAAGATATAAACGCTGAGGTATGGTTAACTACCAACAAGCAAATGGGTATTTGTCGGAAATGTCTTTTTGTTAGATGAAGTAAAGAAATGAGGGCAACATTTTCATATGGTTAACTACTTCATCAACAGACGGCGTAACTACAACCATATGAACACTGCAGATAAACCGTTCAATAAAACGGATAAAATAGACAGTAGGATGGTTAATGGCTCAAAATCACAATAGTTGCATAAGCGGAAAATGTGTTATCTTGAAATGACTTGAAAGTAGCATAAATGGATAGGAATGAAGATAGGATTACACTTTGTGGAACACCAGAGGTGATGATAGGATGGCGATCACATTCAGTTGTTCGAACGGAAATACTGAGGATGACAAGTGAAGCGATCAAAGGAACGATCAATTGTTATTCATTGAGTGTTAAAATCGTTGAGGATGTGAAGTGCTTTTTCTTTATTTGTGCCAGTGAGTGCATATACATGAGCAGTACCTTCCGTCAGGTAAACATAACATGGGATAGACGAGATAGGCGAGAGCTTTAACTACATAAACGAGCGGAGATAAACAAAATAATTTGACATTGTGAAGTCCAGTCGGAATCCAATTTATGTGATGATGTATTTTCTAAAAGCTCTCAATGTTGCTGACAAACATTGAATTATGCAAAAGTTTATACTTCTACTTCTGATAATTGGAGCGACCTAAGCGATACTCAAGCAATAATTTTTTTTGTCGTATGTCATTGATTATATAGATCATCCATGGGCTGACATGAACGTTCGACCAGTTACTCTAGAACTATCGATGACAGTTCGTTTGCCATAATGAATTTCTACGGAACGGACTGTTCACAAAAATGCGAGTTGCTCAGTTTGGAGAGATGTATCTACGGAAGAGACCAAAGCAACAAGGGCTCACAAGGAAGGATCAGTTTACCTCTTAAAGTTGATTCAACTCTTTGAAACAGATTCAATGGTGGGACTGTACAGTAAGCAGGGTTAACTCATCATTTTGTGCACAAATGTACATTGCGTTGGAAAACTCAGTATATCAGAGAAGTTATTGTGTAATAAGCCAGAGACCAGAACGTGATCAAAAATATCGATCGGTACTGAAGTACAGTTGTCCATAGCAAACGGATCGATAATAAATATTCGCAGAGATGAGCTAATCCGCATTTTGTTTGTGCATTCAAGATTCACCTATTTTAACAGTCACGACTATTGCTTGTTCTATTAGGTTCTGCGGTGCGCACTTAAACATTTTTATCTGATTCAATGAACCGTTTTCGTAAACATAATAAATCTTTTCTCCTAACATTTCAGTCGATTCCCACCTCGCATGAGTTATATCTATGATACTTAACAACAAGCTGTTCGGCATATCACCCTAGATGGTTGGGCACGTCGTGCACACAGTTCTAATCGACTTTTCGTACTGGCATTTCTCTAGGTCTGTGATAATAGTACTCCCTTTGACAGCGCCCTCGATGCTCTACGCGCAGTTGAATGATAGCTTGATACACAAACTTGAAGCGTGAAGCATGAGTTATCGTGGGTAACTTTGCATGCGTTCGTTTGACAAAGCCCCGTTGAAATGTATTGTAACAAATTTCCCCATGTAAGTGTTTATGTTTCTCCGGCATCAGGAACCCATTTCCGAATGGTTTGGGTAAGTTTCAGGGCACATTTAAAAAAAAAATTTGATTACCTTGTCTACTTTTTCGCTTCCAAAACACCCCATTGTCAGCTAATGCCTGAAATTCCTTGTGCAGCAAGTACGGCTGAGAACAGAACGTCCGGAATGTCACGTTTGTCAAACCCAGCACGCAGGGTATTGCAATATAGGATCTAATAACCAGTATGCTATAAGTTTCCGAAGACGAGTAACTGAAGGCGAACTGTTCACCAAACAAAATAATCTCAGTGGTTATCCAATGACAGTAAATGCTATTTTTTTCAGTCATTAAAGTAACGGTAACCAACATCGACCGCGGCCATTCTGGAATCTTTTTCAATAAAATCAAGTACTTTTTGTGTTTCACCAGTATAACATATAGCTTGAAATAATGCATTCCTTTTCGTTTGCAATCAATGGCTGGCGGACAAATCAAATGATTCAAGTGTGGGTAATGTGAATTGCCGATAGAATTCGTTGACAATATTTGATAACAATAATTCACTTTCCTATGAAGGTCAACACGGGTAATTCTGTTTAGATCGTTAAAGTCGATGATAAGCACACATGGTAAGATTCTTTTTGTATTTAATCATAGTGAATCCTGGACTGTTGCGTGTATCATCTCATTATTGCAATCTCCCTCAGGATGACACAACGTTCCATGATGGCGAACGTTTCTTGTTCAAAAGCGTCGTCTTCCGAAAAGAACACATATTTTCGAAAGCGTATATGTAACGTGCATGGTTCCCTATGGGATACTCCAAATTCACATCACGCCTTAGGGGGCTGATAAGTGTTCCTTTTAATCGACTTAGCTGTTGCAAATGGCAGCCAGAGGCCTGTGACGATCAGTGCATTTCCCCTAAGGGTGTGTGGTGAAGCATTCCACTATGGAGATTACATCGAATATCTTCTCGATTTGTGTACACTTACACTGTGTGCACAACATGTTTCTCGAATGAGATTGAACTGCAGCGGTTGTCTCACTGGAGAACGTGCTGTCAATGGAAGCTTCACGCACAGGCTGTTGCGTGTGGAAATCAGGTCGGGCAACGTCAGCTAATCAGAACAGCGACTAACTGCTGCGTCGAACCTGTTTATGAGATGTGGTGATTAAAACAGTTTGGATCAACACGTTTCCCAGAAAAATAGCTGGATTCACGGTCGTGAAATGTAACATCGACCAAACCAATCAAATCGCAACATAACTGTCAGTTTATATCAACCGCTAAAGTAGAACATCATTTCTTACTAAAGAGGGTATTGCTTTTCTGATAAATTGAAATTGTTTCGTGTCACTCAAATTCTCGTTGCTCTGATCTTTTCGAAACGCTGACAAAATGGGTGACATTTTTTTGGAAGACAAACAGAAGCCCATAAGTCGACTCACAAGGTGACTGCGATTGTTTCTCCATAGACTTTGTATGTGACCCTCAACAGATGATTGATTGAAGCAAGGAAAACGTGGAGAGAGAAATCAGATGACGTTGTAGTGCTAGGCCATTTAGCAGAAGAATGAGAAAAAAACAAATGGCGATGTTCCGACATAGCGTTGAATACTGAGACGATCAAGCTGTGATGAAGTCAACCTTTTCTGACGATAAAGGTGAGAAGGATCTGAGTATGAAGATGATCTGGAGAATGGAACTTTTGGACACTCAGGGTCTTTGCAAAAGAACTGTCGTCTAAGAGAGTCCATTGATCAGTATACGACGGCAATGAAAGAGTTGGCAAGAACATGGAGTTTTTGCGATTGTATGAAGGTTGGTCTCATTCGTGACTGAATGGGCTGCTGTATTCAGTACTACAATAACAAACATACTGCTGAAGGTAAGACGTATTGTGCCTGCTCAACGTATCTATATTTGCAACGACGGAAGACCAGTGAAACGGAGGTTGCAAGGCCTTAACAGAAAAGAGAGAACGGAGTCCAATGCGACTGGTCAAGCACGAGCATGGTTCGTAACAAATCTTCTTCGTGTTTGCGGCAGCGATCACAAACGACCAGAAGAGGATTGTCCGGCATTTGAAGAAAGCCGAAGAAAGATGAATCATTTTTCCAAGCAATGCAAATCACAAACAATACTTACAGAACTAGTGGCCGATGGGATAAGAGTTTCGATTAGCACAGCGAAGGATTCTTAGAGTGATCGTCCACTCAGACTCTCTGTCTGATGAGCCCAAACAAGGATAAAAGTGGTCGTTGGGTGTCAGTTTGGGGGATGACCATCAAGAAACATCTTGAACACCATTTTAAACGCTTGTGGCTGTAGACTGTACAGACTGGCAATCCGAGGTGGGCTGTCCGTTTGTATCAGCGGGGTGAAAAACAAGTTACCAGTTAATGTAAGTCAAATTGGGTCGGTGACTAAGAGGTTAGAGGTTCAACAGATGTTGTATGGTGGTCAAGATCTTCATGGACCACAACGGATACACACCTAGCTTCGTGATTAAAATAGACGAAAGCGATATCATCTAAGCAACTTTAAAGTTGTCACTCTTCACCTTAGCTGTGTCTTATAATCTTGTTGATAAATTAGCGAACTGCATGCACGATATCTACAAGGTCAGGCAGTAAAGGATTGTGACGACTAGCCAGTTAGTTTAAATTCGACATTGTATTCACATTCTCTACAACCGGCATTTCCGTTATAAATTTCATTCTTTCCAGATCCGCCTTCAGTCTTTCAAAGACCAACACATACCAATGAAACGTCACTTTTGTAGTCTGAAATATTACCTGCTTTTCTGTTAGGCTAATATTTTCGTTCAAAGATAAGTTCAAAAACGTTTTTACATTTTAGCACGTTTTTTTCAAGGACTAAACACCACTTACAACACAGGAGGTTTCTGTGGTGTTCTCTGAAGTTTGTATTAGGCGGTTCTGGAATATCTGACGCGATGCTTACAATCCAAAAGGCAGATTTAATTATTGGAAGCGGCCAAATGGAGTACTAAACGTCGTTAGTTAAATTAAATCTTAGTGCAGTTCTATCCATAAAAATGCTGACGATAAATCCACTTTGGTAAATAAATCGGGTTGGTAGCTTGAATTGTTGTCATGGTAAAGCAGCACTCCACGAACTGACATCGGTTTGCGCGCAGCTTTCGCCGTACGTTTTGAATGTTATATTGAACAGGCTAATCCACCTGATCGATTTGTCCACATGAGTGCTGACATGTTTTAACATCAGGTCTGTTCCTCGTCTGATCTTCTTTCGTATGGTCACCAGAATTTCTCTGACAGTGCAAACGGTATTGTTTTTGAGCCACTGACAATCTGATGGTTCCCAATATTCGACCCAAATTTAAATCAAACATCACAAGGAACTGCCTGAAAATATCACACTTGTCAAGCTTATGAACAGAGGTACTGCGATCAAAAGCAACAAACCGCGTGTTGAATACCACCAGTTCCAAGTTTAAACGTTGAATCACATTTGATCGCAAAGAAACCAACCATGTACCTTCCGTGTTTTCGATCTGTTACTGTCAGTTAAGTCAGGCCAAGGAGGTCAGTTCGAAGTTCCGTCCACAAACAAAGCGTAGTAACTGCTTCGGTGTTAGGAGACGCATCTCCTAACGAAACAGCTGAGGCAATTCACGGCATATCTCGATGACCTCATTGTGATCGGCACTAATCTTGATGATTTGTACGAAAAACCTGATCGTATCCTCAACCAAATTCGAGAGTATGGATTTCAGCTTCGTGCTGAAAAATGCAACATGTTTATGCATTCGATCAAGTATTTGGTATAGATAATCAACCAAAATGGCCGCCGGCCTGACCCAGGTAATATCGACGTAATCAATCCAATGCCTCGTCCAAATGAAGTCTCAACTTTGTGGCCATTCCTAGGGTTGGTGAGTCACTAAAGTACCTTCTTACTTGCGATGTACCATATCCGAGGGCTGCGAAACCAACTTTTGAGAAAAGATGCAGTGTAGAACTGGTCTGCTGAATGCCAAAATGCCCTTGATCGCGTTAAGGATATGTTTGCTTCAAATCTTCTCCTTACCCCCTTTGACACTACACTGGAGATTGTGGTAGCATCGGATGCCTCAAACTATGGTATTGGCTCAGTGATATTCCATCGACTCTTAGATGGTTCTGAAAAGGCAATAGTTCATGCATCTAAAACGCTAACGGGAGCAGAGAAGAATTACGGACAAATCCAAAGGGAAACACTGGCAATTGTATTCGCAGTAAAGAAATTTCACAAACTGCTGTATGGACGTCACTTCACTCTGGTGACCAATAACAAACCACTGCTTGCAGTTTTCGGATCAAAGAAAAGCTTTTCAACGTATACGGCAAACCGCCTCCGGTGTTGGGCAACTATGTTACTTGGCTACGACTTTGTCATCAAGTACCAAACAACAAAAAACATTGGACAAGCGGATGTTTTATCACGATTGATCGTTTCGCACACCACGGAAAACGAGGACATTGTGGTTGCGGCTATTTCGGTGATCACGATGTGAATTACGTGACAGCAGAAGCAATAAGAAACCTTCCCGTAACGGCGTAAATGATCCAGCAGTCAACAACACGAGATTCAATTCTGCATAATCTTCAGCGTTATCTTCGCAACGGCTGGTCTCAGAATCGTGTTGATGGTGAAATGAAGCAGTATTTCCAACGTAGAGACTGTCTTTCAGTTGACAGTTCTTGCATCTTATTGGGAAAACGTGTGGTCGTCCCATCTGGTCTTAGAACACGGGTCCTGCAGCAGTTGCATCGTGGCCATCTCGGTATCATTCGAATGAACGCACTGACACGTAGTTATGCGTACCGGCTTCACATGGATTCCGACATCGAGGAAATTTGCAAAGGTTGTTTTGTTTGTGCACTAGCCGCCAAATCCCCAGTGAAAACTGAGTTGCTGTCGTGGCCAATGTCAGAGAAACCGTGGATTCGCGTGCCCATCGACTTCGCCGGACCACTTGACGGTCAAAACTTCTTGCTGCTTGTCGACGCATACAGCAAGTGGCCAGAAGTCTGCCTCATGAAAACAACGTCGGCAGCCGCAACGGTGCGAAAACTGGGCCCAATATTCAGCCGTTTTGGAGTACCGGAGACAATCGTGTCAGACAACGGAAGTCAGTTTACTTCCGGTACATTCGTAGAATTCTGCGAGCGGAATGGTATTAATCACATGCGGTTACCGCCTTACCATCCGCAATCAAATTACCAAGCTGAACAGTTTGTGGATACATTCAAAAGAGAGCTTCAAAAAGCCAAAAGGGAGGAAAATACGGCCGACATCCTCAAAGCGTTGCTTCTCAATTACCAAACGACTCCGAACCGACAGGTTCCGGAAGAGAAATCTCTGGCTGGGGTTCTGATAGGACGCAGACTACGAACGTCCAGCGTTCTACTATACCCTTCCGGACCATCGGCGGCTAACAGAAATTTTTCGATGTAACAACGGGGCTTAATCACGTTCCTTCCAGATTGGTCAACCGGTACTAGCCGGAGATAACCGTAGGATAGAGACCGGACGGACACCCTGGAGAATTCGAAAACGTCGAGGTACAGTACTTTGTGAGGTTCAAGTTGGCCGACACACTTGGATATGGTACTCTAATCAGATCAGACCGTTTGGGGGACAAACGGCACATTCGGAGAATCGAGGCCTGCCGCTGGAAGAGCTATTGGATAACGCTAAGGGTCAAGAGAGACGCCAGAAGTTCACGAAAGGTCACCAAACGTTGCCAACACTTCGTCGATCACGCCGCACAAGGACCACTATGACCCCACTCCAAGTGAATCCTCAGTTAAGTATGCACGATCAACGAGCTCAAGGGGGAGGAGTTAGGAGATGCATCTTCTAACTAAACAGTTAAGGCAAGTCACGTCATATCGATTGGCCGATCCGGCTTCGAGTGAATTGTTATGTTTCAGCTCACTCAGTTAATCAGATTGCAGCTGCGCGTAACCTGAACTGCTTTTTTTGCGTTCACTTTCTGATGCCTCCTATAACCTGAGTTGTTTTAACGCTCTGACGGTTATATATGATCGTCTCGTTTGATTTGCTACGCATTTTATCGGCCGTGTATCGTAATCATTTCGCCTTCTAAATCAAGAGCCTAGATGGCCTAATTCTGACTCGTCTCGCCCTTCCAATAAACGCTGTTGCCACACCTATTCTCCTTCTCGGTTCTTGGTCAAGCGATTGAGCGCGTACCAAATTAGAGGATCCAATACTTGGTTATGAAAACGCTTGACACATAACTAGATAACATAACACTGACTGTTACTCAAGTGTTCAGGAGACATTTGCGTCTGTTGTTTCCAATAATCCATCTTGTACGAACCATTTTTAAATTTCGTCACTAGCAATCCGTGGTATGTCACATTCGGCCTTCACTATGGCTACCACAGAAGGTTGTTTGTGAAATGGCTCCTGCTTCGGTTGTCTATGCTCAGCTTTCCGAGACAGTGCGTCTTCTTTTAATTCGAGCAAACTTAATACCAGAAAATCACAGCCAGGTTGTTCCGTTCGCTGTGCAAAATGAATGTCTGCATTCATTTCAACGTAGTCGGTTTCTCTGTCAGCCTAAGTATATGATTACTTACGGTCTTCTTGAATCGACAGATGACAGTACTTTGCTTTAACCAAATCCCCGACTACTCATCAGTAAAAATCTACTAATCGTCGGTAAAATGACAAAATCATTTTACTTCTGCTTTAACCAGACTCAACTTTTTAGTGGTTGATGTAAATTGTTTTTTTTTATCATGCGGACCCGCAGGAGCAGACAACACAGACCACCTCAGTCATCTGGATCTAGTTCAACACCTGTTTGTTATCTTGTGATAAGATGTCAGAAAAAGCAGTCCGCAATCGATTCAATTGACTAAGCAGAAGTTCACATGATCAAAATATAACAATGTTAGATTGTTTAAATTAAAAACATTAACATTCAACGACTGCACCCGTCGGATGTCTTGTTCAGCTTTCATTCTTTCACATAGGGTTTGAACAATGTAACTCGCAGTTCTAGTTAATGCTGACCAATCTACGGATTTCACTGAGTTTCAGGTAAACAGCTCAACTAGGTCGGACATGAGTTAGTATCTACATATGTAACTCACACGACAAAATTCCAAATCAGCTTTACCAACGAGCAGTAATATTTTGCACAGCAAGTTATTCCCATCTTCCCAGAAAGTCCTTCGAAAATAAGAAGGGAACACATGAACAAAACGGATAGAAATTGTCATCAAAAGGAAATTCAGGCAATCAATCCACTGACCAGGATTGATAGACGAATCAGTACAAGCAGAAAAACTGTGGCCGGTTGAAGATAACGTTTTTCCCGGTCGAAAGAGATTCACGGCCTGCGCCTAATACCGTGAGCATTTCGGCGGACGGTTCATATAAATATTACATACCAGTACAGCTGAAATCAAATGAAGTAACTGGCAACAACAAGCGGTCTATGTAAAGTGTATAAGTAAGCGGCTTCTGTCATGACCGAAACCCTAAATGGTTGATGCAGTTTATTGCCCCCTCATAATGTATTCGGTTGCAAACAGAGCGACCAGCACAATGATTGCTGTGACAATAAACGTAACGATCAATATCAACAGGCAACCAAACTTTCGATAAAGAGCATCCAACATTTTGAATATATGAAGCTCAAGAATGTCAAGAAAGTGAACCATCTCAATGAATAAATTCTTGCCAGAGAACTGGATTGCAACACCTCCTAGTGAAAGATCAGAAAACGATTCGGTGAGTACTACGGCTAATTGAAATGTGACGAATTCAGCAAACGCGCGCGTTAATGATGTAACTAACCAGAATGATATTCTGGCAAAACACCGGATTTGCTTATAACACGTGCTTCCTTAAAACAAGTTTGTATGTGGACTTCGTTAAAACAAACGAGCTATAAGCGAAACTGGACCAACCAATATAAAAAGTCGAGTCTTTGGAATAAGTAGGGCTCTTCCGTTTTCATATTGTTTCCTACAAATAAAGTCACCCGTGAAATCTCAATAAAACTCTAAGTCCTCAATGCTGTCAGACCAAACGTTATGTCTTCTAGTTTGAGTGCGGTGGCATTTTAACGGAAAGGAGCAAGCTCATTTTCTTTACTATTCGCCCTCAATGGTATGTTTGTGAACAGACCTCATCCCTTCAGATTCGTGACTCTCTTTACACATGACCAGAATGAAGGACCATTGCTTACTTACTCTTTGGAATTGATATGGCAGTCGTAGTCTTTGTTGAACATACTGGCTATGATTACCGGTGACCTCACGAGTAACCTGGTGAATAATAGAAGAACCTTAAGAGAACAACGGAATTACGTGAAATTGCCTAAAATCGGTATGCAGGTCAATAGACAAAAAATGAAGACAGTGCACAAATGTAAGACAGAGGCTGAGGCGCGTACATCCTGTGGTCCGTTGCAAAATAAACATGGACAGTTTATTCAACCGGATTTATTGTAAGAATGCCTCGACTAGAAGTGTATGTAAACATGACACTTGCACACCATGTTTCAGCGTCTACACGTGACATTATCGATCACCACATAGTTTCATAGGTGTGCTGTACACAATTGCAGTCTCAAAGAACAACTCGCCAAGTTTAATGTGAAAAGTCGAAGTAACTGTGAGGTTAACAAACAGAGACAGTTCTCATAAAACAAAGTTTACTTTTACCTATAGGAATAAAAGGTTGGAAAACCCCCAGGAGATTAAAGTAAAATATTGTTAGATAGCCACAATATAGGATTTTCTTTTAAATGTTGGTCAACGGGCTGCAACAGTGAAAAAAGTGTCGGGTGATCCGTTTCAGATCACGTAACAGCATTATAGACAAGAATTTAGTTTGTTGCAGATAAAATATCACTCAGAGTTGACAGGAGCTTACTCAAAAAAACGTTTCTCCTCACGGATACAGCAACAAAACTTCAAGATCCACTAATAATTGAAACAATCATTAAGAATGAGATTATGATAATAGCAATAGTAAAACGCTTGACTAATTATTGGTACAGAGATCTGATTGATTCTTCGAATGAGAAGGCTGATACTAAATGTAGTTAATAAGTAACTAACTCTTAACGAATTGTTTGTCACAACAAACAGTCAGTTATGATTAATTGAATATGTTTGTTGTATCTAGAGACAAAAATCTCCCTTTTGAACGAATGTAGAAGTAAACGAGTTAGTTGCAGATAAAGAAGTTGATGTAAATTCATCATTCCGTCGGTGGTAAGAGAAAAATTAACCACAAATCATAAAGAAAACGTTAGCTCACGTTAACTGGAGCCAAATGTTCTCATTCGCCTTCGTTGTTGACGACAAGTCTAGGTTCCTTTCTAATGACAATCAGTTCGTTTTTATTACATTCGGTACTATTCTTAATTTTCTCTTTGACTGTCCGTTAATTTCTACTACAAAAATACAGAAGGTGTAACAGATAAATAAGGAATTGAGAGACGGATCACGGCGGCAGTTAACTAGACATAAGTAAAGGATTTCCGGTCTATCTAATACCATACAGATAGTGTTTGCAATGAATGAAGAGAAACGAAAGAGTTCTACCTGGTGCAATATGTCCAGAGGAAACAACCAAAAGTGGATCACATAAATGCAGTTAGATAAACACATATGAAAGCGTCCAGTTAGCTGAAGATCTACAGCAAGAGGATCCGTAAGTATAACTTCAGAACAACAGAACTAGTAATGAAGTCCGCATTACTGGGTAAGTGAATGAGTGAGAGAGTAAGTTAGCAAGTAAGTAAATTCTAGAACAGTGCGTATGAGGACTTCAAACTGTACAGAAATGTGAAAAGCTGAATTTTGGAACGAGTTCGTTTATATAACTGAACTATCCTCGAACAGAAATCAAGTTAGTATCAAAACGTCTTTGACGATATATATTGACACGAACCGAAGACAACTATGGAAGAAATAAATGCATTCGTCGTAAAATGGGTTTTACTCAGTGGAAAAATAACATCCTGGCATTACGTGAAATTTGGATCCAAGATCGTGAAATAAAACCAGAACACCAGCTTACTTATAACATGCTTAAGTGTACTGTGAAGGTTTCGCTAAGTTGACAAACGGACAAATATACTTTTGTGATGTCAACATCAAGTCAATACCTACTTCCTGGTTAAAAAAATGGCCTACTCGTTCCCCGTAATGTCTAGGAATGAGAAACGCTTTACGCAGGTAGACCACGAGGAGTTACTAACGCCAGTGATTGGTCAATAAGGGTCGGGAAAAACTGAACCGTGGACATCCGGAAGCTGAAGGACCGACCGAACTTCGTCACGTACGGCATCAAATTATGTAATGCAGTCGTAAACGTTTCAATCGATGCAAGTCAGTACTGTTGGATTGCCTTCAGTTATTTGTAGATGATCTCGAAGAACTCGTCGTCCATGATCACATAGTTTGTGTTGGCATGTTAAGGACAATCACACTTGCTTGAATCAGCTTTATAGAAGAGTCTGATGACAGATGGCATCTTCTCAGTTGTGACTAGCTAATAGTTTAATTTTCGCTAATATGTTCATCCGACGTATGTTAAACAGAACTTTCTTTTTGTCACGAATAACATCATTGTAACTTCTTTTATGCTGTTACTCGCAAACCAACGTTCACAATCGAAATTGGACTGAAGGTCTTATTAAATGGCGCCATGAATAATTTAACCTACGACGTTTGAATAACTGAATCCAAGGTGAGTAACATGAGAAAAACGTCAAAACGGATACAGTCTAAATTATTTTGGTGGATAACATAAATTTTGTTGTAAATATGGTTCGAACGTGTGCAATTGTTAAAACTGAAAATGACGTTGTCGATAAAGATTAATTAACAGTTTGAATGCTCACATTGACAACACTGAGCATGTGAGCTACATACAAAAGGAGTTGAGCCAATCTCTTCTGAACAGAACATGTTTGAGTCCAGCTGACTACTATATAAAGGAATAAGCTTCAAACGTTATCGTTTGTCAGGTGTAGACCTAAACGTTTATCAATACCATGACTTTAAAAATGATTACTGATTTACTCAATCCATCAAACTGTTACGTGTAGTTAGTCCTGTGTGGCATTTTTATCGATCCAATAATTTAAACAATGTATAGTGGGAGAATGCCAACTTGTAGTTATCAAACTGTGTCAGATCGTCACTTTCAGAATGGCAAAATTAGGCAACATGCACAGTTAAATAATTTGAAGCCCTGGATTACAAATAGAGCAAAATAAAGATCACAGTATGAGTTCTGTTGAATTTTTTTGCATTAAGAATTGAAGTTACAGCGGGCAGCCCACTGTTTCTTATTTATGTCAGTGACTATCGATTCTGCGGGATCTATTGTTTTTCTGGCTTAGTAACAGTAGAAATTTTCTGAAAATAAGCCCCCTTCCGGAAATCTGAAGGAACGTGCGCGTGTGATCATAGACGCACACGAAGGATAGAAACTGATCACGTGATGAAGGGTTACTGTCAGTACATGAGGTGCACAGACGAAACAAAACGGATTATGTGCTGAACGAAATAGGAACGGCAAAACCAACACTTTGATGAAAGCGTTTTCCTCGCGGATTTTTCGGTACGATGGAAACATGCATCGAGAACGGAAACTATGTGCACACTATTGGTTGCACAATAATCAAGAAAGATCTATTGATTATTGGGCTTTAACGCAATCCAGTCCATGAAAACTGAAAACTGGTTGGTTGCATAGTATGTAACCGACTAATTCATAACTTTGAGTACACTTTTGAACAGAGTTTCCTAGTACAGTTGTTAAACTTGGTCATAACACAAGAAACTTTCGCAGTCTGTATTCTAATGGTGTAATCACAAACGACGTATGCAGTCAAAGATGGGATAGAATGCGAGTAGAAACAGGTGAATCCGAAAACGCATTACTGGCTTTAATAAATGAAGAACATATTTCTTGGGGAAAAATCGAACCAATAGCTGATAGGGTAAAGTCGATGTTTTCTGTTTTTCCGCACGAGTTTGAAGGGGATATCGTTATTCAGTCATCCTGAAAAACTTATGCCTGAGATTTTTAAAAAAAGTATCACAGTCTTATCGTAGCACCAAAAAGCTTTCCGAGATTTTTACAACAGCAGCAGTTAAACAGAAGGTATTTCACGTACTTTGAACGGGGCCAAACGAAAACTGTTTTATATGGACCTATCAAATACAAGATATTCAGCCGTGGGGAGAATAACAACGTGACTGCAGCTTAACCAAAACAATCGAAATCAACAGACCGTAAGTGGATGATTTCACAACGGTTCATCAAGGAATATAGATTTAACACGAGGAGAATATTAAACATCTACTGGCGAATTAGTGATCCGTTATTTAATTGAAATGTTATTTTAATGGTCAAACAAATTATATAGAAAGCTGCAGTTTTTTTAAGGTAGGTCTTTCATAGGAACTATAGTAAATCACTTTTCGAACATTTTTACTCACTGCCAATTGTAATCGTAGCAAGTTGGAACCATTCATACGGTTGATCACGGTTCGTACCGAAAAAACTAGAGCGGATCAGAAGTAAGAATTGTACTCCAGGCCGAAGAGGGCAGGACAACAGTAAGGTGATCGTTATTCAACTAGCTCGTTTGCGTGTGCTTTTCAGCACTGTTGAGTTGTGGATTAGACCCTATTCTATACATCCCGCATGTGAACTTTAAGACAAGTCTATCGAAAAGCAAAGATTCAGTATGGCAACACAACAACACATTGAAGTTTAATGGTTTTCGACTTAAACACAGTGGGCGATTTATGTCAAGAGCATTTAATCAAAACGCTCTTACTAAAGATTTCCGATGTAAATGAAAACAACAGTAGACTCGATTTGGTGCACTGCCCAAATCTATAGTGTAAATTATGTTAAGAAGGTTCGATCTACGTAACACGTTAGTGTCGATACGCCTCAAGTATAGATGATCTGTTAATGCTACTGCCAATAAACGGAAAACGAAGGTTCAAAAGCAACACTTCGATTAGGTTGGGTTTGCGTCAATGGCACACTATCATTGTACTCTCCACTACTCACTGGAAAACGTCATACAACACAGGCGTAACACAAGGACGCGCCATCAAAACCACGATGTTCAGAATTATGAGCTCAATAGGTTAGACAATTGAATGGAGCGGTCACCGTAGCAACTGTTCAGCGGCATCAATCAAATCTGTCTGGGATCTGGGTTACTACGTGACCTGCAGGCCAGATCATGAGTGGCGAGCATGTGCCGAGCCTCATTCTCGAGACCAGCCCATATTTTCTAAAGAGGGATGCTTGCACTTCACGCGCCCGCAGGCACGTGCGTCGGTTAGCCACACCGACGCAAATCTGTGTCGCGCGTGTGCGCACGTACTCGAGTGCACCACTGTGAGCGATCGATCTAAATGAATTGTGTTGTTTGAATACCGGAGACGAAGCTCGAATCGTAAAAGTACACTATATTAGTTACCGCACCTCCGCCAGCCAGAAAAAAAATCCGAAAGGAAGCTTTAAACTCGTTTTGTTCATGCTGGAGAACTCACCAATAGTGTACATTCTTGTCTCGATCGTGGTTAAGTTCTTACATATCCAATAGTGGTAGTATCTAATGTGAGGTTAATGACGCAGTTGATTAACACGAATGACTGGGGAGAGCATGGCCGGAGTTCAAATGTCGGTTTGGGCTCGAATATGCATACCACTGGCGAATTCTAACACGGACAAAATTCGAAGCCATGCTGTTAGAAAGTGACTACCTAGAAATTCTGCATGAATGTGAAAGCTGCGATCAGTTGTGAGTGCTACCCAATAAAAATCAGGCTAAGATTGCCGAAATGAACCAGAAATCCTGACTGATGGTTCTCCAGTTGAGATCGGTCAAATTAAGTTGCCGCAAGTAATATTTTAACATGGGGACTTTGTGATAACTAAGGCTGCAATCAACTTCAAAATATGTGACCGCTGATTACGTAACGGCGTCGTGAAGCAAACGTGCGCGTTAATTCTTCATAGGGTAACAAACAAAAAGTGTCAGTTGTCGCGAAATCGATTTAACTAACCACTTGCGGGCTATGTTGAGGCACTTGTGCGATTAAATTCCTCTCTAGTTTTTTTTAAAGTGAATAGCGCTGTTACCACAACCCAATTGGCCACTGCAAAGCTATTGGCGGGGGAGGGCCCCACCACCTTATAAACAACAGAATTATCGACTGATTATAGATTCCAAACCATAAACAGAATAGATGGGAGCAAATATACTGTGTGCTGTGCTGATGAATACTGATAAATAACTCCCTGACTGAATCATAATGAGTTAGAACCAAAAGCGTACTGAGTTTCACAACGCTTCGATCATCTCAAAGAACGATTTAACATGGAAAAATTATGGTGAACAGGATTCATGTAAGCTAGTCATCAGTTGACATGTTTGATGTACGGTATGTAAGAAGGCTATCAATAAGATGAATTGGTTTATGGGTAAATCGAGAAACCCAAATGCGAATAGGGCTGAACCAGTTGTTGTTTGTGTGTGTATGTGACAAAGTTAAACATTGCACAAATATCATATCGGTTGGTTGGCAGTATCTCGGACACGGTAAACAGACGGACTTTAGCTTTAAGGAGCTGTCAAAAATCTAGAACGATGAGTATTTCAATAAGGGAGTACATATTAGTATACTCTAGATAAGATTGAAAAGACAAATAAAGTATAAATTTAGACTGAAAACCGAAAAAACCCTTGGACTGTATTGCACCGAAAAAAGCAGAAAAGGGAATGCGGTAGGTCACCGTGCTTCAGTTTTACGAAAGTCTCGACCGACTTGAATAGTTCCGCCAATTAGGACTGAGTCAATCGTTTTCTTTCTTCCTCACGACGGAGGCGCCTTGGGTGGGCGCCCTAACACTCACAGGATTGTACGTCGCCCTACTGACTGCGCACAAGTGCTTGGGTAGTGAGGCACGATCCTATGGGCATACAGCAGAAATATTTTTATAGTTGCGGCACCGCTGTCTTCCGTATCAGAAAGAAGGAGGTTAGTAAAGGTACCCTCAAACAAAGAGCACTCCGATCGCCCAACAGTTGACCGTGACCGCCGGCGTATTATCCAATACGGTCGAAAAACATCTGGTATCACCGAAAAGCCCGATGTAGCTTCGAGTACATCCACTGTGGGCAGCAGTGCTCACAACGAGACATCATTGTCTTGTTCACTGCGCCTTCGGGCTAGGCAAGCCCCTCACTACCATATGAGTCAGAGTCTTGAATCATTGGCTCCGGGTAGGATCTTCCAAGAAAACCCTATATCCTGTTGTCTCCCAGGTCAGACTTTTTAGTCAGAGACTCGGGGTGGGGTCCATCAAGCCAACTCTCTTCCGCACCATAAACGACCAAGAGGCAACAGAAGTTATCGTTCTCCCGACACTGACATTATTCACCCAACACAACTTCCTCCTGTTGTGTGACACGCAGTTTCGCTGTGAATGGTATACTACTCACAAGTGGTATATTACCCACAGGCAACATTCAGGAATAAAGGAGCAA
>JTDE01000486.1:226092-244650 GCA_014338405.1 Paragonimus skrjabini miyazakii
ACGGTTATCCATTTGAGCTCACCTCTAGATAACTGTCCATCCAATCGCTTCTTTCTCAGGATTCCTGATGATGCTGAAGCTGAATCACACGGTCAAGCTGGAGTGGGAATCGCACTGAGTTCCAGAGCGGAGCAATGCTTGCTCGATTGGATCCCAGTGAATAGTCGCTTGTGCGCTGTCAGACTCAATACATCAGTAAAAGTCTGTCGACGCAAATCAGAAAAGCGTTGTGTATTCATTAGATCGGCGTATGCTCCGACGGACAGCTGTTCGGATGCTACCAAGGATGCGTTCTATGACGTCCTCGTTGACCTTCTGAAGCAAACTAAACATTCAGACATCAACGCACTAGCGCGCGATTTTAATGCTGGGCTTGTTTGTCTTTCTTCGGACGAGAAGTGGCTGGGAGGTAGGTTTAGTGTCCAGGCACAACGCACTGTTAACGGCGAAAGACAGCTACAGATGTGCGCATCACGCGGTCTCTGTATTTCAAGCACCACATTTCAACACAGGAAGAAACACTGTGTTACATGGAGACCTCCATGTGGACACAGTTGAATTATATAGCAGTAAGTTGCAAGTGGCGCCACTGTGTTAAGGACCGTCGTGCCTTTTGGAAAAATCACCTGGACTCGGACCATGCTATTGTGCGTGCCCGTTTTGTTTTGTCATTTGCACAGAGGACACACGGTCGTAAGTGCAAGGTACCTAACTGGCATTCGAACGAGAAGAGTGTGAAGATAGCTTACTAGGAAACGTTCGTGAACAAGTTGCCCAGTTCTAATCAAATGAAGGATCCTGATGAACAGTGTGAACAAATTGCCACAGCTATGAATGCATGCTGTGAAGAGGTATGTCCCGAAGGAGCTGTTCAGTTGCAACAGAAATTGACTTCCATCACGTCAATAAACCTCACGAACAAGCGTCACTTGATCCCACCTGATTCTGCATATAATGACGACCGTCGAGGACTTAAACGCAAGCTAATTAAAAACTTGCGCAAAGACAGTGAACCGTCGAACAATCGAAAGAGATGGGAATAGCAGAGGTTTTTTCCCTGATCCATTGTTGGACTGGTCGTCGAGTTGGTGTAAGTGAGACCATATGTGAAAAGGATGGTTCACTTATCACCAATCAATCGCGCCGACTTGACAGGTGGGCTGAACATTTTGAGGAACAGTTTATTTGGTCTCAACCAGACCATGTGGACGACGGGACCAGAATGGTCAGTTACTGCATTCCAGACGGCCCTCCGTCGGAAGCAGAAATGGCCCTGAAGCTCAAGTTATTGAAACGTAATAAGGCTTTTGGTCCAGACCTCCCCCTCTTTCTCTTTTCAAGGATGGTGAGGACAGGTTGATATCAGAACTGACAAAACTCCTCCAGACGATCTGGGAAACTGAAGAGGTACCTCGTGATTGGTGCCTATCAACAGTCATTCCCGTTTTCAAAATGGGGCCCAAAGTCATTGTGACAACCACAGAGGCTTCAGTTTGGTGTCTATTGCATCCAAGTTACTCACTGGCCACATTCTACGGCGGTCCACTAAGCTCAGATAAAGTCAGACACACGAAGAACAGGCAGGATCCTGATCCGGTCGGGGTGCGTTGATCACATTTTTACCTTGCGACGGATCTTAGAACATAGGCACTCTTATAGCTAGCCAATAGTTGTGGTCTTTTTTGACCTAAAGGCTGCTTTCGATTCAGTTGCTCGTAACGTTTTCTGGAGCTGCCTTCTCCGCAAGGGGGGTACCATAAAAATACGTGAATCTATTGAGATCACTGTATGCTCACTCTGCAAGCAGGGTGAGAGTTTATGGACAACTATCTCGGGCGTTCCTCACTTCTAGTGGTGTTCCTCAAAAGTGTCAGATTTCCGCCTTCCTGTTCATGGACGACATTCTTGAGGATGCGCTTCTCCAGTCCAGTGGGCTTGGTGTTGAGATTCTTCCTGGCGCTAGGTTGACCGATCTGGAGTATGCGGACGACACCGTCTTACTTAGTCCTTCCGACGAAGACATACAGACAATGCTGAACAAGATGAATGACCGGGCTGGTTTGTATAGAATGCGCTTCGCACTTCCAAAGTGCAAAGTGTTGCTTCAAGGCTGGGGCATTCCCATTTCTACTTTATTCATTGCAGGTAATCCGCTTGAGAGTGTGAACACTGTCACATACTTGGGTAGCACTATCTCGTCAGCTTGTAACACTGCTGATGAGATATCAGTGAGGATAACAAAGGTATGAGTTACGTTTGCCAAACTGCGTCATCTATGGCGTCAAAAATACGTCTGGTTATCGCTGAAAGGGAGGGTATATAATGATTGTGTAAGTTTTGTTTTGCTCTATGATTCGGAAGCGCGGTCTGTTCGCAAAGATGATGTCAACAAGCTTGCTGTGTTTGACCATCGCTGTATCCGCCAATTAGTCCGCATTAAATGGACTGATCGCGTGAGCAATGTGGCAGTTCGCCGGTGCGTATTCCGGAACGCTCGGATGCACGATCAATTGGTCAACTACTCACGTTGCACAGCTTGCGATGGTTTTGTCATGTGATCCGTATGCCTGCTGAGCGTTTACCAACAGCTGGGTGAAACCACATGGTGGCCAAGCAACAACGTGATCACGAAATATGAAGACCTTGACTGCTCCACTGAGCAAAGTGGGTAGGTGTCGCCTACCTGGGTGGGGTCCTCGTGATCACTCAAACCACTGGTTAGAGACGCTATCCGAGATGGCGGTGTGTCGCAGTCAATGGCGTACCTGTATCCATACCATTTCTAGTTCTTCCGTTTAGTCTTCTTTTAATAATGCTCAACCTTCTTATTAACGTTTTCTTCTAGGATATTCCACATCGCTGTTGAGGTGAGCGGCGACCCGAGCCACAGTACCTTTTGGTCAGGCTCAAGGCTACTATGATGACGGTGATGATGAACCGATGGGCCTCGCCCCTTCACACGGTGCCCAGGAAAACAACAGATCACTGGCGTCCGTGTGGTCTGTACAGTGCCCTGAACAACGTCAACAGCTTCCGTCAATAGCATATTCTTCGAACCCACAACAGTCTGTCGAACGGAATGAAAAGACTTCTCTAGCTCAGAATTTGTCCGGTTCTACCACCACGTTTCTATGGCATCGGATGATGAAACCACCACCACATTAACCTCTTTTCGCACTCAGTGAATTCATCCGCATACCGCTGAGCTTGTGAAATACTGTCTAGACTTTCCAAAAGCCCATGGATTAAATGCTTCATGGTCTTGGTTTTGTTTGTCTGTATTGATGATATCGCCCTCGCGAGTGAGGATGACCAACAGCACGAGTCATACACATAAAGGTTAGTAGAAAGCTTTACTCAATGCAGTATAATGTTGAACCCTATGAAATGCATTCTAGAGGCAATTCCCATAGATTTTCTTGGGTATCAAGCATATAATGTTTCTCGTAGATTCAAACTACCGTCAGTTGTATTAAACGACACATTACTTCATCCTCGCGCGCCCCGATTTCTGCGTCCGCGTGGTCGTTGTTATCACCATTCAACTACGGCAATACACTTTGACACACCAGAGGAAAAGAATTCGTGTCGATTACGAAATCAATTAAGAGGAACTCTTTCCACAGCGAATAATGACTGTTAATCGCTGTACGTAGTTTGGTAAAATTATTCGTTCAATTTCTGTCTCACTACCAGCATATCACGTGTAATTTGTTGACTGCCTCCTACGAAGCTTGTATACTGTAAATTCTCTGACTTAAATCGTCTGATAAAGGCCTTCCAAGAAGGTTGAACCATTGCAGAACCTTTAACGCTTTTGGTCCTAATAGTTTGCAGTCTACCCAAGAAATTACTTGATACTAAACAGGTATTTGGAATATTGTACAAGTATCTAAGAATAGAGGACTGACTATTTCGTGGCACTTCATAAAATCAGTGTGATTGGTAAGTATTAAGAGGAATATTAGCTGAGGCTTTAGAAACTATCGTTTTTATGGTTGCTATTTTTATTGTTTTTGTTGTTGTTGTTGTTGTTGGTTTACCCAAGTGGATTGTTCAGATTGTGAGCATTTTGCTATCACATTACATACTGTCATTGATGTAACTGCCAATGGAGTATGAAGAGTTAATCGGGTGCTCATTTTCTACTAGCGTTACCGTTAACGGTTTTAATGTTTTATGATGGGCTTTACGTGAGCAGTAACGTTTATCAGGACGAAACACTGTTTATTGTTATACTGACTAGCACCTTACAAAGTGTGAACAGTTCTCGACCGAGGTCGGTCCGCGATAAGCAGAATGACCAAATGAACCTCCTAAGATACGCGTGAAAAATACTTCACAGTGTCACCAGTGATACCAACGGCACACATCAATGATCTTTATCGATTTCACACAATAAGTTGCATCCGATAATATCAGCTATTCCGAAAACACAGCATATGTGCGCACTGTCGACAAACACATCGGGACAGCCATTCACATACAACCATTGTGGACCAAACACTACACATCCTTGATACGTGGAGTGATAAACAAATTGGTCACAACTGCGAGTAGTAAACCCGCAATATTCAGACCGTGGATTCACGCGCGATTGATTCTGCTTGGTTCGATCGAGCAATGCATCACAACGCTACCACATGACCGAACAGTCTACATTCCGCTTTAGCTTGGATGAACTGCCTCTCACTAAATGAGGGGCTATATAGTCTCAGGTCCTAGCATATTATAAACAAACAGAACGTTGTATATTCGGATTTCATTCAACTAAAGTTGTCTTTTACATTTAGATAGATGTTTCGGTCAGCCTATTTTGAAAAGAAGCACTGGATTTGACTTTCGCTATTGTTAGAGCACGTGAGTAGTCCATATTCTTGCCACGACCGAGATTAGGACATCAACCGAACTTTCATGGGTAACTATGTTGAACGCTGTGCTATTGATATGAAGAGGATATGTACTACTGACGAGCTTTAAAAAGAGCAAAACTTCAGCCTAGCACTCCTTTTCAAAAGGAACTGGTTGGAAAATCTATTTGAATGCGAAAGCTGCGATCAAATGTAGATGATCTTCAACTCGAATTTAACCAAATCGTTAATTGCTTATCAATAATCTAGAGAATATATGTAGACGAACAACGTTGTTACTTTATTTGCAGCGTAGATACTTAAAATTGCACAATCGTTGTGATCCTAGTGATCACTTATTGAATGGTTAACGGTGGATATAGGATAGAGATAGCCTCCTTTGAAATATAAGCTGAAGTTTTGTCCTAACTGCTTAACAGTCAAAAGAATCTTGCTAGCAAAATAAATGAAATGGGTTGTATAGAAAATTGTGACCCCACTCACGCCTTGGAACGGTAAATTCAGTTGAAATGTGAGTATATACGATGTCTTTATTAAATTTCCAACCCGATTTACCAGAATCAAGAGGATCAGCGTGATCGTAGTCCGTGCAAACATTATTACGGAAATGCTAATCAGATATGCTCTGAAACCGGTCTAGTAAACATACAAAAAACGGCACTGACAATCGCAAAACAGTCTCATTCTAATGCTATAAGCTATCAGGAGAAAAACATCACAGTATACAACATGCCAGCTACAAAACAGAACGTAGATCGCGAGAAGTTAACAGTTTCTCTACCCTCTTCATACACGAACATAAATCAATACAGTTTTGAACATGGTGCCAAAACGAAATAAAGGTGCTTACGAGTGGGCTCTAGTATAAAGCCTAATTACGACGCATTTGTTATGGAAACGCATACAAAATTTTTGTTCAATGTTAGTTAAGCTGAAACATAGCACAGAAACTCAGTTATAATTTACACGATCAGAGAAGGTAGGCCGGAAGTCGTTCAGGGTTACCATGAAAGATAATCTGACGAATAGTTTTCATTAACCCCGTGGCCCCAAGTTACATTACAACTATGGAAACTAATCATACGCTAGCAAAACAAGTGAAGTGTACAGGACAAGTCGAAAGGTGAGACACATAAATGAGGTTCAACCAACCTAAGACTAACTGGGTGATAATGACAGATCGTTAAACGTAGGTTGAGCATCGCCGCCACAGTTTAAGTTTGGAAAGCCCGGCGATATCCAACAAACGTGTAACCAACAATTTCGCATAATAACAAACTTTTCATGGAGCGAAGGCCCAAAACCCACACCAGCAATTGGTCAAATTACAAGTATGACGATACATATGTATGTAGGAAGCATAAATAATGTCCAGATTTGGATGTCATATCGCCTGAAGTCAAAAGACTTCTATACGCATAGGTTGACACGAACGGCTTGCATTTCATCACTTACGGTTCAACCTGTACATTGTATATTCAACAAAAACCCGAAGGAATTCGACCGGGTGGCATATATGTAGGAGCTAATATGTAATAGTCGACCGATAGGCAATATAACAGTGGTAATAAACATAAGCAAATGTTACTGATGCGTAGCCGGAGATTCGGTTAATTTCAAGTTAAACATCACCCACAATTGATCGCAGCTGTCGCATTCCAGTTGTCCCCACGTGCCTTGGTTTTTGCGTTCACGTGGTCGTTCTAGTCGCAATGCAACCGTGGCAAAATACACTTTGGTAAACCAGAGCAAAGGAAATCGCGTGAATTACAAAGTTGACTTATGAGGAACGTTTTTCATCCCACATCGGATCCACTGTGTCAAAATTCAATGAGATCGGAGATTTCGACGTACGCAAGAAGTCCTAATCGCGGGGTTATCGATTGGAGTTAACAGACAATAACTGTGACCCCTATCGAGACGATCTGGAAACCTGTTCATTACTCACAAGGGAAAGTGGTTGAGCGTTTACTTATGATAGTTTGATCGTGCCTAATGTGAGGTCAATGGCGCCGTCGTCAACATGGTTGCCTCATGAAAGCGTAGCCGGAGTTCTAGTCCCGGCACTGGCAAGGGTATGCACTAATGACGGGCTCTAGTGAGAGCGAAACTTGTGTCTAGTGCTTCTTTTCGAAAGGGGCCGACTAGAAAGTCTATAGGAATGCGACAGCTGCAATCAATTGTGGATGACGTTCAACTTGAAAATAAGCAAAAATGACAACCGACTTAAAGATACGGCAAAATACTGCAGGACAGACCACATTCACACACATCCTTTTTGGTAATCAGTCAATACTGTTCGAACGTTTTTAGTTATTAGAGCTACAATCTCCAAATGTAAAATGTTACTTATTATTACCTACCTTGTTCCAGTGAAGCCCGGCAGACAAATGCATCGAGGGAAATTGTTCTGATCTAAAACGCATATTCCACTGTTCCTGCAATATGAAAACGTGGGAGTTCCACTAGCAGGCAAGTCTTTCGACGAACAGGCCTTGGTGGCTTGAGTACACTGCGGATCTGGAATTTGCAAAAAAAAACAGCAACTAAGACGACGTAACTAAGACGTCACTAAAGAGATGGGGTTCGCGACTACTCAAACGAAACCGCTTTCAGAACATAGGAAAGCACGACAGGAAAAGTTTCCAATTCCACAAAATTATCGCTCTGAACTCCTAAAAGTTACATAATGGTATTGAAATAATACTACTGAATCTGTCTACCGAGTGTACTTTCCTTCAAGAGGCAGTTGTTGAAAACAACATGAATCTGTTGCCAGTTAGCCGGATCACAACTTCTAAATATCTTGTATTAGAGCATAGTGCGAATCGCAACAGTGAAAATGAATGTTGGCAACTCTGATTATTTCAAAATCAACAAAGTTAACTACATCGGAGGGTTGGCTGTCCAGAAACTAATGTTAATTTACGTAGTAATGATTAACACTGTACGACTGACTTTAATCCTTTTCGTTTCGAACGTAAAAAGGCGGATCTCTACGATACTAAACAATTTTACAACGCCAAATTTTCATGTGGATTATTATGGACATAGAGTGTAACGCAGAAATTTGAAAAATTATTAATCTGGTTGTTGCTACACGCGGATGCTACTCATGATAGTCTTGAAGTTCTGGCAAAGTGATATTGGTTACACAAAGTAGCCCAATCAATTTTGTATCTAATGAATACCCCGTATCTAAAAATGGATCTGTCAACCTCCCAAGTTGGAAGCATGCAAGCATTTGACCTAAACTGATACACACCGTCCAGTCCGGCTATGAAAGTGGGTTTGTTGATTTGATAAGTTACTGGACATAGACATGATAGCCTAATGATACTGTTTGTCTCAACTGACAAGACCGGTGTTTCTTTCCAAAGGCTAGTGACTTGATTCGCGAAGCAAACGATGTGACGATCCCAAAATAAATGCGTCAGCATCTTAACTTAAAGGCCCACGAGGCGCACGTACGCCTACATTACTTTTCCGAGCATCGTTCACGTGTGACGCAAACCTAGCCTGGCTTAACTGAGGTGTGGTTATCTTTAACAACATGGTTAGCTGGCTTGTAGGGCACCTACAGAATCGTTCTAGAGACAGTGACTGTTAAAACTGAATGACCTAGCTTGTCCTAGATGATTCAACAGGTTTTTCGACTCCGTAGCCTGTCGGCTACATGCCAAGTAATTTTTTACAACGGCGAAAATACGGAGACCGTACTAATCGATTACAATTGTGTTCAATTCAATCTTCGGCTCACCACCAAATTGGAACAGAACAGGGGCTTATATATTTTGGACGCAGTGTTGCTATGTAGAAAGCACGTATCTTTTCGGGGATCTGAAAAGGGCTTTTTACACCAGAATACACGTAGTTTGTTGTTTGAAAATCAGAGTAAGAGGAAGTTCCAAGCTGGTCCCCTTTCAGGGCGGATTACGGCAATGGTTGGGACGTGCCTCGTTATGAGGGATGTGCTGAATAATACAAACACACCCAGTCTCAAACAAAATGTGATACTGTTTACAGAGAGAAGTCCACTATCATCCGTCTATCACACAATCGTGAGGTTGCCATTCACGATAACAGCCATCAACCGTGAAGTGTATTTGGTGTTGCCCATCACGCGGCGTTTCGTTCAGTATAGATCCGGGATATGTGACACATCCCAAGGATAACTTGCCCGGTGCTCTTTTTACCTTGTATTTATTCTCTAATCTATTAACGTTAAGCGGGTCGTGTTGTAGGAACGACAAGTCAGTTACCAGAGAGAATTAATGAACAGCTGTAGAGATTTGCTTATTTTTGTTTGCAAACGATGCTTCATTTTTGTACAACACCCTTTTGTATCACCTTTGCATTTTGTTGAAATTGATAAAAAGTGACCTTGCAATTCAATACAAATTTTGTGCACGTCAGTCTGCTCTTCTCTCCGTTGCGCAATCGTTTGACGATACTACACGGATCTATCATCCAATTTTTTAGCTCCGTTGTACTACGAACATCGTCGCATCCCTGATCGCGCTTCAGCAGTCCACGGCAACTCTGTGATATCACTCACTTCCGGATACTGGTAATTTGGAATATTGTGGTGGTCATATCGAACACTTGTGAACACTTTCCTGTGAGTCAAACCCTTTTGATTACCATAACTTGTTGGAACTTTGTAACTATTTTGTCCCATTCGTTCATTTTGTTATCATCGATAGCCTAGTGAATTTACCTAGTCTATTCAGTAACTAGTCCTGACCACTACACAGCTCTTGAATGGATTTACAAACGTCCGTAAACTTTTATCTTTATCGTGATCGAGTTTCATCCGATAGCACCCGGCCAGCAAATAAAACCGAAAAAAGCACTTCAAATTATCTGCAAAGTTCACTGCCGCTAATCCCGAGTCGGTAGATTGCAACGGTTATTAACAACCGGGATAATTGTCAGCAGATCCTACAATTCATGTCTGTACGCTCAAAAAAACGTCGTGCTAACCCTTGTAAGAACTCGAATGATCCGTCTAAAACATACAGAACATCCGTCAATCTCGCCAACCCTCATATCAAATTCATCTCTACACCACCGACGCATCTGTCTGTACATATTCCCTAATTATTCTGTTGATATTATCACGTACATGTCTTGGTTAACTACCTCTCTAACGTGTTCGACACTTCAACCTGGTTCAAAGTTGATAACCTTTCAAGGGATCAGGGTGAACCACAAAAGGGACCAACTTTATTCGATCAACGCCTGACACAATGCCTAACAAGGTCAAGGATCTTAGCTATGTTATTAACGGTTGCGTTAACTCGAAGCACGGCTTTCCTATCAATCGCTCCGTAATTCATTTAAATCACTGCAACCGTATTTCCAGGATCTCAAAGAAATCTAACATTAGTAATACGATTCTACTGCATAAGCATATTTCATAAACTGCTACTGGTCTATTATGTTTATTATGTTTATTAGCCCTTCAGACATTCCGGTTATTTCTACTCACATCTCGAAAGCCTCTTGATTGTCATTTTACATCATCGACTTTTACTCTCTACCGCTTAGACTAGTGAACCTGTAGCGACCTGAAGATTCCATCGACTTGTTCGTGGTATGATGCGTAAAATAGTTTCAAATCCTGTGGCGACAAACTGTGCCTAGGTTATTAAGGAAGTTTGCATGATATGTGTCGCCCTGTGTGGCACGAATCAAATCACACCACATTTCCGGTTTCCTCACTCGTCGACCTCTGCTCCTTAGCCTCTCTAATTAACTGCCGTGTTGGTTTCATGTGCAACGTTGTACGAGATCACCTGTAGGTCCTACTCAACAACCATTCAGTTTCCAATCTCAGCTTGTTACTACACTACATCTAGTTTCACGCGTATGTGTGATTAACGACTTACGGTGTCATGCAACAAAAACCCTCTTATACTGCTGTGTATTTGGTGGTAATCTTTTATGTGTTTCCTGTTTGCAATCAGTTAATAATACGTGGATTTAGTTTGCTTTCCATCCTATTTTCAATATTTGTTGAATACAATCTACTTGGCTTTCGGTTATCCATATTCATGTTCACAATCCTTTTCATTGCAGTGGTTTCGAACATTCACTATGGTTATCTATTAATATTACTATTACTATCCGGTGATACATTTATTCAGTGACTCAGTGGCTTAGGCTAGTAGATATTACTGGTAAATACGGTAGCCTTCTCTAAATATGAGCAGAAATTGAACAGGTCGGAAGTTGTTGCTTACCTGTGGAAGAGATGATACAAACACATTGAAATTCTCTGTCGGAGTTTATGCACGTGCCAAGCGGTCCACAAGGTTTTCTTGTAAGACAATAGTCCAGTTTATCACAATTAGGGCCATACCATCCTAGAAGCACATGAAAAGGAAAGCATTGCTGGCTACCAATCAAAGAAAGTCATTCTCAAGATGCAAAAGTTTTATAACAAACTATGCTTTACGGTTAGTTTATGAAACGTTGACAATTAATATAGCTGAGCACTGTTTTATGGTATAAAACATGTTCACGTAATCATGGATGACTACAACGATAAACTTTGTGCAACAATCACATTCATAAAGCAATCACAGAGATTAAATTGAGCTAAAATTCGAAAGTTTAATGCATCAGTTGTCGTCGTATAACTTACGCTCCCTGAAATGCCACCCCGAAAAAGGAACGGAAGACGTTTTTAGACGATAACGAAGGTACTTCCTACAAGTACATTTGCGAGAAAGTTAGTCGTCCGACTTTGACTGATAAACACTCACGGAGTGATCAGAGTTCGGATGGGTTATCCTGCCGACAAAAAATATCTCCTATAAAGTTTCATGGAAATATTGCAACGTTGAATTCCAGTTGAAATTGGCACGTTGACACCGATGTATAAAATCTAGGGTCAGGCATGACGCCGAACTCTAACAGATCGATTAGGTGCTGTCTGTCGACTGGAATTTTCACAGTGAGTTCGAGTGGACAAGTTCACTTAGTCAGCACTGCAAGCAGATATACCACTAGTCTAGTAGAAAAATGGAATGATCAGTCAGTTTGAATGCATTTATTTGTTAGGCCTTCAGAAGCCCCATATTCACACACGGCCCAAACCTTAATAAATTTTCTTGACTGAATTAGACAAACGTTGCTGCCAAAATTGGTTCATATCCGTCAACCGGTTTGCATGCTGCGATGAACCGAATCTAACTACTCGGAAGAGTGGCCAATCAGTCAATTTGATCTGTTTTCATTTCGTTTGACTTAACTTGCGACTCATTACGTTTTGCCACTATTGAGTGAGCGAAACAGTTCGACAGCAAGAGAAATGAAGCGGTACAACGTCACTAACTTTACCATAGCCGTCTGATTTGCACTTGCCGTAATGAGATATGATTATTCCGGGCATCTGTGAGGTGACATGGTGCAAATTTCGGGCGCAATCGCGTTCTTTTGTTAACAAATGTATGCATTGCATAGTTTAGTGGAAATTTGAGGGTTCGGTTAACGTGTCCTCAACAACCTAGGTTACGGTGGACAAACCTAGCAGCGAAGTGCCAGCATTCGCCAGAAGATACGTTGAGCAGTAAGTTTCTTTTTACTAAAGCCCTCAAACCAGACATACAGAAAAATACAGGTGGAAGAGTTACACACAAGTGGAAACCACTCAAAGTTGTGCACCAAAAAAACAAAATCACGAGAATGAACTATTTCATTGGAATTCTGACCAAAAACCTTAACCAAAGAATTTACCCGAAAACTGACCTCCTAACCGAGTCGTGTTAGCGGACGGCTCAGAAACACCCCTGTAATCACCGCTATACTGACCGATACAGGGACGTATGCGCACTTCACGTCAAATCGTTAGGCTTCGTCGTCTCACTGCTTTGGTCATCACGATCTAAGATCGACAAAGCCTGGTTGTTGACAAACACTTCGGCGTTTGAACGAGGTTCCAGGATTGGGAACCAGAATGCATCCGTGAGTGAAAATGAACTAAGTATAAATACACTATTCTCCTGATAGAATACATTATTGAGAACAATTTTTCATCAACCGTTGGATTATACAAAGATACGTTCACGAACGAAGCATATACACAAATCAAGTGAGAGATTGGCTGAAAACTAACAAATTTTCACGGAAATTGGGACAGGTCATGCTGTATTTTCAGGTTTACCAAGGCATCCGTGGGCTCCGGCGTGATTTTATGGAACCGCGTTAGTGGAACGGTAAGTGACGCACGACATTTCTCATTTCTATGGCCTCGGTACGCGGCTGGATCTGCTTCATGTCGGTAAGACCTTTTTTCCGTTTTGACTGTAAACTGGTTTCACAACGTGGACAAATTGCAGCGTTATCCAGATCAGCATGAACAGCACGTTCGAAGTTGTTGCCCTCGTTGCTCTTTGGACTGGACGAAATATGAGTTATGTACTAGTGTTTCCACCCTCCCTTTTCATTTGTGTAATAATAATATTGGTCTACAGGTAGGACGGCGTATTTCTAACGGTAAACGGCGGGTTTGTATGCCTGATAGATTTAACTAGCATAAATTGAAATATGGGATCTTAGCAGCTGACTTTTCGAGTGCTGTCCCAATAGAGTAACGTTTTGGTTCGTGAGTAGTGGTATATTACATAGTAACTACGGTAAAGATAAGTTTCTAACTTCATTCACTTTGATCAAGAAGGTGTGACTTTGTATGACATGGAATGCAAGTGTATATCAAGAATATACAGTCAATGTTAGCTAATGGCATCCGGCAGTGTCCATAGGTTACGTACGGTTCACTTGTAGAGTACAAAACTAGACATCATTGTCCGCATTCAAACGACATACTGTTCATTCAAGCACGGTCCAATAGCGTGATCTGGTTCCAGCATGATATTTCGTCTAGTCCAAAGAGCAACGAGGGCAACAACTTCGAACGTGCTGTTCATGCTGATCTGGATAACGCTGCAATTTGTCCACGTTGTGAAACCAGTTTACAGTCAAAACGGAAAAAAGGTCTTACCGACATGAAGCAGATCCAGCCGCGTACCGAGGCCATAGAAATGAGAAATGTCGTGCGTCACTTACCGTTCCACTAACGCGGTTCCATAAAATCACGCCGGAGCCCACGGATGCCTTGGTAAACCTGAAAATACAGCATGACCTGTCCCAATTTCCGTGAAAATTTGTTAGTTTTCAGCCAATCTCTCACTTGATTTGTGTATATGCTTCGTTCGTGAACGTATCTTTGTATAATCCAACGGTTGATGAAAAATTGTTCTCAATAATGTATTCTATCAGGAGAATAGTGTATTTATACTTAGTTCATTTTCACTCACGGATGCATTCTGGTTCCCAATCCTGGAACCTCGTTCAAACGCCGAAGTGTTTGTCAACAACCAGGCTTTGTCGATCTTAGATCGTGATGACCAAAGCAGTGAGACGACGAAGCCTAACGATTTGACGTGAAGTGCGCATACGTCCCTGTATCGGTCAGTATAGCGGTGATTACAGGGGTGTTTCTGAGCCGTCCGCTAACACGACTCGGTTAGGAGGTCAGTTTTCGGGTAAATCCTTTGGTTAGACTTTTCATTTGCAACCGTGAGAAGATCCGTTTAAGCCGAAATGCAACTTCGGATGATTTCACAGTCCTACATGGTTTAAACAGGGGATATGACAAAATAACTGACAGCATACATTCCTCTGCATTTTTGTTACTGAGTCAATGCCGCGCACCCATTAAACTCAACTGCGAACACCTTGGGTTCTTGACTACTTTGTGTGTGCTGGAGGCCTGCGTTTCATATTGGACCGCGTGTAAGTATTACATGTACAGTCATTCGGCAAACGATTTGCATGAGAATATATTCATGATTCGGTTGTTTCACGAAACAGTATCCCTAAATCACATCAATCAGATAGAACGCGATTCAGCGTTTGATGATAAAGGTAGCTAAACAAAAGAGAGGAAACCGATCCGTTAGCCACACCAATAATAATTTCTCAGGCGTTTCATGAGAATACCGAGGAATCGTATCGGCCCACCCAAAAAATCACTAAGACAACGTAATAGTTTATTCTGTTAGTATTTACTGAAAACTTTGCAAACTACGGATTGCCAAATTAAAAGGTACAAATTCTTAACTCCTATGTCTACCTTTTATCGAATCTCTTGTTTAGAATAGATCAACAGAAACACACCCGGTTTGGTCACGCTTTACAACAACAACAACAAATAGAAGCGTGATGATGATATTGTTGATAACATGTAGTTCCAGGCCATGAGATACAGCAGGTTGGAAAGATTTGTTCAATATGATCATGTTGGATGTTTGAGAGAGGTAAAAAGAAAGGGTGAGCTTACCCGGAAGGAGCTCATGATGACCCTCATGGTCGACAGAAGGAAGAACTATTGATCAACGGTTAATGGTTTAATAGACACCACCATGATATAAGTCGATAGTTTGAGTCAAAAAGGGAATAATATCGAACATAATATTACCGTTGTGTTGTGTCATTCGTGCATGAGATTATTCTGCGGGTCCTGTTGCTCGTAGTCGCTAAAGAAGAAGCACGTCGCACGAATTCAGGATGCGAGAGGTCTTTTATGTGAATATTTCAGTGCAAATAACTTATGTCCGATAAACCAAAATTTCACATGCCCGTTTTATTGCGCTTGCCGCATACAACACGTAGCCTTGCCCTAGGTACCACTCAACAGGTCTGACGAAGCTTCCTTTTCGGGGTTGAAACGTTAACAATAAACCAAGTTACCGACCGCCCACAGGTTGTTCCGAGATGAGAAATTCTCGTCATAAGCTAAAAGATTCCATTTGGAGAGTTACGGTACATAATGTACACATTTATGATTAAGCCATGTGAAAAAAAACAAGCTTGTACAATCTTGTAAATAGAATAGCCTTTCTTGTTCTTCAAAACACTCATTTAAACATAGTTCGAACAAGGCGTTTGTTTAATCCGATTGGCGATCAAACAACTATGTGTTCGGCTGCAATTATCCAAAAGCTACACTAATGGTTACATGAGAATGCTTACTCGTTTGAGCATTTTTAGTTAATAAAATTGAATCAATGTCAAACAGGTAAGGTGATGAGGCTATGTCAACGATAAAGTTGGGTTTTGCTAATTTCGTGTCATTGATATATATGGGTGACATAAACAGAAATGCATGAAAGCGTTTGAACAGCCCGGGATTTTCAAAAGGTCAATGAACTCAGCGCTCTCTCCCTACATCAAACATATATGTGACGAATAAAAATGCGCTTGATGTAGCAATGGTTTATTCAGGCAAACAAAGGCAAATCAGTCTGTTCTGAAACAAGCCCTACAAAAATTAGTAACTGACCGACCGATTCATATTTGTGAATAAAATCGGTACACTTGCGTAACAGATCGATCCCGGGTATGGAGACATGTATCCATACCCCAGATCGATCTTTTATGCAGAAGTACCGATTCCATTCACAAACGTTTACAACCAACGTGATTGATGTTACACAACTAAACCTTGTGAGTCTGATTAACTTGAACATTATGATTACTATCCTTGACCCCATTGGTGCACTATTCCTGGCGAATCCATACAAATGTGTTTTATTTATTTTGATGATGAACCACTGAAAATAAGCTTGTTTGCTACGCGTTTCAACTCATGATTAAACTGGACACATTCACAGTACACTTCATATTTATAAAGCAACAAATGTTGACGAAATTATTGTAGAATACTTGCATTCTACTTGCAACCCAATGTGCTGATTCAGTAGTTTATAATATAAAAAAAATATGGTGAGCTAAAGAAACGATGCATTCAAGGTGCACGGATTCCTAAGTGAACACAGCTCATATATGCTTACAACTTTTACGTTTAAACAGATCTTTCAGTTACGAAATAGTCAGATTGATTAGGCGGGCAGGATGCAACCAAAATCAACTACAGAATTTGACTTAATGTTATAAAAATGTTCAATGTAAGGCAATATGCTGTTGTGTAAGAATGGTCCCTATGGCTTACGATTATGCTAACGGCTTGCTAGGTTCACGATTCATGGGCACATTTTTTCCACATCCTTCAAATAGACAGCTTGAACCTTCCAAGGAACGTCGTCTTTGGGTGCTACAAGTTCGACGAGACCACCCAATATGACTAACTTATCAGTACAGTACTTATCAGTAAAGTATTTGTAAACAACGAAACATATCAAAGCAATAGCAAAAAGCAACTGATTGGAAATTAGTTGTAAACTGTGCCATCTAAATTGACGGAGTTTTCGACTGAAAACCTAACTAACTATGCCACAATAAGAAGCAGTTCGTTTTGAGTAACGTTCGAAATACCCACTTGCCTAGTTTCATTTTAATGTAATGGAATTCACAAAAATATCCCAAAAAACATAAATGCAATTTAGAAATATCTTTCGCAACAGACCCATGAAGTTGTTGAAGTAACCAAACACGTAAAATTCTTCAGCTCCACTACAGTGCATCTGGTCAACGATCACAATGTTTTTGATGAGTTCAGCCGCTACAACCCAATATGCTAAGACAGAAGCGTGTGTCCCAGGTAAGGTCTGAATGTAACCAGGTAACCAAAGCTCAGGCAAGAAAAATAAAAGAAAGCTGGATTTCGAATCTGGGGCAGAAAGATGAGCACATGACCCTGTAGACACTGAAAACTGTACAGATCTGTGTTTCTACAAACAATGCCTATTCATCAGTTCTCAATACATCATTCTATCTGGTTTAATGGACCACCAAATCAGGTGGCCAATAGCTTTACATAAGTAGACACAAATAAGGCCCACACCTATGTAACTGAACAGTAACGCTTGATGAGTTAGAAACAAGCATTTGTCAATAGTTAAGTAACGATCACTGATTGTTTACTAATCATCCAGATAAAGGTGTCAAGAGAACTGAGAACTTCTAGTCGTCAAGTTTGTCTACTCTTCTACGCCGGCCCACAGCACTGCCATCGTAAATGACTTCATCGTAATTGTTTTTGGTCTGTATCGTTGGATTTTATAGATCATAATGTGCTTCGAACTTCCTTAGTTAAACAGTAAAGGCTTCGTAAAAGAGTATTTAATCAGCCGCAGCCAAGTCCCATTATCATGGAACACAAACAGGACTCATGTAATATAGCACACGATATTTTCCCCAGTCCGGGTAAGTTAACACTTTGGTGACAGCTTTGGTGTGACGTCGTAATTTACTAGGAGGGCAGATCAGAAGAAACACGTGGACATTCGAACTGAGCAACACTCAACATTACGACTATAAGAGTTTCGGATTATACTATTGAAACCGAACTATTGAAAATTTTTAGAAACACGACTTAGCTGTAGACAAAAAGTGCACCGGCTGTGGGCTTAAACTCTTATTATCAATTGACAAAATAGTGTTCAATCAATAAACGAATTACTTCAGGCTGCTATAACACAGAAGCTGATATGCGAGAAATTATGATGCATACTCAAAACATTGTACAATTGGTCCATGAGGAATATACAAAAGAGAACCAAAAATCGTACAGTAGAAAAGAAGTGGTAACAAAACACAGTATCGATCAGTCAGAAAGTTCACAAATCATCCACTTGCTTACCGAAGCACCAACAGAAATACTGAATCATATCGATTTTAAAAGACAGCAGTCACAATCAAAATGAAATGTGCATGA